>JAPZEB010000020.1:33459306-33469737 GCA_029783705.1 Chaetodon striatus | reverse complement strand
TTTTAAACAGTTTTAAATGTCCTTTTATATTAAATTACCTTGTATGTTGTATGTCCATTGAGTCTATTTTCATGTGAAGCACTCAGTGCTTATACTGCCCTTATTGTAAAGCACTTTGTGCTGCATTTCTCGTATTAAAGCTGCTATATAAATAAAGTTTATCATTATTTTTATAATTATTTTCAACAGACTTGGATATGTAAAATAAATTCCTCTTAAAAGTTATGCAAACATAATGGTCACGCTACGTGACAGGCACACCACGGCCTGCACTGGCACTGAATGACCATAACTCCTCAGGATACTGTTTCAAAGAGAAGACCTATGGACAACTGGCTGGACATAACAAGTCAATTATTCACTATTCTCCCACATACAACTGACAAAACAATTTTTTTGATGATGAAAAATAACATCAGTTGCAGCCCTAAACATAACCTACAAAATGCACCTGCTCTCAGCCCATGCGTACTGCTTCGACATCCTTCCCTTCACACCAACCACTTTTTAAAAACCCTCAGGTTCTTCCCTCTGAAGACTCACTCACAAATTCCTCAACAGGTTAATCTTTCTGTGTCCCATACCAGGTACAGGAGCAGAAATCACCAGCATGGACCAATATTCAGCAAAAACCTTGCAGTCCTCGAGAGGGTGGCTGGGGCTGAAGCCACCGGAGTATGTGCTTTAAATTTAGCCTGAGAGGAGGAAAGGGCAGCCACTGTATAATAAGCAGGATAAGAGAATAAGTTGAACTTTGACCCCGGCTCCCTTTATAGATGAGAGCGGCGACCTTGGGAGGGTGAGAGAGGAGATTGATGACGGCCATTTTACTTAATGAGCTCACAAGAGAACCGCCCCTCCCTCTGTGGGGAGGCCAGTCGTCTCCCGCTCAAGGTAAAAAAAGACAAACGTCAGTGTGATCTGCGGCGAAGCCACCTCTCTACATCCTACCTTGTACACATTAATTACAACAGGATCAAATTTACTTCCATCTGCGTCCAAAAAGAGTGACACATATGGGTGATGGTGAGAGTCCGTGCATGTGTAAGGGCTGATCCAATGAGAAACAGGTCGGATTACACAACAAGACGTGGTTTTATATGACATATGTTAAATTTAAAGTCACCTACACACGGCCTCTTTCAACTCTTTCAACTGGACTGAGTGATTTTCAACTTTACAAACAAGACGCCGCACAAAATGCCTTCAGCATCCCCACACGCCATCCTTGAGTGCCTCAAACAGAAGTCACTGGTTGATGATAAGATAAAAGGTCGCCATGGAAACAGTTCTGAGATGCAGCCACCGTGGGGAAAAACGTGAGGGAAACACAGAGGAAAGGGAACGGGAGAGATGAAAACTGAGTTGGTGTGAGACAAGAGAGGGAAAGCTAGGTGGAGGAAGTGAGAATGAAACCTGCAGGAGCCTAAAAAAAAACAACAAAAAAAAAAAAACAATGTGACGAGGACCGAGTGTGAAAACTGCTGAGGCAGCCAGAATGTCACCGCCTGCTGTAGCCTGCGCTCATGGGAGATCATATGACCTCACAATCTGGGTTACCCCAACATCAGGAAGAGGAAATAGGGGGACCAGAAGGAGAGACAGAACATGCAGGGTGATCATTTGTTTCCCACTTTTGCTCCTTTTTATTTCCATCTCTCCCTCTCTTTGTTCTGGAGGGAGGGAGAAAAGAAGGAGGGAGAACACTTGGGTGTACTCTTTCTTTCATCTTGTCTCTGTCTTACCTGGAGCAGTGCAGTTCTTAGACTCCTCTCTCTCCACTTCCTCCAGGCTGCTGTTGTCCATTTCCTGCAGTAGCCTCCTCCCTCCCCATCTCTCCTGGTCGCCGCTGCTGTGGCTGGAGACATCGAAACCTGGAGGATGTTTGTCACAGAGAAAAGTCTACTTTCAAAATAGATTCAAGGACGTTCCAGTGCAGCTAGACGGGGCGTTATCATACCTAAAAACTTGAGTCTTAAACTGTGATAAGATGGGTTTCAACACTAATTAAAAAAAAGACACTGACCAATATGTACACGCAGAAATAAAATTACAAAAGTCATGATTTATACCACAAACTGCAGTAAAGGTGCAACAATAACAATCTTATAAGTTCACTGCATGTCACACTGCGCAATGACTTGGTCCTTATTTGTGTCACATTGTGTAACATCTGATCAGAGACATTTGAAAAGGTGCAATGAGCGCCTGGTGAAGTGAATCGTAGAGCTACAATGTGAATAAAAACAACGAGTAGAGACATATCATCAAATCGAGCCATCTATCTGTGCCACTCTGCTGTTCTGAGGTAGAAACAATAAACCAGGTTAGGCCATGTGCCGGTAACTCTGCATCACAGCAGAGGAGGAGGAGATTTTAGAGCCAGTCAGGGAAAAGAGGGCAACATGAAATGCTGGTTTTGCAAATGGAGTTTGAGGCGAACATGTCCCTGCGTTCCAAATCAAATACTCTTTGTTTTTACTATCAGTGCGTACTGCGGCTAACCTTGCCTTGAGTATACATATAATCTGGACATACTACTTCGTCATAACACTGGGCTTTGAAATTCGACCCTCTTGCTTGACGCTGTCACTTAACGTTACCTCGGGAATAAAACAAAATGCCATTCCTCGAGCACGCCAGAGACAGAAGTGAACAGGGACAGCTCTGCTGTTGTTACTTTGCAATGTTTGAAGTTGTAACTTTTATCTAATACCTGCACACATTGTAGATTTCAACATGTTCAACATTTGCATTTCTGTGTCATTGTTATTTTCATAGTTCCGTTTTTGTTGTTGGTTATCTTTACGATTAGAAGAACAATTCCTCTTCCAACTAATACATATTCAAATGGTGACCAGTCACTTGAATGTGCTGTCATCTGTCATTACAGCTGCTGTCTGCTGTCTGCGGCTCAGTTGATCCTCTGCTGTGCAAAGGATTGTGGGTCACACTAGCTGGAAAATAGCACATTGCATTTGACATACATGTGTTATGTAATGGACATACTAAATTCTTTCTTGTCATGCTAAATATCACTGTAGTATTGGTTATTGGAGCACACAGTGTTTTTAGCAGCAGCATTACCCTCGCTCGCCACTTGTGCATCATTTCATGACGTCTTCATTTAGCTGGTTTGTAAACCAGGGTCATAGCAACAGTCACACTGCTGGATTTTAGTCCTAGGTTTCATATGACACAATTTTAATGCTGCCTGGCTTTAAATGAAGTGCTACATCTGCAGACGCACGAGGCAGCAACAAATGACCGTTTTTATTACCGATTAATCTGCCGATTCGTTTTTTAATTAGTTGTTTCGTCAATAAAATGTCAGGAAGTAGTGAAAAAATCTCCATCTCCGCTTTTCAGAGTCCAATGTCTTGTTTTTATCCACAACACCAAGATATTCAGTTTACTTTTGGGCAGGGCGATACGGAGAAAATCAAACCTAGATATCGACATTGCTACAATATTGTAAGGTTGACTATTGATACTTTCACAAAGTATTTACACAGTAAGATTTTTGATAAATAATCAGTCATGTGGATTTAATGACTGCGCGGATAAAAGCAAACAACAGAACAGCTAGAACAGTCTGGTAAGTTAGTCAGAAAATGACATCACTTTAGTTTAATGCAGCCTTTAAAACCAAGAAAAGACAACACTTATGATATTACAATATCTAGTCTCACATCACAACACTGACATACAGTAACATCAGTTTGTTGCCCAGCCCTATTTACTTTAATAGAAAACCAGCACATATTCACATCTGAGAGGCTGAAACTAAGGAATGTAAAACTTGCCTACATGATAAATTGAGTATCACTAAGTAGCGTTCAGTTCCAACTTTCTGTGTACTGGGACACACAAACTTCTCAAGGAAATACAAAGTACATTCAGTATATTTTAGAGTTGCAACTAATGATTATTTACATTATGTGACCTCCTCTGCAAACACGCCCCCTCCCAATGCCACCAGTCTGCTGACACCAACCTCCTTAAATTCCCAGGACCAAGTGCCAAACCTGAGGTGACAGGGCATTTTCAGCTGCCACTCCCTCTCTGTGGAGCTCGCTACCAAACCACATCACAAAATGCCCCCAAACTGTCAGCATCCAAAAAGGCCCTTCAAACCCACCTCTTCAGACTTGGCTTAGCCATGTTTTATTCCCTCGTCTATTCAAGCTATTCTTATCTTCAACTGTATTTTATGGTCTTACTAAAGAGCTTACTCCTTGTTTTTTTTTTTTTTTTTAACAAATATATCCTGCTCAATGTAAAGTGTCTACAATAAACTTTGAAAAGCCCTATGTATCATGTATTATCATTATATCATTATTTTTATTATCAATTACCCTCTGACTATTTTCTTGACTGCTTAACTGATCCTTTAGTTGACAAAATGTCAAAAGATTCCAGAGACCCCAAATGTGATGTCTTAAAGGGAGAGATCCTAGGTGAATAGCGTAATCTTTTTTAATGTTATGTTTGAATATGCAAATGAAACATTATCTAATTAAATATGTGCTGATTTGCACACATCCCCAGGACAGAAATCTATCACTCCATGAATCAGAAAATACCGTCAACAGCCATAAAAATAAATTTTCACCATGTTTTAGGAATAAAATGTTCTATAACCTTTCTGTAAAACCTTCAAAATTTAAATAAGAATAAAAAAGTTTGGTGTATTTAAGCACGACTGAAGTTGAAATGTTTGGTTCAAGGTGGGAGACAAAACACTAAAAATTTACAGACATGAATAATGGTTATTTCTTAACATTTTAGACAGACATCCACATTTCCTGTTACTTTCACAATAAGAGTCCCCCACTTCCTTTTAACATGTGAAACTTTATACCAACAGTTTTACAGACCTATTTGTTTAATGCAACTAATATGCAAGCACAAGCATATTAACACACTACACCAAATCTAAAAAAATTTTAACATTCAACAACTAAAATGTGGGTCACACCTTCAAAGCTGTAGCTAGTCTCGAGTCTCCCTAGCTCGCCTTTGAATTCCAAATCCAAACAATAACAAATCTCAGAGGAAAATATTATATTAATATTTAATATTTGTTTTCTTTTACCGCCAGTGCTGCAAAGTTTAACTACCAAATAATCATATATAGCCCACTGCAGAGTTGTTACCTTGTACTAAAACATTATTGAATGCTCATTAAGACCTATCAGTAATGATGACTTAATAGGCTGTACTACCTTCATTATAAGGCTCAAACATGTTTTGCAGCTCCAGACAGATTATTTTAATGTTTTTTGTCCAAAAATGGCTCTGTTGATAGTAAACTGTTGACCCCCACACTAAGATGATAATTTTAACTAACAGATACCACCATGAATCTTCCCCAGTTGATTACTCACATTAAGACAATTATTTTTTGTATAATAAGTTTTCTGAAATTGTATGTTTAAATATGCAAACACTATTTAAATAAATATGCACTTACATACATTTCCAGAACAGAAATCTGAAATAAAATAACCAACGTCATTTGTTTTTTTGGACATTTTTTTCCCCCCTAGTCTGAAAGAATACATGTTATGGAAGCACATTAGTGCAAAATCTCAAAACTGACCAGCGCATGAAAACACTGTGATTTCACCTGTATTGTTTTGCTTTCAAATAAAACCAAATATATTCAGCCTACAATGATATAATCCACACACGGGGCAGAATGACATCGGAAAATGTTTAGCATATTTTCTTGAAAACATTTAAAAAGTTACACAATTAATCAATTACCAAAATACGTGTTGTTGTTTCAGCTCTGCTGTGTTTAAGCACATTTACCATATTGGCAAAGTAACTTTTACAATCATGAACTGGGTCTTTTATTTCTATCTATGTGAGTGTTGCTGCAGTTTTGCAGGTAGAAACGTGCACGTCAGGCATTTGCTTTCTTTTTCATGCATCAGATCGTCTCCTCTGTCACATCAAAATTGGATTCTTTCTGTAATCGTAGTGAACAGCTGGAGGAGTGCACCACAGATGTGTCACTTCGGTATCTCCCCTCTCCCCCCCCCCCAAATCATACATTGAAGGGGAATTTCATAATTTTCCAAAACAAAATCCTCTTGGGGGGGTGGAGCAACAGCGCAGCGCACAAAGTGGGGGCTCCCACTGTGGCTACATCTGCACATTCTTCAAGAAAGCAGCAACAGCAATGAATTCATTTCATACTTCAGAGAGCCCAGCAGGAGCACTCTGCCCTTTCCACCCTGCCAACCACAAGTCTGGCCTAAGAGAGGGATTCAAATAGAATTAAAAAGCCCGGTTATTCAATAGTCCTCGGGGCATGGCTGAACTTCTCACCTGGCCTCACCTTCACTACACCACACACAGCAGCTACAGCAGCTACAGCAGCAGCAGCAGCAGCAGCAGCAGCAGCAGCAGTGAGGTTTGCGTGCCAGCGCTGTACTGTTCCCTCCCTCCTTCTATCTTTCGCTATCTTGCACACGGGAGAGAAGAAGAGGAGTGTGGGAATGATTAATGCACCACTGTGAAGAGGCGTTGAGTGCTCCGCTTCCAGCTCCACAACATCAAGCTCAATTTAGCAGAACTTCATTAAGCGCATCATAAATAATCAACTTTAATTGATATTCCGGCAAGCTGATTAAGAGTTAACAAGAACACAATGGGGACAAGGGAAATGCATTAAACGCCCCGGCGTTGTCCCTTGTTCAACTCTAATTTTGAGCACATGCAGAGAGCAGCACTGTTGCATTTCCATGTAACCAGGATACGCAGTGGGGAGGAAAGAAGGGAAAAAAAAACGAGTCCCACTGATGATGCACAAATCATGAGTGTATGAATATTCATGCGGGCCTTCTGTCCATAGAAAGTGATAAATACATCTCACTTTAGCTGACGCTGACTCAGTAATCAAGTGGAGTGTTGGGAGGCACAGTCAAAGACACATAAAAAGGGAGCGAGGAACATGCAGACATCAAGTCAAGTGCTACAGATGTTTGCTGTTAGGGAAGCAGTTATTCATTAACAGGGTTTCATCTGATTGTATTTCAGTGCAATTCATTTAACATACATGTCAGAGCAGCCGAGTTGGAGCGAGACACATTTGCAGTACGCCTGAGAGGTGCAGGCCTATACCCTGGGGCTCATTGCCCTGATTTCAACGCTCTGCAGCTACAACACCTGAACATACAGGAGCCTCTGCGTCCCTCAGCCCAGAATAGTCTCCCATAGATAAAGCTCAGATGAATTTATTGTGTAGCTACCTGCATGACAGCACACCTTGACGCTCTGACGCACATGAGAATATTTTAGGTAAACTGGGCTAACCTTTTGAACACGTTTTAACAGGATTAGACGGTGCACATGGTTTCGATGAAGTCACGGATATCTTACCCTGTAAACATAGCTGCTGATTTCCAAAGGGAGTATAGGGGACACAACATTGAGATCATGTGCGTTTGTCCCACCCTATAAATACATTACAGTAGCAGAGGACTCCTGTTTTGTTTCGACAAAGTTAAAGCATTTACACTATAAATTGATGCGGTAAAAGCACACACCAGTGATTTAAAAAGTCATCAAAATGCAGGAAATGAAGTGTTTCATGCTCAAAGTTGACTGATGGACGACCCCCACACCACTGTGACATATGTGCCCCCTTCAGTTTTGACATGAAACCTCCGCCCTTGCCTGTAAACGACATGGAAGACACCAACAGGCTGCTCCAAAGACACAACGTCACACTTTACAATGGAGCCTTAACCACGGGTCATTTAGACACTGACTTAATGTGCCAAACTGTGCAGGAAAATTAGGGCTGACAAATGACAACAGGAAGGTGCTTCAAAGTGGATGCAAAGGTGTAGGTTTTGCTTCAACACTAAGGGAGACACATATGAAACTGGAGGCTTGACACTTAATTCACACTTAATTTCCTGCATCCTGGTGAATTTTAGGCACCGATGTGTGCACTTTAAGCTGAATGTATGGCCTAAATGTCAGTAATTTTGCCAAAATAAAAGCCCTCTGCTTACTTCAGGTTGTTACAATTGCACAGAGTCCAAATATAAAAGGGGACGTGCCCCCTGCACCCCCATAACATCTACACCTATGAGTAGATGGTTTTCACAATGTAGCTGCCTGAAACTAATCTTAATGTGTCTTTCCCAGCACAGTACAGCTGTTAGGTGACACAAGAGGACAATATTAAGACAGTTAACTAGAGAAATGTTACAAACATGGACAGCAATGACACAAACAGGCAAACTACTGGGGGGGATTCAGCTCTGTCTTCCCGGCATCCCAGTGCTCCGAGCAGGAGCTGAACAAATGTCTGAATCCTCACCTGAATTTTCCGCTAAGTAGGAAAACCCCTTCACGAGCAGCAGCAAGCCTCCGAACAAGCATATCTGGATTAAAACCAACTCCTTTCGTCTTTTCCGTCTCGCTCTGACCTTCCTCTGGCTCGGCATCACTTGCGTCGGCCGATTCCGGAGTCGGATACCCGGCAGAGACATCCCCTCTACCGCTGCCACATCCATGCGGATCCCCGGAGTAAACGCACACACACTCACTCACACACACACGCACAAACACACACACTTACACAAAAAAAGCGCAACCTCCTTTAATTCCCAGGGAATTGACTGATTTATCTCCCGGGAATGGATGTGAAAAGTATCAGGGTTTCCGAGGAGCAGGGGGAGGATGTTTCAAAAAAAAAAAAAAAAAAAAAAGTTGGATCTTGGTACCGGCGGGATGCTGCGGGCTGTTCGCTCAGCGTCTGCTGCTGGAGGAGCCGGCTTTAACCTCTTAAGTCATGTCCAAATGTGGTTTTGGAAGTAGTAAGGCGGAGGACTGCTGCACGAGCCCTCCATGGAGGCGTCCGTCTGCTGAGTGCTGAGGCACAGAGACGCGGGGAGAGCGCGAGAGGGTGCGCGTGGGCACGCACGCACACACTGACTACAGTGAGACCCAGGTCAGAATCTGTATGTGCTCATATACTGGGAAAATGCTTTCAGTATGTGTGTGTGAGGAATGTAGACCCACGTGACTGTGGATTTATTTATGTTGTAGTATTTCTGTTATTAAATGTGAAGTCAGTGTCAAGCTGGACCATGATTAAAGCTGCACTAGGAGATTTTCTGCCCACTTTAAAGCTGCGAAATAACAATACAACACATTCTTGTCTTCTTTCAAAATACACTGCTGTTTTCACAGGAAATTTAAGGTTTACATACAGTCTCTTTCAAAATAAATGCACTATGGGACAACGCCGCAATTTTTTTTCCTTCAACAACAAACACACATGGTCGGGTTTAGGAAAAAAGAACAGTGTCGGTGTTTGTTGGACCCATCCACCACACCTCCCGCATGCCCCAGTCGGACTTTCGCTGCCTAAACTTTCGTCCTTGTCCCACTGCAGTTCCCCCTGACACCACCGGGTGCTGTTAAACTATAGCGGCAACCGGCCGTGTATCATGCTGACGTTAAAGGACGCCTTTTTTGTTGGTTTCTGACGCCACAAGTCACTGCCCAAGTGCCGGATTTCTACGACTTTGGAGTGAGATTGGGCTCAACACAAAGATTTTATTACCTCATAAAGTTGCTACGGTGAACATGTCGGCAAAGCCTACGAACCAGGCGTCTCGTTTATAAAACAGTGTGAAGGATCTATATGAAATATTCAAACAAACACAAACAAAAGCCAAAGATGGCGTGCGGCAAAAAATATTTGATAATTTCTTTAATCAGGCTCACCATCTGTGTCGCCAATTCTGCTTCTCCAAAATGTTCGTAAGCATGGGTCAAAGTTTCTCTTAATTAACAAGCGTGTTTTATAGACTACAACTTTTGCATGGGAAGTGGCGTACGCCTCCTTCAGGCCTCGTTTTGTGCTTACGCAAGGTTTATAAATGAGACCTCAGCACCGTGGGCATGGAGTCAACACACGGGGGCAGTGCTGCACCTTGCACATTCAGCGCCCGCGGCAGGCTTCCTAATACTAGAGTTCTCTATCTGAACCCAGAGCCCAACAGGGCCTGAAAAGTGTGACAAGTTGGACCAGGTTGGGCTGAAAATGTGCACTGATTGGCTGGCGCTGGTAGAACTCAGGCTGGGGAAAAATAATAATAAATAAGACATATTTAAAAAAATATATCCTCCTGGGACCCGAACATTTGTTTGGTATGCATTTTTATATTCTGATAGCTATTTGGGATCAGTTGGACCCAATAAGTATAAAACACTAAACATTTTGAACGATAATTAAGTCCCAATGTCCTCAAAGAAGTACTTCCTAATCAAGTGTCTTACCTTGTTACTGTTGCTAAAATTGGTCAAATTTGTCGCCATATCAAACTACAAACATTATTAATCATAAATAAACAAGTTTCAACCATAAAATGTGATCAGGTTTTGGACCTTGTC
>JAPZEB010000020.1:33445264-33459206 GCA_029783705.1 Chaetodon striatus | reverse complement strand
CTTACTACCACTAGGTGGCACAAAGAAGTGTCCATGAATGAGGACAACAGGTCTGAGTTAGGTTGAATGAAGTGTAAAATCAGGTAAACACAAATTGTGATGTCCTCATATGAGGACACAGAGTCTCAGGAGGATATAGACTGTTTCAGACTTGACAAGATAAACATTTTAAATGGGTCCTTCTGTGTTTCCTGTTGGAATATTTTGCAGCATATGTGAATGACATAAGGGCTGCGTTCAGCCCCGACCAAACGTAGCAAAACCTTAATTTAAACGAAAACAATAGTGTGTTGAACACCTGGTTGTGTCAGGCAAGTGCACTGCCCTTTAGGAAGGTGGGATTTATTCAAAGGGTCTTAACTGGCCCAGGAAACCTATGTTTACATTCCCAAAGCAAGTGTGAAATATTGGCAAAAAATATAAGTACAATAACATCTACTGAACATTTATTTATATACAAGTCACTGCTGACTCTGTAACATCTCTGACACACCCACCAAACAAGAGAAAACCTACCTCAGTGCCCGGTGCACACTGTTGTAAACAATTTCAAGGATACCTGAAACCTTAGCAAAAAGGTGCTCAATGTTTTGAAACAGAATGTACTCCAGCAGACAGGAAGTAAACGTTGACCCAAGCTGTTGCCTAGTAATGCAAGTGAAATCCAGTGAAAACAGTTTACTGGGGGGACAAAGAGTATGTGTCCCCTCCAATATGTAACTACTGCCTTGTTACTGACTCATCCAGCAGACACAAAGCAACAGCGGTATACTTTTGGAGTTACAGGCCACCAGAGCAAGGACGTCTTCATATTTACTTTCAGTGTTTAACAAAATGCTTCACTAATGTTCACCAGCTCACTTTCTCTGTCTGCTGTTTGATAGTGAGGCTGAAAGAGCATCCATGTACAGTGTGCTCGGATGCATTTGTAGACCATACAGTAGTGGTAACTCAGTAGTTGTGATAAGACGTTGAATGGGGAAAACACAGATTGGTCAGGTTATGAGGATTTCTGTCTTCCAAGTCTCCCATGAATGAATGCGTGCACCTACATCAGTTCATGTGTGTGAGGAAATGCTGAGGAAGATGCTGCTTTATTGAGTAAAAAACTTTGACTGTGTGTTTCAGATTGCAGAGTCAGTATACTTTATGTACAGGTACAATTCTTTCACTCATATTTTGGGCTATTTTTCGTTTATAAATGTTTTATTTTGGATTCACAACAGTCACATAATGCACTGTGAGTTCAGGTACAAACCACACTTGAAGTATATTTACAATATAGTGTCATATAGAATACATTAAAAGTAATCTCAAGCATGTTTCAAGCACAAACTGTTCTTCTTTTTTGAGATATTGTTCATTTTTTATTTGGCTCGGCTAAATTTTGACAACAGCATGTCAATAAAATAAAGTGTGTTTGACTCAAATGAAATTAAAGTGAGGGGGAGATCAAAATTGGAAATTGTTTGCTCAAGGTGAAAAAAGATGTGTGCCTTTCACTGCCCTCTTCTGGGAATGTCTTTTATTGATTTACAGTGCAGCAGCCTGAACCCAGAGGCTGAATAATATAAAGTTTTGTTTGAGGAGCTGCATTGGCTGTCTAGTAACCTCACTAGGTGTTTTGGACTAACACAACTCACCCATTCAAAAACACACAAATCCTGTGGGCAGCAGCCAAACGCTCGACGCTTTCCAGGCCGAGTACATCTCCCACAAATGATAGCAATAATAATGTTATCCTTCCAAGACACATCAATATCTCAGCCAAAAGTGAACATGACTAGACAAGACTTTCTGTTTCTCCTCTGATATTTGGTCTAAAATAAGAGCAGGAACTCTCACTGCAGCAAATCATTCATCAAGCCCAGGACAGATTAGGTGTAGTATTTTCTTTGGCTACACTAAAGTAGTTTAGGTCATATGGATTGATTTCACTTGTGCCTGCTTGTACACCTTCTCACTGCGTATCTGTGTACACAAAACAGAGACCGTAGATTTCACAGCGCGTCTGCCATCTGTGTAACGATTTGAGTGAAGCAGAACTTTAGGATAATGGATAATACTTTCTCCTGGCCAAGTGGGTTTCTTGATTGTCGGGCCTGAGGTTTCATATAAATAGCACTGGACACTTTCCAGCAATAATGGAAAAAGTGGTTGGGGCTCTAGGCAACTGGTTTCATTGTGCTTTTTTAACCCTTAGGAGCGTGGAGCTTAGACTGGTTAAATAAAAGACAAGAGAGGGAAGCAAAGCAGGAGATGTGACTGAGAGTTGCCCAACATATTTCAAAGAAAAATAATCCACGTGTCCATGTATATTTTTTTGTGAAATACAACAAGCACACCAATTTTTAGTCTCATTATGGGGAGAAAACTTTACGTGACTTGAGATCTTAAAGCTGCCGTGAAACCTGGCCTGTCTCACTTGCAAAGGGAGCTCGAACTGTGCATGGAGTTACCAAACAAGATGAATTCCCAACCTCTCAGAGGCACACAAAAGAAGAAGAAAAAAATGCAAGGGGAAGGAGGGAAGAGGAAGGAGGAGGGGGGGGCGACAAATTAAATCCAGTTAAATTGTTTTTCCATAGCCAGTGGGCTTGGCAAAGGACTCTCACACACGCACAAGATGTAAGATAAGTTGTAGAGAAGACAAACCAGAAACAGTGTGGCTTCAGATGTAAGAGAATGCCTGGAATTTAACCCACTTTCCCATGTCTGACTGACACCGCGCCCACTGCCCTGCCCCGCAGCTCAGCGTGTCCGCACAAAGACACACAAACAGCCGCGCCGCTTTCAAACACACAGGTGATTCCATAGATAGACAAACCTTGTACATCTGCCCCGCTCAACACTCCCTGTTCTCACCCTGTTACAGCTGTAATCAATTGCAGCCCTCTCAGATGTGTGGTACAGTACATCAATAATCCAAGGCCCCACACTCTACTTCCTCCTCTATTACTGTAAAGCCTGTCTGGCATTGGGATCACAATGCAGTCATTGCAGAGGAGAGCTGCAGTTCTAGCCCAATTTGAAGCAGCACTGAGGCTAGCTACCTAGCAGACATATTTGGGTCATGTCTTCCTCTCCGAGAGCTCCCAAGACCGTGAGCTCCTCTCCCTCGCCTGCTGCTCTCCACCACAACATGGAGAAACCTCAGCTCAGCACCAACAGAGGGAGAGAGAAAGAGGGGTGGGTGGGGTGGGGATATGGTATGGTATGGCCAAGAATAGCTTGCTCAACTTAAAAAAAAAAAACAGAAGCTAAAGTTGGGACAGTATAGACGGGCCAGGTGGTGATGCTGAAAGGAGAAATAAGGACAAGCATCCCTGCATTTGCATCACACAAAACAAGAAGAATGTAACAGTGGAAAAACACACGAAACACAGCATGGATCACTTTCTCTGTTGACATTCTTTATAAAATGGAATACATTCAGATCTGTCAAGTGACAGAAGGACAGCGTCATAATCAAAAACATTAATAAATAGTAATGTGTTTTTGTGAGGCCAGGGTCCGCCCATCCACTCTGGTGTCAGTGGTGAAGCACAGCTGGCTCCTCTCCACAGAGGCAAAGTACATGTAAGTGAGACAAACTGACTCGTAGTCACTGAGATGAAACTACTCAATCCTGGACGTAAAAATCAACTACAGCTGCAGTGAGCAGTGTGGCACTGTCCCTCCCTTCCATAGACTGTATATAAAGATGGAAGAAGCACCTCCACTTACTCCCACTGTACACAAATGAAGCCGGATACAGGAGGTGCCATCTCGCACATTTGGAACAAGAATTTATGTAGTAGTGATCAAGAAGTAGAGCTGTGGTATTGAGGTCCCGCCCATACACCTGCCCAACTCATTCGCGAGGACATCGACTGACACACACAGCTGTCAATAAATATATCAAACCTCCTTTTTATAGCATCAAATAACTAATTAAAACCAAACTTGTCAGAAAAACAAACATTTGAACACACATCAGCGCGATAAGAACTACCTAAAATGACAGAAGCCGTCGTTTGGAAAAAGTTATTTGATGTACATTTTGAGCTCTCAGTTTGTACCGTGTCTGCTAACATAGAGGTGGCGGGGTTTGTGGCATCTACTGCAGCCAGCCACCAGGAGGCGATCAAGACATTTTGGCTTCACTTTTGTGGGGCTGTAATGGCGTCCATTTTTATATACAGTCTACGCTCCCTGCAGTCACAACGATCATTTTGTCTTTGTGGGTATGGTGGGGTAACTATCTTCAGACATTCAGGATTTCTTTTTAAGGTCCAACTGAAATCACAATATTCATATGTTTTTAAGATCATCATCAAATCAAATCAAGTTTATTTATAAAGCACCTTTAAAAACAACCAGAGTTGACCAAAGTGCTGTACAGTAAAATTAAAGTAAATAAATTAACATTACATGGTAACTGCAAAGAGTAAGAGAAATAGCATAACAAACCCCAAAAACATGCACAAATCAGCGAGTAAAAAAGAAAGTAAAGCAACAAGTAGTAAGATCTAAAAGTAAAATATTAAAGATAAAACCTTGAGGACAGTCAAAGGTCTTTCATGTGAGAGTGACTTTTAAATGCATCGCCAATATCCTTTTTAACATTGAAAGAAAGAGAAATATGTAAGATATGTACATCAGAAATGCTTCTTTAGCCAGTGTTTGATTCACTACTGAGCAGGCAGACCAGCGACCACAGAGAGAACAATGTAAACAAACGTACGTCGGTAACTCTAGTTACCAGCTAAGGACAGATATTGTTTTATTAGCAACTGTATTAAAGACTAAGATTATATCAGTTAGCATCCAAACTGTCCTAGGTTTCTATTTACAGGTACGTTTATAAGCTGTTAAGCTAACTAGCTGGGCTGCTAACTGATGATAGCATTGCACTTTTCCCCTGACAGATGTGTGTTTGTTAGCTAAGCTAGGTATTTAGAGACAATACCTAGAAAGCTAATGTGGGTTGTTCGTAGTTGGAGGCTTTTCTGTGTCTAGCTGCAGTTGCTGTCTCGCTATAAAATATAAATTCCTCCCTTTTGCTAATTGATTGCACAGGGATTGTAACTCACAGAGCAGACTTGTGTTTCAGTTGGACCTTAAAGATGCGAAATTCAGAGCATAAGAGCTGCACAGTTCTCAACATGGAGGTGGCTGAGCTAGCCGCTGGCAGCTAACGGTGCTAGCTCCACAAACAGCACTAAATAACAACAATGCTGACAGAACGATTAGTGTTAAAGCTTCTGCAGCGACGCTGCCCTGATATCAGTGGTAAACACCATATGAGTGCAGTGTACAGCGAGGGCAATGAGCTAGCCAGTGGGACACAGACATGCACCAACATGCATGTGCTGCCAGACCGGCTTACAGCAAACCACAGAGAAGCTCGGATTACAACATACACAGAGGTAGCGTGACTTTATTCTCTGCTTTTAACGCCATTTTGCCACTATATCTTTACATAGCAAATGGTGGTTTGCTGCTGTATTAATTCCCTGAATGTCACATACAGAACCTTTAAAACAGTCAATTTAAATAGGTACAATAACCGTTAAGATACACGTTGTACACATAACTACTGTATACCAATTTTGAGGTGTCACGGGTGCAATAAATGTGGCAGTCATATGGCTGTTACTGATGTTCTGGTGTTACTGATATCACTGTCCTGATGTTCTTGTGCCTGCACCATAAGCCAAGGACTTGGAGCTGAGTTATACTCCAGGGTCAGTGCCATGTCTCTAAGCAGAGATTAAGTGGGGACAGCGGACTGAGAGTGAGACAGGCAGGGGGAATCTGAAAGAGAAAGACAGACAGAGACAGAGCCAGAGCTAGATGGAGGTAGAAACACGGAAAGGCAGTAGGAAAAAGACAGACTAAGAGAGCACAGAAAGCTGCTCTGCCGCACAATACAGAGCTGCTGATGTCGGCTCCCTTCCTATTCACCCTTGTTCAATCTCCCCTCATCAATCTAAGAAAACTGGGCACTGTCTTTTGGTTAGACTTTGCTTATTTACTGTACTTTGCTAGACTTTACACCGAGCCAGTCCTGTCTGACTCTGGAGGAGAGAAACCAAGGACACCAGCAAGGGGACGATGCTCTGCGACAGGCCAAAAGAATCCTGCTGATTTCCAAAGGAAGGAGGACAGTCCACGATCCGGTGTAACAGTCACTGAGGATTAAGGCCTTCCTGAGGAAACTGGGCTCACTGTTCTGTCCCCTGTTTGACATCTGCACAAGAGAAAACAGAGGAGAATCACTTTAGTTTCAGGCTCCTCTCATGTACAGTCAATCAAAAATCACTTAGGTAAGATATTAAAATTAAATAGTCATATTCAATTATATATTAGTAGGAATAGAGAACAGGAAAAAGTTGTAAGAAAAAATAAATAAATATAGAAAAATACATTGAATCTCACAACAGATATCTGTCACTGCAGATCCCATTAAACATTCAGACCTCAGGGAACAATGTCTGCAATGTGAAGATCTAAAAAGCTTCTTCACTTCTCTTCAGTAGCAGGTCATGGTCAGCACCTCTAGGGGCCACCTTTACTTTTTCTACAACATAAAATCGTGAAGAGGAAATGACATACAGACGTATAAATTTATCCACTAATGATACATTTTCTTCTGTTGCCCGGGTATTGAAGTCTGTTTTTTTGATAATCTTTGCACATTGTATTCATATTGTGTAATTTTTCTACATTCACATTTTTTCATACATTCTTTTCCTATTTTCTATTCCTACTAACATATGATTGAATTTTGAAAGAGATGACTGAGATAGATCGATCAATCGATAGATCGACAGACAGACAGATAGTGGACAGATAGATAGGGATTAATCCCAAGTGAAATTCAATGTTCAATGTTTGTACAGTATATGAAGTGATGTACTTGACGTCCATTATAGAAATGAAATGTCCATCTTTGATGGTGGGACTGATTGTCTGGCAGCTCCCAGTCCCTGATTGGCCTCACCTGAGGAGGTGTTGACACCTTCTGTCTGGAAAATTCTTTGTTGCTCCGCTTTACCAGGGCTACATTCAGCCCCAACAAAATACAGCAAGACGTTTATTGAAACAAAAACGTGTTGTGTGATACAAGCACACTGCCTTTCAGTACAGTGGGGTTTAATTCAATTCAATTTATATCACTAAAATGGCCCCTGATGATGGTCTATGGACCAAACGCATTCCTACAATAAAGTTTACCGGAAGTAAAGGAAAGTGTGTAGGAATACTCTCTGCTCTCGCCTATGAACATTTCCTCTCATGCTCCTGTCTACAAGAAATTGAAGACGTGCAGTCAAACTTTTCATTTATAAGAAAAATGTATTGTTTTTTTTTTTTCAAACCTAACACGGTTCTTCTTTAAAACTGCCTTAACTGATTTTTTTGGGGCACTTGAGGGCAGCTGAACAAGTTAAATAAAACACATTTTCACTATATTTTCACCTTGTTAAGTTGTTATAAGAAACATGTTAGCAAACAGTTTCAGTAGCACACCTGTTAACACATTCAGCACATAGGGAGCATCATTTGGAGCACAGTTTTGTCACCTTCAGAATGCAAGTCTAGTATTCACTGTCCTTTTGTTTCTGTAAACACAGGTGTGGATGGATAAAAACCAAAACAAAGGGCTTAAAGACACTAAAACAGTCCACACAGCTGAGGGAAACTGCAAAGTCTGGTTATAATCCGTTGCGTATTCGTCACTACGAGTGACAACTTTCACATTACCGTCATTTGAACCGTTGTTAAACACTACAAATTTTGATTAGTGCTGCCTCAAAGAAAAATGGCCCTCGTTTAGAGCTATGTTAGGTAAACAAATACAAACTCAGTCATAAAAAGTGGTCCAAGGGGAAACTGGAATTAGCATTTCATTGTTTGTCAGCAGATTTTCAAACACAAAAAAATGGGACTGCAGGGTGTATTAAATATAAAAAAGGCCCAACAGTGTGAAAGCAGCCACATAAAAATTTAAAAATGGAAGTTACATCTACTCTGAATATATCTCTGACAGGTCTGTTAAAGTTAATTTGCAAACAATAAGAACAACACTTGACAATGTGGGATAGATATTTCTCACAGCAGCCGGCCGAGCAGCAGAGACCTTCGTGTAATCTGTTAATATCAACATCAGAACATGCAGACAGGAAGGAAGAAAGACCAGAAGAGATAATGGAGGACTGCCACAAATTAGTCATTCGGAGGAAAGTGCACGCTGCTCATGTTTAAGTCATGCAAAGCAAACCTCGGGAACACCAATTCTCTTTTTAAAAACACACAGCCACAAAGCCAAGCAAGCATGCCCCTGTGTCTGACATCTCTCTTACATCCAAATTTGCCTCTCCCACCTCTCCTCCCACCACAGCGTACACATTTCCAGAAATGCTGCGTGTGCACTCCCCTGCTGAGATGAAAAACCAAATAACTCTCTTGACTTCTCAGACTTTTTTTTTTTTTTTCTAATTTGCTTCTTCTTCTTTCTCATTTCCCCCTCTTTCTCCCATCTCCCCAGATCTGGCTCTCTGTCAGACAAAAAGGCGTTATGTAACGAGGTGCTGAAGCCTCCATGTCTTACCCAACATGCACTTGGGGATTACAGTGCATGGGCCCCCTGCAGTAGAAGAGTATGAGATGGGACTACAGGCTTACAAGATCCCACATCGGACAGTGCGTGTGTGTGTACGTGTGTGTCATGGAGGCATTATAAAACAGACAAAACTGTAGCACACAAAACAAAATGCAACTCACCACAGTGGTGAATTTAAAATGTTCATACTGGTGTCAGACAATGCGTGTGGACAGAGGAGCAGGAAGTATGGCTGCTGTTAAAGTGCGGTTGCAGTGCCAGTTTGACGGCGTATCCGTTAATGTGTGTGCCTGCCAGAGAGTTCACACAGGGAGAGGAGCTGTGCCACAGGAGCCAGCAGCAGCAGCAGCCTCAGCAGGGACAGCAGAAGGGACACGAAGGGAGCTGACTCAATGCCTCCCCGTCTCTATTCTCCCAGAACTCCTCGGTTTTTTTGCACTAGTAAACAAATACTGAAGGCAAATAACAGCAACCCCAAACCCTCCTCATCCGCGCAATATGAGCCACAGAATGAGAAACAAACAGGTCTGTCTCTCATGAGCGTTGCTGAGTTTCACTGCAATGTCAACAATATCAAACAGAGCGGGCACGGACATGAAAAGGGGCAGTGGAAAAACAGAGATGCTGAGGTGAATGTGAACGACACTGCTTTTCTCTTTTCACTGCACATTTAAAGCTGCCATGTTACACAATACACTAATATAACAAATGGGAGAGAACTGTTTCTGGGGGCAGCTGTATTTGTTCACAGCACTAAAAAACACAAAAAAACAACAACAGTGCCATGTCTTGTAAAAAGGCACACCTGTAAATTTTTTGATTATTGTTTCTTTTGTATTCACACCTGTTTCTGCAAATTTCAGTCAAACTGGTTTTAAAACAGCTTCATAACATCTGAACACTGAGTTGAGCAATACAAACTACTTTTTAATTCAATAAAATGCTTTACATTTATAAATAAATGGTTTTAAAAAGAAGCAGAACAGAGGGTAAAGCCCTTTGCAGATATGGAGTTTGTAACATTCTCATTTCCCCACATGGCAACCTCCAGGGCTGAAAAATGAAGCAAACACCAAAGTGCCACAAACTGCAGCTCCTCAAATGGCCACATGAGGCTGTCTCCAGAGGCCAGTCAATCCCCGAAGACCTCAGGCCGCCAGGAAGTGAGCCAGGCTTTGAAGCTTATTTTCATAGTGGCCAAATAGTGGATTTACAACTCCCCCGTCAGGTGATGCCATTGGGCCCAAAATGACTTTTTCCCATAGACTTACATTGGAAAAGAGACATCTGTAAATTAGTGGATACATTTTTTTTTAAGCGTGACAACCCCCATGAAATGACTTGTTTCACTACATAGATTTGATCCATTCGGTGTGATAATATTTGGAAAATCTAGAGGAGCTGCGAGGTTAAATCATTTTATTTCCATTTAACTGAGCACTAAACCAAAAGTAGCTGGCTTGGTTTGTGGAAGTCTTGACTGCACTTGCTCAATGATGCAGAAGCAGCGCCCATCATCCAGGTGATTTCTCACCACTTTTTCGGCTTAATGCACCACTGAGCAACTTTCCTAGGAATGAACAGGGTACAGCCTCCAACGTGTCCAGGTCTCTTAATACATCCATGTTTAAATGCTCAGCTTTACAGCAGAAATAAACACGTCTACAGCCTGGTTCAAAAAACGAGTTTGGTCTCTATAGGAGATTTCCGCGTTCATGACAACTGTGCAGGGGGTTAGTTTTTATAAAACTCACCTGTTCAAATGTTGTCAAAGCTTAAAATTACGCATTATTAAAGATGTGGCAGCTTTAGTGAAAGGTGGATGCCATCTGTTGACAAGTTGCTAACATGGTGATAACGCTGGTTAAGTAACATAAGCATGGCATAACCCCAGATTCACAGTTTATTGGCGTAGCTGTAGCTGCCATTATTTCAATGTGTTTTAAGTTCATGAATGGTAAATGTAACAAAATTGGTCTTGTTCAGTGACTCTGGCTCCTGTTACCTCTGAGGAGTCCAATATTCAGTTAAATACATTTTGTTTTTAACCTTTTTTTTTTTTGCTAGCAAAAATTAGCATTAGCATTAGCACAGTTAGCCATCGCCATGAATGCAATATGCTAATTAAGCTAGCAGCTAGTGTTCGTATTATCTCTGACCTCTCTTCCAAATATGGTCACTTCTGGCTCCAGAAATCCAAGATTATGACCCAAAATGCCAAAAATCCAGGCTTCTAAATGGGAGTCAACAAACAAAAACTATTTAGAAAGACTGATGGTCTAATATTATTATGTGAGGGTTTATTTTTTCTTTCACTCTGAAAAGTCAAAGTAGGTGAACTGGCTCATATTTTGCACTCCATTAAAGCTGCACTATTAGTTTATCAATATTTTTATATTAATAATTGAACAAATACTACGTGTAGTGTAAAAGGAGTTGCTCACAGTGATAAGCTTTCACAGAATTCTCACCCGACTCAGCATTTCCCCACAGCTCTACGGAGCTTTAAAGCATCTTTTAATTTCGTGTTTTGGTTTTACAGCCCACAGCTTTCCTGTTTTGGTTCAGTCTCACCGCTCGCATCGATCTCATTTCAGCTGGCAGCTGTTCTCAGCAAAAAAACTGATAAACACAGTACCTGCTCAGCACCAAACAGCAGACAGGGAAGTTAGCAGCTAGCTGGTGAACACAGTGAAGCATTTAGCAGCTCAAGACTCAGACATTTCCCCCAGGAGCGGGTGGGCACGAAAGTAAAGTTAAAAGGAGAGTGAATACTGGACTTAAATAGAGTTGACACAAACGGGACTTCAAATGAACGCTAATGCTGTTCACTGTCTGCTGGATGTGTTAATGGGCAACTGTTAACTAACACCTTGTTAAAAGTGATTATATGTCTATATTGTGTTTTAAGCTCGATGCCCTGCCTCAGAGAGTAATGAAGACACAGTGAAGTGACAGATTTATTACAGATCACATAAGAAGGTATGCACATTTAATATCTCTTTCTGCATATAAACCTTGTGTATACATATACATACATTTTGGCTTCAGCTAAAAGCCAAAAGTTACTTGGTTTGAACTACAGAGACTGCAGTTGTTACTTTTATGTATGAGAGACGTTGGCACTCGTCTATAGAAGCCCTGGGAGGCAATATGAATTTTTTTTGCAGTTAATGTTGGCCAAAACCTAATTTTATCTCCTAGATATAAAATACTATCTCCCAAGTAGAGGTTGTTATTTGGAGATTATCTCCTACGTATGAGATATTATCTCCTGTGTACGGGATGTTTTTTGATGATCATATCTCCTACAAATGAGATAACATCCCACACATAGGAGACAATATGTCACACTTAGGTGATTATATCTTGTTCGTAGGCAATCAGCTGGGTTTTCACCAATATTGCCTGCAAAAAATCCTTTGCACTTTGCCTCTCAGGGCTTCAGTATTTGACGCTAAATATGATCAAATAACATGAATAAAACTAAATGTATCTTGAAAGAAGATTTGCCACAGTGAATGATTTAAGACCTCAAATGACTGAAATGTTTGCTGCTGTATAACTCTTTATTATTATTTTTTGCACTTCAAGCACCCTTCTGTCTGGCTGTCCAGCTCAGCTGAATCTTCTTTTGATTGTCTTTTGTAATGATGCACCCAAGATAAACTTTTTTGTTGCCCTAAGTAGGCCCAATTTCACAGCAGCCCTAAGACTCATATGTTGTGTTCTCACCAAACTTGCATGAGTTTGAACACTAGAATATTTTGTGTTGACTCGCTTCATATGCGTAAATAACTTGTCATCGTTGAATTGATGACTGAACTTCCACTGACACATCCTCAGCGTCATACGTCCCCAGAAATGTCAATGCTAACTGGCTAGCGCTGCGAATTGGTCACTGAAATTCAGATTTTTCAACTCTTGCGATTAAGCATATGATGTGAAGTTGCGCGACTCGCTTAATTCACACCACTAAATTCTCATATTTCGCTTTGCTTCCATCATGTTTATCACGTTGCCCGTAGGGAATTTGTGTCTAACAGCGTCTTTACATTGACTTTACATGTAATTCACTCACGCAAATTGTTTTAGTCGCGCCCAGTGTGAACACAACATAAGGCTCATGACCTAGGGCTTACCCTGATGACCTAGGGCTCCCTCTCTGATGACACATCACCGTCGGCTCCACTACTGGCATTGGGGTCCTGTCGGGAACGTAGAGCACCTTTGTCCCTGCTCGACTCCGAGGGGCCCTTGGAGCGCGTCTTCTCTTTCCTCTGCTGCTGCTTCTCCTGCTTTGACAGCTGAGGAAATACAAGAAACAGGAAAGCTTCAATTTATGTGTCCTCAACGTGTACAGGCATGTCAAAGGACACGTGCCATGAATAATATGGAAAAGCTGCCTCAGAAAGGGCTCTAAGAACATTTAGTTGCCTCTGGAAAATAAAAGGAGTTTAAGGAAAAATCCCAAACCATCTTTAAATGAGCCTCATACTTTGAGCAATGGGGTTCATTAAAATGGTTTTGTTTATTTCCCTAAGAGATGTCTGTAATTTTTTTCTCTAAGCTCTTCTCGCTGGTTTAAAGTGGGCGGGGGACAGTCGGGAAAAGGTGGTGTCACAAACCTGCATGAGATTAGCTGAATTTCTGAGTGTTAAACACTCAATAAATCTTATTTAATCGCAAATATTTCATGTTTTACGTGAAAATATTTTAGACTTGACAGCAAGTTTTCAGGGGATTTAAATTTCAAATAATAACAAGAGTGTAACATTCATATTTTTAGTGTGTAAATCTTTAGCTTTTCATTAAGACGACTAAACTTTTATATATATTAAGGATACATCACCTTTGGCTGAACTGTAACTGAGACCTTATCAGTCTGGGGTTGCTGGTGGCCCAGTGGGCTGAGGCGCACACCGTGAACGTGCTGCATCATGACTTGCAGATCATGACCTTTGCAGTATGTTCAGTATTCACCCAAAGGTCCCAACATGCATGAGAATTAGTTAAATTAATTAAACAAAAAAGGAGAAACACATCAGCGCCACAGAAGCAGCACTCCAGATCTGATTTGTCTTTGTGGATTCACAACCACTTCTATTCTCTCCTCATTTAGAGCTATTCTGGGTTGTCATATGATCACTTCAATGAGTCTTTTGTTGTGACTGCATGCACTGCCTCTCACACACTCCAAAATAACCCTTCCCAGTGCCACTCAGTCATCACTACTCCAATCAAACCCTCTCTCTTTCTCATTGTATTCTTCACGGTCCATGAAACACCACAACAGTAATGATGAAGTCGCTATGCTACCCGCCGTCTGAAAAA
>JAPZEB010000020.1:33370022-33387730 GCA_029783705.1 Chaetodon striatus | reverse complement strand
AGAGCCCGGATAGCTCAGTCGGTAGAGCATCAGACTTTTAATCTGAGGGTCCAGGGTTCAAGTCCCTGTTCGGGCGGAAGACTTTTTGCATCAGCACGTTTGTTCAATTTCCCTTAAGAACTTGGTATTTTATTTTTAATGACATTATTTGGCCTATTCAAAAGCACAGCCATGGTTAAAATCATTAATCAAAGCAGCATTCCATTTAGTATGGAAGTTTTAGAGCCTTTACGCATGTTCTGAGTGACGTCTGTGCACTTCCTGCTGGGACATGTTCAAATGTCTGCTGTTCAAAAAAATCTACTACATCTACTTGTTTGACTCTGCTTTGCAGTGGATAATATAAACAGTCAGCACCAAAATAAATCAGCTGCCTAAAGCCCACAACCACATAGTATCAATGGTAAAGGAGAAACAAAGAGGAGTCTGAAATTACTTTTACTTGTTTTTGACACCTGATTGTCAACGTAGTATTTAATGAAATCACACTGTCACGTGTCCTCATATTATCAGACTTCCACTGAAAAAAAGGGTCTTTGCATCTCCTCTGGTTGTATTATGCTGCATGTTATGATAAGCCCATAAGTGTGGTAGACATATGCAGGTAGACATAATGTTGACAACATTATGACTACACATGTTGACTACACTTCATTTAACTTTTTTTCAAGTAATTTAATGTTAAGTGTTTTATTACTATTTAAATGTAGGCGACTAAATGGATATTTAAAACTTATGTCTGGTAGCTGGAATTCTGAAATATTATATAGCTGTCAGAAAAAAAAGTCTAGCATAAACCCTGCAGGACGTAGATAATACAGAACAGGTCTAAAACCTTGGCACGCCCTCATGAGCTGCACGCATCTGTTGTGATAACAGTTGTGGGTGAACAAGTACACCAAAATAAAGCTGGAGGAGTTGAGTGAACACTTGGCAGTCCGTTTTGGAGTCACCTTAACACTGACTATCGGGGTGAGCAGATTTTTTCCCAGCTTTTAGGGGACCTGCTGACATTTTGATTATAAATAGTGTGTGTGTGTCTGTGTGTGTGTGAGGTTGGGGGGGTCGTCTATACTTCAGATGTTAATGGGCCTTAGCTATTACTTGCCTGAGTGGAGTTGTGTCAAGCAACGCCAAAAAAGGTGACTAATTTATTATTTTGGACTGTGCAGCAATTTCAGAACTCTGCCATCCATTGTTTTACCTCTAAAATACAACCTGAGGTGTCCTAATTAAAAGTTAAAAGAGTGTATTGCCCAAAGCCTGAGGATGCCCTAAAGCCAGATGGCTGACTTCACTGCAAGCCTCACAGAAAGGTGCTGCATGGGTGATGCAGAGTGCATTTGCCTGCAGCTATGGGTGATAAACATGCAGGGAAATATGTGGCCTTAAGGGAAGGCCATTGTACTTCCTACAAGCAATTGTGCATGACATGAAGAACAATTCCTGCCTGACAGGCTTAGTTTTTGTATGAAAATTTACTTGGACTGGCATGTGAACATGTCTGAATAACTAGTAACTAATAACTAGTAAAATTTAACATTTGAACATAATAGGGCTCTAGATGTTAGAGGTCTCTTTTTGTACAACTTCAAAATTTGCTGTAAAAAGTTACCACAATGCAAAATATATTCTCTTACACTGAAGCATGGTTCCTGTCCCATACATTAAAACTGTGTTAACATTGGCAAGTCAGCAGCACAGCCCCAGGTCTCTCTCCTCAGCAGTAGTGGTCCTCAGTGCCAGAGATCAGTTCACTGACAACACTGAGAAACGAAGGCTGAGCTGAAACCCTGAGAAAATGTTGTTATCAGTTTAAGACATAAATAATACTCACTGTTCTGTAATTACAACATGTAAAGGTGTCCCTTCTTCCAAGCTTAAGGCAGCACAACATTCATTTTGGCAACTTTATACA
Source organism: Chaetodon striatus (assembly GCA_029783705.1). NCBI lineage: Eukaryota > Metazoa > Chordata > Actinopteri > Chaetodontiformes > Chaetodontidae > Chaetodon > Chaetodon striatus. Next base: position 33,385,812 of record JAPZEB010000020.1, on the reverse strand, counting down.
GTAGGGCTGTTATTGGTAATATCTTTCCTGATTCCTTGAAATTCCATATTACTCCTGAGTCAAAAGCCATGCCAACCAGTTTTGACATAAGTTCTTGTAGAAGTTTTGCTTTGGCAGCTGGTGGAGCTACCTCTCTACACCCCCCACCCCTCTTCTGGTGTTCCTCTGGGATCAATCCTCATTCTCCTGTTTTTCTCTATTTATATTCTTCCTATGGGTCATTTGTACAACATACAATTCCACTGCTATGCAGTCATTATCACAAGCACACTCGCTTATATTATGAACCTGTACATCCATATTGTATATGAGGTTTTCTGGGTTATACACAAGAAAATGTATCTGGATTTCATATTGTATAGCGACAGATGCCCCCACCCACCCCCCATACTCACGTTCAATAAATGTGTTCCTTGTTGCCTAATTGGTCTTTAACATGTTAAGGAGCAGACTCCACCAGAGTCCACAACACACCATGATTGCCTTCACTAATGCAAACAGCTGTATCTTCTGTACTTGCCTGCTGAATTTAAGTGAAGTGTCAAATGGAGGTTTCTTTATCTTCCGAAGTGATTTCCACCTACGCACTTCAAGACATAGCCTAGCTTACTTCAGAGGTCCCGTGCACAACAGCTAATGTCAGAGGTGGGATTTCAAACCTTTCCATGCTGTGAGTAAAGCCACCTGACAGTGGAAAATTTATCTGTGCTAACTTAAAAGCTAGCCGGATTCAAAAGTTGATAGAACACCACTCGCTAGATAGGAGCTGTGGTTGTCCCGCACGCGAATTTATTTTTTCCGCAGACAGTGACGGTGTGACCCGCCCTCCTCTGCTTCTGATTGGCCTACCGTGACATACTTGCCAAGCAACGAATACTATCCAATCAGAAGGAGAGTAGGGCGGGTTAAAACGGCAAAAGATGTGTTAGGTAACCTTTATAATACCAGTTTCTACATACTAACTGAAAATATGATGAAGATCAAGGCCGTAACCATGAGTCAACATTTGGGGACGGATTTTCTCCCCCCCTCCCAATCTAATATTTCTATTTGTTATATAATATATTATTTATCAAAGGAAAGCCCAAACATACAGTCTACTATGAAAATATGCAAAACAGTAAAGCTACTATTGTCTTTATGTAGCCTAAATTGTACATACAGCACAACATTAATTTTTTCTCAAACTTCACGTTGGCTATCTTACAAATATTATGCAATAAAGACATTGGTTGAATGCACCTGAGCACTTTTGTTGGTGGCTGGATGAATACGTAGCTAATTAACTGCAGGTTACTTAGCTACAATAGCTAACATTAGTGATGGTTGATTGATTATTACACGTAAATTGGCCCGTTTTTACCCAAAACGTTTGTTTCCACTCTATGCAATTAGTGACACCGTTTTAGCAGAATTCTATTTCAGCAATTACATTTTCAGTGCAAAATGATGTATTGACATTAATGTCTCCTTTGCATGCATTATTCGTAAGGTGTTATAACAATAAGATTCCCATCAACAAGTGATGAAAACATTAACGATGCTAACTTTACACAAAGCTAGTGAGTGGAAAATGCACAAAATGCACAGGCTTTTTGCTCACTAATACACAGTGTGCACAGCCTGTCGTTCTGACAGCAATTTAGTGTAATAAATCAAGAAAATACTGTTCATAAAATCATAATTTTTGTCACACTTTACAAAAACTGTCAAAATCACAACAATAGCACCATGGGTGAATTATGAGAAAATGGGCCCCTGGGCACAGACAAGGCCCCACCACCTCTCCTACACTGGACCAAGACACACAGACTTTGTGGTGGTTTTGCCTCTTTTTGTTGTTGTTTTGCTTCTCTTTGTAGTCGTAATGCAATTTCTTTGTGGCTCTTTGTGGGCATTTTGAGTGTGGTCATTTTGTATCACTTTGAGGCAATTTTGTGTCTCTTGAAATTTGTAGGCTACATGTTAATTTCAGTGACATTTTGCAGGTGAAGGCCAGGGGGGTCCCTGATGCTTTGGGCCACTGGGCCTGTGCCCAGTAGGTCCATTCAGTAAGCCATCCACGTGTAACATTCATATTACGTTCTAATTTTCTGCTTTTTAATACATTTGAAAGTAATGAAATAGAGAGACAGTACAGCAAGTGTGTCCAAACTTTTCTGAGTGGGGGCCAGATTACCTCGGGGCCAGCTGCTTCTTGCATCATATGGGCTATTTAAAATCACATTCAAATGGCAAACACAACTGTTTCTTTTTAAATGAAAAAGAATTCAACTCTCCATCGTTCCTGAAAGTGGCGGCCCTCTCTCTTGACTTCAACTTCTTTGCTGTGGCCATGTCTGCTACCTAACAGGACATATCTGGTGTTAGGTATTTGTTTGTTTGCTTGTTTACTGTCTGTTTATGAAAAGACATTTGTTTGGCCTGCATAATTCCTACTTGTTGTATGATTATCCTGCCCTTGTGAAGTAAATGAAAAAAAAAATCCAAACTGATCATGCTTGATTAATTAATATTGCATATAATATATTTTCAGAGACGGTTTGCATACCCCAATTGCTCCCCTGGCTGTACTTTGGACATAATACAGTGTTTGACATTCACACCTACCCACAGCAGTCTGCCAATGGCTTCTGCTGGGCTATAGCAACACCACTTGCACAAACCAAATGCAAAGCTGCAATACACTGAAATACTAGACCTGGTAGTAGTTTATTTATACTTATGATTACATTGGCTGATGCTTGTTCAGATGGTGGTGTTTGCCTGTTATGGCATTGTCATTTAAAAAAAATAACTTTTATCAATATTTTGGGGTTCTTGAGCCTATTTGAATATTGGGGGGGCATGTATATTATATATCAAGGTGGGAACCTATGTATTGTGACATGAATACGTGAGTGACATGAATACATGAATACAATACATTGCTGCAACTCTGCAAAGATAGTACATGCTTAATGTTATCAGATACATGTCTGACCTGCATAAAACCAGTTTGATCAATAATATGGTCCAAAACAGAGTTTATTCTATTGAAAAAATATGAGTTGTAGGATTCTGTGATCATTATTAAGAGGGCAAACTGGTTGCCAGTTGTTGATGCAAAGTGGATCTTCCCCAAGCTTTGGAATTGGGGTTAAAAGTCTTTGAGATAAAGTGGGAGGGAGCGTTTGATCCTTATGAATTTTCCTTCCCTTAGCTAGACTTCATTAGGTTTTCCACCGAGGTCAAGGAAAAGTGTTGCCTGATATCAGAAAGAATTTACTCCGTTACATTCCGTTTCCATCTTTAATCTGTCACCTCGTCCTCAGTGGAGTGGACGGATATAAAGATCCGGACTGGACCCAGGCAAGGAAGTGGCTAGGAAAGGATTTTTTTTCAAATATTCGAACGCAGCTAAAATCTCGGCGCTTTCATGCTGGTCATAGGAGAATGAGGGGAACCTAAACAGCTGAGTGTGTTGTGCTTCTCTGACGAAAGTGTAACAAGAACGATGGTGGTCACAGCTATTTGTGTATAGAAACTGCTTCGGATTTAAACGATCGGACTGCGGACTGAGATAAGGAACCACCGGATGAAGGAGCGTTCATAGGTAAAGCCAAACGTATATATATTAGTGAAACGCTAGCCAGCATTAGCATTTTTATTAGCGTGCTAATGTTACCTGTCAAACCAGCTGTCAACGTGATGTTAGCTCACATTTACTGTTGTCAGTCACTGTTTACCAGTTTGGCATTTTGCAGGAAAAAGAAGTCACCTAACGTAACAAACGTTTAGTCTAATTGTGGCCCTAACATTAACCTTAAAGCAGTCTAGTTAATGAAACATTTGCTGTCATGTAAGTTGCACTCACGTGTTGTTTTGGTTGGCATCTGATTAGCTAGTATGCTAACATGAGAAGTTAAGCTAGCTAGCTCTCACAAAGCCTTTGATTCTGAGATGTCTTAAACTTGTGCAACCTGAGATAAATAACGTCCCCCACTTAAACCCACAGCATTTCGGATACAGAGACACGGTTGTCAATGATTATTTGGAAAGATGTATGGCATTATGTTTTGCCAAGTCAACAGCTTGGTGGTGGCTAGGCTAACGTTCAGTTTTGGAAGGGCCAAGTATAATGAATTCAGACTAACCCACACGTTTAACGTCACGAAACACTGCTGGTATCGACAGCCAGCTACAGTAAGTTCATCTAATGTGTTGAGTTTCAACATTTCTCGGATCACTGAGTCAGTCGTGTGCTAACTGTAGTCAAAGAACTTGAGTGTTCTCTAATAACTGTGCATCATGGCACTCTTACATCAACCACCTCAGATGTGACACTGTACAAACATTCATAAGGAACTATACTTTATTTAATATTAATTCTGGTATCCTGGTCTGGTCATTGAATACATTGCATTACTGTATATATTGGTTGCACCTATTAGCACCTTACTGTTTAATATTTTTGTTATATTTTGCACCTTACGATTATCTAGTTTATATTTAGTTTTGTATTTTATAAATGAATAAATATATATATATATATATATATATATATATATATGTGTGTGTGAGCTGTCTCAATGTGTCAGCCCTGTGATAGTCTGGCAGCCTGTCCTGTACCCGCCCCTTGCCCCATTTTCTCCTCCTCCCACAACCCCCATCAGGAAAAGTGGGTACAGAACAGAATGCGAGTGTAGAACGAGTCACAGGCCTATTTGCTGCCTATTACTCAGGAGACATGCATGTTTGATAGTTGTACAGAAATGCTATGTTTGTCATTGGGATGAAAGTGATAATGAGCATCTGGTTGAATGAAACACAGTCTGACCATAATCTCTGTTACAGGATGGCAGGAGTGTTTGACATAGACTTGGAGACTGAGGACATCAGTGATACAGAGGTCTGTATTCCCCACTCATTGATAAAACTACTACTGATTAATTACCTGAAATACACAGGAATGAGAGTGATTGATTTGCCTCATCGCAGGTTTTTCGGCTTCAGAAAAGTTTGGATCGCAATATGCATAATTAATACCATATGATGATAAAAGTCAAGTTTGGATACATTTACACAAAGACTTTAATTCTAAAATGTGGAATACATAGCTTTATGTTTTTAAAGGGAAACACAAAAAATCCAAACAAAAATATTTTTCCTCTTGTGGTGCTATTTATCACAGTTGCAGAGTGTTGGAGATATTGGCCATAGAGATGTCTGCCTTCTCTTCAGTATAATTGAACCATATAGCATTCTGCTTGTGGTGCTCAAAGTGCCAAAAAAAATATTTGAAAAACTCCACAGTAATGTCTCTTTCCAGACATTATGAGCTGTTACTCAAGATAATATACAGACCTTGTTGTGAGCAGTTTCATGTAGGAACTATTATTTTTTTTACTACTGAGCCACACCTGCCAATCGTATCACTGCCACAAAGGAAGGATGTGTCTACTCATGGACGAGAGCCTTGTGCTTGTTACAGTGCGAAATGTAAACATAAATGGCGTCCTCCTTGGCTGAGCTGTAATGTTAGGTGTTAGGTGAGCTAGCAGTAGATGCATACTTCCTTCTGTGCAGTGATATGGTCAGCGGGTGTAGTTTGGTAGACAGAAAACAGTATCTACATTAAACTGCTCATAACAAGTAGTGTTGCTGTTGAGTTTTTCAGATGTATTTTTTTGGCTCTTTGAGCACTATAAGCTGAGTGCCATCTAATTCCGTTACATTTGAAAGAAGTTAGATATCTCTACGGCTGATATCTTAAACACTCTGTAACTCACACCAAAATAATCAAGACTCTCTTAAACAGCTCTACAGGTAAAAAATGTATTGTCTGGTTATGGATTAAAATGTCCCTTTCAGGGACATTTAGTTAAGGTTTATGACAAGTAAGAAAAAAAAGACTTACTTTTCTAACCTCATTAGTTTTAGGGCTGCATGATATGAGGAAACAACATGAGCGATAACTATATTACTTTCAATAATAAATAAACATTAGTGTACTCAGTATTCTGCTGCTTTCAGTATACTGCTAAAATACTGCAAATTCCCTGTTGTGTTAAAAAATGAAAGAAAATAATTTCTAACATTAGTTTACTAAACAAACTGAACATTGAACTAAACACAAAAGATACAAATGAGGAAAATCCTATGAGCAATATCTTCGTGGTTATCACTCAAGTTGACATTGAAATGGTGATTTAATAGTGAAAAAACGAAACAACAACAAAATACGGTGCAGCTGTAATTGGTTTGCTGTCCCTCATCTAGGATGATGTCTGTGACTTCACTGTGACAGAACCAGAGAAGTAAGTTAAAATTACTGTTCACTCTAAACAATGAATGCTGATATAGTATACAAATGTATTTACACCAGTACTGCTACTTTTCTGTATCGTGCTTGCCCAGTGTTCAGACAGAGGAGGTGGAGCTGACCAGTGAAAGTGTCAACAGAGACAGTGAGAGAGTTGGACCTGACTGTTTTGAGCTTTTAACGGTGCTGGGAAAAGGAGCCTATGGCAAGGTGTGTATTTGTGTGTGTGAGTTAGTGATTACACACCTCAGGGTTCACCCTGGAACACATAGACACATGCCAGACCTTTTAAAGAGCTGTCTCTTGAATTTTTACACTCCCTTGCTTTTCATATAAGTACTCAGAAAAGTATTATCAGAACACAGCATAAAGTAATGTTCATAGTGAATGAATGACATTTTTGCTTTATACATAACTCAATAAGGATCAATAGATAGATTATTAATTGCTAAAACAGTACTTAAAATATCCATTTCAGCCCAGTCCTAATTAAGGAAAGTTTTGCCAATTTTCAACTAGGTCTGTGTCCCCACAGTGTGAGGAGTGTGCAGTTGAATGGAATTTGGCTTCCCCCCATGCTGGCAGTGCTGGGCACTTCCCGCCCATGCCATTAGAAAAAGGGTGGAGTGCTGGCACCTTAACACATTTTATCCGCACACACTCCCCACACTGCAGTGACTCAGACCTGGTTGAAAATAAGTAGTATCCCTTTAATTACTTTTTACAACACATGCTACTTTTTATGGTGTGCATAATAAAACAAAATGCCTATTTTTTAGGTTTTTCAGGTGAGGAAGGTTCAAGGAGCTCAGACGGGGAACATATTTGCCATGAAGGTCCTGAAAAAGGTACTCTGTCTCAATCCACAGCTCCCTCATAAGACACAGAATGTAGGAGAAACAATACATGAAGTTGTTCTTGTTTGTCCATGTGTTCTTCATGCATTTTTCCACTTCATTCTATTGTTGTCCTTTCATTCCTGCCCCAGCTCTTTATATTTCCCTTTTTATGCGTCTTTGTATGTGTTCACTTGTCATGTTCATTTGTCTTCAGGCGAAGATAGTGTGTAATGCTAAAGACACAGCACATACACGAGCAGAGCGGGAGATCCTGGAAACGGTGAGGCACCCGTTCATCGTGGATCTGCTCTACGCCTTCCAGACTGGGGGAAAACTCTACCTCATACTGGAGTGTCTGAGTGGTAAGATAGAGGCACTGAGGGGTGAACTGATGGATGTGGAGGGTAAAAACATAGGAGGAGTGACAGATGATATGGACCAACATTAGTGCATACACTGTGTAGACCTTTTACTTCAATAGGTATGCTGCTAACATAGACCTCAATCATTAAGTGGCTATTGAATATCCATAGAATAAAGAAATGAAATAAATTATTTCATGCATATTTCACTGGCTGAAATGTATGTATATTGAGTATGACTTTTGTATTTAATTATTAAAAATTGCTGTAGTAAAACAACTTGAAAATTATTACAGAGGTACTTTGGGACCTGTTGTACAATATTATGGAGTTTGCTGAAAGCAAATTAATTTATTTTTTTATAGAATTTTTATAATCTGCCTCTGTAGAAATGAGTGGGGTATTATGATTTTATTCAAACTTTCTTGGTTTAAACAACCTTTGTGAGTTTACAAGGTGCACTTGAATGCAACATGAAGTCCCTGTCCATGTGTGAATGTCAAACTCTGATGCAGACAGCACAGGATGAAAGCAGTGTGATTATTTATGACACAAAATTAGTTGAGACTTTCAGCGTAGTTTTTTTATTACATGACTTTTTCAGTACAAACATTTATCCAGCATTGCTGTAGATAGCCCTTCGAGATTTCCTTGCTTGACGTAAAATCCATTACATTTGGCCCTTGGGTGTTAATGTAAAACTGTGATGCTGGTTGTGAATAAAACTATTGTGTTTCAGGTGGTGCTTTGCAATGTATTGATTGCCCATGCAGCAAATGAAGGAATGGTTGGGAGGAATATTCTCCAATGCCACTAACCCCATTAACTCATCTGTGTTGATGTTTCTCACCAGGAGGGGAGCTGTTCATGCAGCTTGAGAAGGAAGGCATCTTCATGGAGGACACTGCCTGGTAAGAACCATAGATGCATAACAAGCAGTGGTGTAGTGAAGAGTATACGAGGTGTACCAACCTCTTTCTCTGTCCATTTACAGTATACCCACCAATCAGCCAAAGAGCTTTTGGAATTTATGGGAGAGTATACCCACTTCTTCCTCTGTAATTTACCCATCTATCTATCTACCATTACACCACTGATTATAAGAACCAGATACCGGACCCAAAAATGGCACTTCTTCAGTCCAGTGAGAACTGCTCACCAGGCACATATGCTAAAGAAGTTTCAAGCTTTCAGGTTACTTCTGGGTCATGTGGTCCACTGAATATACACAGTAGTTTTCATCCCATCATGCCTCACTGGCCCAACCAAGCTGTGTGAACAAACCAACCATGTGTTGGATAGTGGATATGGTGCCGTCACTTAGCCTTGCAGAAGGGATGATGTTAATTAGATACATGTGAAGTAAATACAATTACAATTTAATGATCGGTGCTTGCGCTAGCAACTGTTCTGACACAGCTGATGTGAACAGGAGTAAAGCAAGCTTTTGTAATGGGCTATGATTTTGCAACACTGTGACAGTTTAAGACATAAAATGAATTAATGTGGTTGTTGTGAATGGATAATTGGCTTGGTGAACCTAAAGCCCTGTTCAGACCAAAGATTTGCAATCAGAGTTGAAATAGGCAACTACTTGGAATGCACCATTCTGCAATGTCCAAAAAACCTGCCAGTTCACACCAATGCAACAATTCTCTTTTCTTACATTATGATTTCCAGCTTTTTAGGGTTATTTTGTGGCTGATTATAATTTCTAGCTTCTTAAAATATCAATGAGGATAGTGAGATACTGGCTACAGTTGCATTTGTAGTAGTGATGAAACAGCGATAAACATGAACAAAACGAGCATCAGATGGCAGGGGTGAGGGTGGCATAAGTACACACAGCGAGCAGCAGTGGCCCATCACCGGACGTGACACTCGGACAGTGGTAATTCTTGTTTTTCTTAAGCATGATAATGATAAATTGTTTCATTCCTAGTTTGTCCCATTTTTCTGGGTTAGGTCAGATCACTCTGTCACTCATCAATGACTCAGATATTTTATGTCTGTGTGTAGTTTCTATCTAGGAGAAATCACATTGGCTCTGGGTCACCTCCACTCCAACGGGATTATTTACAGAGACCTCAAACCTGAAAACATCATGCTTAATCACCAAGGTAACACACTACATGCAGATAAATGTCATCAGTATAGTTCAGTTTAATTTAAGGGTGTTGAAAGTAAAACATTTACTGTCTCAAAATGCAGAATGATCATAACTACATACATGAGTGGGTTGGGGAGTGCTGAAGTTTTTGGCATTCAGAATTCATGCGTAGTCAGTTTTTTGGGGGCACAAATTGATTGACTGAATCACTTGTAAAATATTCAATAAGCAAAATGTGTCCTTGCTGCTAAATTTAGCTCCGACTTTAGCTCCTAGCTAAGAAGAGAGAATATACCAGTTTTGAATAATTCAATTTGTGTTGTTTCTTGTTTCCCCTTGTTTAAACATAATGTTGTGATAGTGTCATTTCCTCTTATTTCTAATATAAAGTCAGCCTCACACATTAATCATGGACAGTGTGACTTTGGTTTGTTTTTCTCTGTTTTGAAGGACACATCAAGCTAACTGACTTTGGCCTCTGCAAGGAATCGATTCATGATGGAACGGTCACCCATACCTTCTGTGGCACCATAGAGTATATGTGGGTAACACCACACTCACGATAATATACAAGAGATTGTAACATAATTTATAAACTCTGGAACATAAATGCGATGTTGTATAAAGCCACTTTGTAAACTTTTATGTATTTCCTCATTTGAGTTTAAATTAATATGTTTTGAATCATTAGAAATATTAACTGTGATTCTGCCACTTGGCCCTGCTCACACACACAACTTCACACATTTTTCTTTACTCTGATAACTTCCTGTGTGTCTCCTTCCTCTGCATATCTCTTTCTCTTCCAGGGCACCAGAGATCCTAACCAGGTCGGGTCACAACAGAGCAGTAGACTGGTGGAGTCTTGGGGCCCTGATGTACGACATGATGACAGGATCAGTAAGTTAGTTCTGTGAGAGAGAACAGTGATTATTATGAGGAATCTGTGAAGGGAGATGGGGATGGGCTGTTGAACATAATATCTAGTCTCATATCTAGATGTGGATATAATACCAGTCACTGTGACCTCGCAAAGCATATTTTTGGCCATAACTGGCCATGCATTTATATGGCAAAATTTCACACAAATGTCTTAAAGGATAAAGTAATGACATTTTATATCCAAATGGCCAAAGGTCAGCTGCACTGTGACATCCTAATGTTCTGTAAAAACACTGTGAAGCATCCATGTTTTAGGGATTTGTAACTGCTTTGCAGCAACATTTATGTTTCAAACATAGTCTGCCATCATGGTAATGAGTCTGGACAGACTGCAACTTGACTTGGCAGAAGCATAAAACTGTGAGGTGGTAATTATAGTTCAGAAACTTCTTTCATGCCTGAAAGTCATTTTTTATGGCCCTAATTTATGAACATACATGCTGTGAGTGCTGACTGACAGTTTTTACTAGACTTCACTGCTAAGGGGGCATCTTATAAGTTGTCTCCTTTCAGCAAAAATTGCTGTTTTGAATCCAAATTAGCTTAAATGTGTGATTTGTGTAGATCTGCTGAGTTTTTAAAATGGAGGGGGATGGGTCTCTGCAAGGACAAAGTCACAGGGTGAATGAAGTAAATTAAGGTCAAACTGCGGAAATAGGCCTACTTCACTACAAACCCTCATTACTACAACACGTTAATATGTTGACACATTTAATTTTGCATTGACTTTGCACGCACAATTGTATCACAGTTTTTTGATTGACCCTCGCTGTCTTAATGCATCATAGAGTTATTCAGCTGTCAAGCATACACATTGGATTGATTTTCCTGTAACTTGTGTGCACTGTGCAGCAGTGTTATCTAGGAAAATAGAAGTATCGGACTGGGACTTGTTATTGGCGATACTTAATATTAAATGACTCGGATCTGGAATCGGGGCCAAAATAACTTTATCAGGACATCCCAAACGTTTAGTATTGCATGACCACCCAAAACAGCCTATTAGTGAAGCTGTTTTTATTGTTGCTGCAATGGATTTATGTCCCTAAAACAGATGAGAGTAACCAGTAGTTTTGATTTCCTTAGTAACTACTGATTCCCTCCTGTGTTTCTCCACCAGCCCCCATTCACGGCTGAAAACAGGAAGAAGACCATTGATAAGATCTTGAAGTGTAAACTCAATCTGCCCCCATACCTGACCATCGATGCCAGGGACCTCATCAAGAAGGTCTGTAAAACACACTGACACACCAAAATGCAAACACAAATTATGTGCAAATGTAGATTTTTTTTGTTCTTTTGTTTCAATTCTGGTTTCACATGATTTAATGATACAAATATATGTCTGTTCTTTTGAGTATTTTCCTTCATTCATTTATTTCTCTGGAAAATCGGTCACGTTGATCCCAAATCCTGTCCTTTTTCAGCACTTGTCCTTTGCTCTTTACAAGTTCTGTTTGTTGGAAGTGTTTAAGTTTAGTGATTTTGTGTTTCTCTTTAATTTGACATATTATTATTATTATTGTTATTATTGTTAGTAGTAGTAGTAGTATTAGTATTAGTATTATCATTGTTGTGCAGCTACCAATATTACAGCAAATATTGTTTTTATTAAAATGAAAAGAAAAACCCATCTATGTGAAATAAAATCAGATAAAGTTACAGTTAAATATGTTCATTATTATACAGTCAGCTAGACAGATTTATAATCTTAATCTTTTCCTGGTGTGACTGCTCATTAGAAACAATTTTATGTAAACAGATTTATTTTGTAAATTTAAACAAGTGATTTCAAAACGTGGGTAGTATGGCACACAATCCTCAACCTTTACAGTGAGTTGCACAACTCTTTTTTCACTAGCTGTTAAAGAAGAATCCAGCCCAACGACTTGGCTCCAGTAAAGCAGACTGTGCTGATATTCAGGTAAGTTTTTCACTCATACTCATTCTCCAGTATGGGCGGACTTGAATTTGTATAGCGTCCTTCCAGTTTTCTGACCACTCAAACTCCACTTTTACACTACATATCACATTCACCTATTCACACAGATTTATGCACTGGTGGCTGAGGCTACAGCCAAACATGGACTCAGCTCTCTGGTGTTAGGGAGTCATGCACATGTCAGCTAGACATGGGGACTATATAATTGAATGCTTTTGTTCCACTTCAGAAACATCCGTTCTTCAAACATATCAACTGGACCGACCTGCTGAACAAGAGAGTGGAGCCGCCATATAAGCCACAACTGGTAGGTCATCAGTTGTCATTTTGTGCCCATTATGCTATCATATAGCTTGTCAAGGTAATATTAGGCATGTTATTCTGGGCAAGTAGACTAAATTCAGCAACTCACCTCTCATTCTTTTATGACTTCTTTTCTTCTTAACTACCACCCAAAGTCCATTTCTTTCATGTTCACCTTACATTTTTACACACCTCCATATTTACGTACACCCTAATAAATCTCATCTTTTTCATTCAATCACTCCTTTTTCTCTTTGACTTTTTTGGCTGCCTCTGTTTTCCCATCTGTCTCTGTAGCAATCAGATGAGGATGTAAGCCAATTTGACACCAGATTTACCAGACAGACACCAGTGGACAGTCCAGACGATACCACACTCAGTCACAGTGCGGAGCTCGCCTTTGCTGTAAGACTCTCTTTTTTATGTTAATGCACTAGAAACCATAGATTACTGTAAACAAATAGTTTATTAATATTAATTAGTCAATTCCTACTTAAAGGGAAACTTCGCTGATTTTCAACCAGCTTTGTGTCATTACAGTGTTTACAGATAAATGGTGTTTGGCTTTCCCCATGCTGCGAGTGCCTGGAGCAGGTGACAGGTGACACATCAAAGTCTGCCAGCAAATGAGTGGGGAACTGTGGGCGTACGCAGCATGGGGAGGAATCTAAACTCCAGTCATGCGCACACATTGTACACACTGCAATGACACAGAGCTGGTTGAAAATTGGAAATGTTTCCCTTTAACTGCACTGCCGTCCTCTATTTTAATATGGTATTAAAAAAGGACTCCTTTTTTTATGAGGAAGGCAGTGACATGGTAACATGATCCATCTATAACTGACAGTTGTAAAGGAATGATCATTTTCCATCAGGGTTTCACCTACGTGGCTCCATCGGTCTTAGAGAGTCTAAAGGAAGGCTTCTCATTCGAACCACGAACACGACCTGTACGCCGACACAACAGCAGCCCACGCACACCCATCAGGTAACACACACACACTCAGGGTACTTTTTGATTGCTTCTGTTCTCATTAATAAGATAAGTAAAAATTTATAAACCATGATGCCTTAGCAATAGCTGTGTCTGGAGGCATTATGTGTTTGGCTTTTCCATCTGTCCGTCCCACCCCATGAACACAATATCAACGACTTCAGGGAATTTCTCCAAATTTGGCACAAACATCCACTTGAACTCAACAATGAACTGATTAGGTTTTGTCAAATGATTTGTGTGGTCAAGGTCATTGTGATCTCGCAAAATATGTTTTTGGCCGTATCTCAAGCGTTCATACTCTGATTATGATAAAAGTTCACACATATTGCTAATAGGATAAAACAATAAAGTGATGACATTTTATATCCAAAAAGTCAAAGGTCAACTTCATTGTGACATAATGTTCTACAAAAACATTTTTATAGCCATTATTCAGCATCATTACTCAGGAACAGAAGGAGAGATATTTGGTCAGATACTGAATTGATGACCCTTATTTTGGGTGGCCACCTTGAAATTAGGGATGCACAATATTGGATATCCTGCTGATATCAGATATGCCAATATATGACAACTTATTTGGTCAAAAAATTGATACCAATATCAATATATCTACTTTATCCCCTCCTAATTTTAGTTATCAAGTATTTTCTGTAGTGGAATTAACATCATATTATGCATGCATACTCTTATCATGATGGCCCACCAGCAGATGGAGACATGACATAGAATGCTTTTCAATGTATGTAATATTCATTCATTGAGCAAAATAAGAAAAATCATGTTGGCTGATTCCAATACTTCATTTTAAAGCTGACATTGGCCGATACCGATGATATACCAATAGTGTTGTGCCTCCCTACTTGAAACTGTGCTGATTGTATAGATCTTCTGAACTTCTGGGTTGAAAATTTGTGTGAAGTATCCACATTTTGGAATATGTAGGGTCTTTGCTGCAACATCCATATTTGAAGCATTTTCAACTGTCATGGCTACATGTAAGTCTGGATAGACATGGATGTAAACAGTAACTGCGACTTGACTGGTGAGAGAAGGTAAACAAAACTATAATTACCACCTTGTGTTTGTACGCCCCCACAAGGCGGTAATTCTAGTTTTATCAATCTTCTTTCTTCTCAGCCGTCTTATATTTCTTATAACTTCTCTGTCTTTTTGTTCGTCTATTTCTTTCAGTCCCCTGAAATTTTCCCCAGCTGGACCTTTCAAGTCCAGTATTGACGGAGAACAGGACCTTTTCTCTCCCACCTCTCCACCGGTACTTCCAGTTTCTGTGCCTCTGGAAAATGGAGCTGCCAGTCAACCGATCAGGACGCCTGCGAGGAACAAGAAGCAGAAGGGACATCGGAGATGAGGAGGAAATCTTCAAAGAGCCAGCCTGGGCTGCAAGACCTTTGGTCAGATTAACATTTTTCATAGTATATAGTGAGTGTTGGGGCACAGAGCTGAAGTGTATTTGCCTGTATCATGCTTTTTTGAAGTGGAATATATTAGAGGTCCGTGAAAAATGGAAAGCTCTCCATTTGCGCATCGTTTTTCACACAGTCATCTTTGAAAACAAATCCAATAGTATTGGGGCTTATGGTTCAGGACTTCCTGTTTGTCATATATCTATCTACAGGCACATTACTCACAGATTCACTGGATCAAAATGTAATTTCATGCTTTTACTTTTAACTATCTCAGATGGTCATTTCTAGGTTCCATATCACTTATGGTTCACACTGTGGCACTGATATGAAAAAATAATGCCGTAATATCAATATTTTATACAAAAATCACTGGAAAGAGGGCAACAGAACCAATGATTCTTCACCAGCTTCACTGAATCTACTGTGAGGAGTCAAGGTCAGGTCATTGGTGGATTGATTGGTAAAAGTGTCATTTTGTATGTACATGCTAGTACAATTACAGCAAAGGGAAGCTGTGACATCAGTTTTTTTAATTAGTTTTCCAACTTTTAATTAGTTCAG
>JAPZEB010000020.1:33350635-33369922 GCA_029783705.1 Chaetodon striatus | reverse complement strand
AGACTGTAGACCCCTCTGTCTGCTGCTCTCTGGAATCACTGTTTCATTTTTCCAAAAATATGATAATATTTCTTCAGTGCAGTTAGTTACAGTGTGGGCTCCATGCTTGTTCCGACAGCTTGTTGGACCATCTCAAAGGGGCGGGGCTTAGTGAAAGGTCAGTTGAAATCATTAAGAGAACAGTTTGACATTTTTGGGAAATTGGCTTATTTGCCTTCTTGCTGAGATAAGAAGATTGATCTGCCCGTTAAATGAGGGGCAGCAGCCAGTAAGCATAGCTTAACATGAAGACTAAACACAGGGAAACAGTGAGGCTGGCTGTGTCCAAAGGAAAGCACCTACCAGCACCTCTAAAGCTCACTAATTAACATCTTGTTTGTTTAATTTGTCCACGTCAGAAGAACAAAACTGACAACGTGTGGTTTCACGGGCCACAAAGGCCTAGCAACCTCACAGTTTCCTAAACTAAGCTCAGCAGCCGCTAGCTGTAGATTTATATTTAGCGTCCAGACATGAGAGATGTATTGATCTGCTCATATAACTCTCGGCGAGAGGCTCCCAAAAATATCTATCATTGGATCTGTAAAGAGGATGAGTGTCAGCTCTTTCACAGACAGGAGATCAGGATCTTTAACAGATCACTGGAGCTGTGTGAAGTCCCCCTCTGCTTTAAATGCTCCACAATCATCCAAGTCCCCAAGAAACCCTCCATCACAGGATTAAATGACCACAGGCCCGTCAACCTGACATCTGTGGCCATGAAATCCTTTGAGAGACTGGTGTTTGCCCACCTGAAGGACATCACAGGACTCCTGCTGGACCCCCTGCAGTTTGCCTGCCGGGTAAACAGGTCAGTGAATGCAACTAAATAACTAACTGGAAACATTTTGACCAGATTAACCAGGTCTTAAGGTGCACTGCTATTATATCAGGAAACATGGTGCCATTAGCTCATCTCAGTCCTCCTTAACGTCTGCAGCACCTGAGCCTCGCAGTCTATTCTTAATCACAGCAGCACCTATTTTCAGCTCTGGCCTTAATCTCGGGGTTTATGTCTGGAAGTGTTGACAAAGAAATGTGCCTCAAATAGCACATTAGCATGCAGGCTTAGTGTACACCATTTTATAGTTAGCTGTGTGTCCCTGAGGTCAGCTCTCTGTGGAGCTGTGTCTGAGGTAACAGCCTTTAGTGAGGGAAGAATGAGGAGCGGCTTTGTTGCTGCAGACTTAAAGACCAGTGTTAATGCAAATTTTCTGCAATTTATTTTTATTAAAACCCAACTTTGCCCAGATAAAAATCACATTTTAATGAGGACTAATTGCCATATTTAACGTATCACCATTATCGCATTAATGGCTGGACTACATTTTTACTTTACATTTTACCATTTATAATGCCATGAGAATTATGAAGGAGTAAAACTGGGATAATGTGGTAAAATCACTAACCTTCAGGTGCAATAATGTCTTGTTTAAGTAAGTACATTTACTCAACTACTGTACTTCAGTACAAATACTTGTGTTTACTTGAGTTATTTAATTCTACTTTAAACTTCTCCTCCTCTACATGTCAGAGGAGAATACTATATGTTTTAGCCCACTACATTTACTTGTTAAATTTACTGTAACTTTTAACAGAGTATTTCTACACTATTTCTAATTTTACTCAAGTTAAATATGATGTAATGGATGGTGCCTAGCCAATCCGAAAAGTATGGTCACACTTAATCTTACAGTGCAATATTGAAACTCAGTTTCTTATCCAGCGATCTCTAACTCTTCCAGTGAAATTCCTGGTCACTGATGTACATTTTTCCTGGAAGTGTAACAACAAAGTGACACAGGGATGAAATATGGAAACCAGGGAGGAGCCGTGAAGGATGATTATACAATAACTTGGGTGGTATTCGTATGAAAAGTGATTTTAACTGAGTGCTACGGCAGACAGCCTCATTCCTAGACGGTGTTCTGATGTGGGAGCCTAATTCCCTTACCCTGGCATCTGACTCAGCTAGGATTTCCAGTTATTACTGTAACAACTGGTGTTTTTAAACACAGTCCCTCTTCCTGTGAGGCTATGACTATGCTGGTCATATATGTAGGTCAGCTCACAAAAACAGACCCATTATCTCTTGCGGGTAAATTGCAGTGTTAAAATATTTGCAAAAGACTTGTGGTTGAAATAAGTGATAACAGTATGTTTAGGTATACCAAATAATAGCAGATTTTTTTTTTTTTTAAAGAAGACAAATTAAGCTGAAAGTCCTGATTTACAGAGGACATAAATTGATCCTCATACAAATTATTATAATTACCAACCAGTCTGTTTTCAACAGTAAATAAAAGCCTGTAATTCTATGGTATGATTTGCAGGGTTTAAATAATTTCAGAAGACTCATTGTTAAAATAATTAACAACAGTATGTTTAGTTTTACAAAATAAAAGCATTTTTTAAACAAAAGATGACAAATTAAGCTGAAAGTCCTTAGTTACAGAGGACCTAAAAGAATCCTTTGAAAAAATGGTTTTAATTACCAATTAATCTGTTTTCAACAGTCAATAAAAGCCTGTAATTCTAGGGTATGATGGTAATTTTTTACAGTAGTTTACTGCTAAATGGTATGCCCAAGAAAACAGCATTACCCTCATTCCTTGACTCTTCACATTCAGAACTCAATATAATATACTAAATAAAATATTTAAGTAATAATAGTAACCCACTGTGAGCATGTTCAGGTGGGATGTCAGGGCTTTGTGGGCCAGTCACTCTGCAGGGTCCTCACAAAGCTGGAGATAGTGAGGCTAGCTAAGAAAAGGGCCATTAAGAATATCATCAATGCAGCAAAGACAGCTACTTGGTGGGTCTGGCTGAGGAGGGAGGCCCAACTGCTGCTGGGATGCAAGCTGGGGACTGATCACCCCCGGCTGGGTCGCCTGGGTGAGGGTGTCTGATGTTTGAAAAGACCCAGAACATCCGATGACCCCAGGATACATCACTGACGATGCATCCCAGCTCATCCTCAGGATGTATTCAATAAGTAAGGTTATAATAACAGCAATGCTACTTTGCCTGCTAACACTGACAGAACCAAACATGCTGTCTGTAGTTTATTTCTACATCTTGTTTATCTGTCCACAGCTAGGCAGATAACCAATACTAAGCACTTTTCACACAGCAGTATCACTCTACTTTTGGATAGTTTTCTCTAGTTTGGCTGAGGTTTATAATTTAATAGAGTGTTAAAGGTCAGCTAGCTTTGTTTCTGAATCACATCTTGACACCCATTTTTCTTAAATGTCCTTTTCTTGAAGGCTAACAACCGTCTGACTAAAATGAGTTTACTGTAACAGTTGTTGTTGCAAAGACTATCGCGGTTTCTGTTATCAATGTCAGACTGTGGCCGTGTTGGCAGGCTGTACAGTGGTCTTAATTAGTCAGTAGATTATTTATCTAAATAGATTAGTTAGGTGAGAAAAATTTAAACCAATAAAGTGTCTCAGTGAAGTGATATTTCACCACGCTGTTATTGATTCTCCAATTCTCTGAAACTACTGGAGAAATGAACAGCAGCCTTTCAAAAGATTTTCCCCCATTTGTTTTTTTCATGATCATGTTGAGGTCTAGTGACTGTGAAAGCCAAAGTATGATTCACATCATTTTCATACTCAGCAGACCTCTTGTGCCCTTTGTGGGCGCATCTGCATGTGTTATGTTTCTTCATGCCTTCGCCCCTGACACACCAAGCCGACAGTCAGCTGTCGGCCAATGTCGGGCTGTCAGTGAGTGTCTATCGCCCTAGTTTTGGCACTAGTTCACACTTGTGGGCTGCATGTTGAATCCAAGTGTTAGACCTGACAGAGCCTAGCCTAGTCATTGAAGTCTTTAGCAGAAACAGTTTGTATTGTTTAGGTGCTAACTGCCTAACTAGCGTCCTAAACCTGTCCTGTTGGTCCTCTGGTTCCCCTTTTTGGATGATGTTTATAGACCACGGCTACCTGCTGGTATGGAGAGTTATTTCCTCTCACTCAGTGCAGAGCAGATGTGCTAGTTCGCTGTTGACTGTAGTCTTTGTGGTGTGTTCAGGTGCAACATTTTGAGACACAAGTGACATAAGGCAACACAACAATTGGCCTTCATCGCCACTACTTCTGTAATGTTGGTTTGACACGTCTGGGCCTTAATTTGTCACCTGAAGGAACCAAATGTATTCAGATCTAATGAAATCATTTTCATAGAAGACATTGCTTAACAAATTTAGCAGAATGTTGACTTTTATAGAAGACTTCTTATTCAGGTGACATAAAAAGAAGATGTAATAATTATTGTGAATCAGATGATATAAACAGAGCTATGGAGTGTTGTAAACAAAAGCAGGTACCTCTTCTGAGTATAGTAAATGGAAAAATGAAGCTTAATCCATGATGTAGAATCCTTATTAAAGATTTTTATTATATTTTACTGTATAGAGATATGTCTAAAGGGAAAACAAGGTGTACTATACACTGTTTTTAAATTTCTAAATAATGAATTTGACAGACTTAATCAAAATTACGATGACATTTCCTTTAATATTGCACATTATGTTACGTACAAAATAATTTTAAAGGCCTATATCATAATGTTTTAATTGCATTTAATAACTTTAATACATGAAATTACTACAGTTCAATGAGCAGAAGCAGAGCAGTTTCCTGGCTTGTACATTTGTCTCAACAAACCACAAACTCAACCAATCAGTAAAACTAACTGTGACCTCAGCAGCCACAAGCTGTCTGGATGTGAGATAATGACATCTCCCCACCGATAGCCCACTCACTGATCAACCCGTCACCCCCTGACCACCTTATTTCCCCCTGTTGTGCAGCACAGTACATCCCAACCCACATCCGCCATTACAGCCTCACTTTCTCTCTGTGCTCTGATGGCTATAATTGGCTCTGTTAGCCTAGTCTGGCTAATGCATTATAAAAGCTCCCCTGGCCTGGCTTATCCTCCGACAGTGCTTACAGATTCACACCTCCATGTTGCCGCAACATGTTCTGTACATGCTGAGAGCCTTAGCAAAAGCACAGTTGACACCCACAGACTGCTGGCATCCTGGGTGAAAATAGAAAGGAGAACAAGGGAACGTTGGCAAAGAGAGGCAGAAGGACGCCGAGAAGGAATTGCTGTCACAAAACAAACCATCATCAGGAAGAATCATAGAGACATTTCTAGGTGAGTCTGTGTTCGGATGGAAATTTGTGTAAAGATGGTTCTCATTTCAATAATCCTATAGAGGGCCTTAGCTACCATTGAGGACACAATGAGGTCACATCCTTTATGTTTTTTTTTTTCGGTACCTTGGGAGTTTTTAGCAACACAAGGTAGGTTTAAAGCATACACATTTCAAGGCTACTTCTATCACTTATAGATCCAATAATTCTCAATCATATGAAGAAGTATTAGGGCCACATTGAGGAAAAAAAATCTGACAACTAAGAGCAGACTTTGTCTTTTCTTATACTATGTCATTTACGAGTTTTTTACTCTTAAATTTACGACTTTATTTGTTTAATATTTGGAGTTTTGTCTTGAAATAGTATGACTTTAAAGTAGGGCTTTATTATCGTAGTATTACGACTTTTCCCCCTCGAATTACATATTTATTCATTTATTTATATATAGAATAAATAGAATATATAAAAGAATATATCTTTATTGTCATAAAGATATTGTTGTAAATTTGTCTTTGGCTAACCAAACACAAAAGACAACACTGTAAAAAGCAGGCAAATAGTCAGTAAAACAAAAGTACTAAGTCATTAAAAAACACTTAAGACACTGAAACAGCTCATTGTCTGTCTGTTGTTTAAAACTCATCAGTCATGTTATTGAGTTTAAATTGCTAGCACTTTGAATGAAGGACTTTTTAACTACAATTTTGGTCACCAGATGGACTCTATAGCGCCTCCTGGAGCTCAAGAGCTCAAACTGGCTAAAGAGAAGGTGGGAGCTATCTGCCAAGACTCCTTGTTTTCTTCCTCATCCTTTCTGTAAAGAGTTGGATTAAGGGCTTTTGCAGCTTGCCAACTATTTTGCTTGTCATTGTCACAATCATAGAAAGCTTATTCTTTGATATACAATCGAGATGACTGTACCCGACAGGAAGATGAAATGTTAACACTCTAAACCGTAGTTTGGCACACTAATTCTAAAATATGCTGACTAACACCGAGGCCACTTATTTTCCTAAGAAGATTAAATTGCGGTAAGCATTTTACTCAGTATTTCCAGAGAAGATAACGTGGGAGTCCAGAACCAAACCCGGTATTTAAAATTTTCCATTGTTACAACATATTGGTTATGGAGTGAAACTGGCTCTGTCTTCAGATCCTGTTTTGTGCAAATAATTGGTTTCTTAGTCTTGGCCACATTGATTTCTAACTTGCCAATGTGACTCCATGTTTGAAAGGCCTTGGTGTGGGCCAGCTTCACCTGAAGAGGCTGTTTGCTGTATGAGACCAACTAAGGGCCATGTCATCAGCATATTTTAACAATCTGAAATATTTGTCATTGATCATAAATTCATTAGTAAACAGAAAGATTAGCATAGGGGGAAAAACACATCCTTGTGGGCAGCCTGTTGTCATATAAACACAGGCCTGCAATACACACACATGCACAAACAGGACCTATTCATGCATTAAATGGAGAGAGCTTATAATATTAAGACTTTTTCCTTAAGATCAGGACGTTATTCTCGTAGTATTATGACTTTATTCTCAAAATCTCTGATTTTTTTTTTCTCATCGTGGCACTAGTACTCACCACCAGGAGTCTATTTCTGCACCAAAATGTTTTCCTAACAGCATGAAGACGGCTCTGAAAACACATTTAGATCCTTATTTTGGCAAATAAAATGGCAATGCTTTATTTTTCAGGTCTGTATTAATACTCTATTTAGAAGATATATGAAAAATCTACAAGTTATAGGGGAAATAGATACAGTGTTTTGAGGAATTTACTTTAGTTACAGTTTAGTGAGCTGAGCTTACAAGTGGTGGTTGATTTTTAGAGGAGTTTCCTTGAAGGGACTGCTCCATTTAGAAAATACAAACATAAAGCGAGACGAGTATAAAGTCCCAATGTCCTCAGACGAGTACTTCCAAATTGACAGTGTCTTAGCCTGTTACTGTTGGTCACATTTGTTGCCATATCAAACTACAAAAATTATTATTTATTAATACACAAGTTTTGACCATAAAATGTGATCAGGTTTTGGACCTTGTCCACTTTTGTTTTGGGAGACTGACTTGGCAGAGATGGCTGCCATCTAATTTTTACATGGATTAGTGTATTGTGCTCTTACTACCCCTAGGTGGCACAAAAAAGTGTCCATGAACGAGGACAACAGGTCTGAGTTCAGTAGAATATAGCATAAGGTCAAGTAAACCCAAAATGTGATGTCTTCATATGAGGACACATGGTCTCAAGAGGATAAACAAATATTTAGGCGGAAGTTTGCAGATTATTTTTTCTTCCAATATTTTGACTATAACCCTTTCAGGTATTTCCCTTCGATAAAACCCAGCTGTCTCGGCCATTACTGCAATTTTCTCAGTGAGGAAATGGCTCACAGGAGGGCAAGATAAAAGAGGGAATTACTGTTAATGTTTGCATCACAGTGTCACAACAGCAGCATTAAAAGGTTGAGCTTTTTTTTTTTTTGCAGGATGAAGCCCAGGTGCCTCCTCTCCACAGTGGACAGACTTCCCACCATCAACGAAATGCAGGAGAGCAACACAGAGGCTGGAGACCCGGATTTTTCCTCACACACCATGAAGGAGTACGTGGACTCCATCAAAGAGCTCTCCCAGCCGCCTCACTACCCTCTTCACGGGCCACTCAGAGGGCACCGCCGATGGATGGCACGCGCATGCCCCGGAGTAACACCCTTGGCTTCATCTATTCTTTTGAATTCCTCGAGTACCTATGCACCCTGGATTCCAGTTGAACTTTCAGATATATCACTTGCTTTAACTGGCCAATCAAACAGCGACTCATCACTGCATTTTAATCAGAACCTGCTGGACAGGCTGGTTGCACAATCCCTGTTTGCAGGCCTGGTGTGAGCCAGAGGTAGGATTAACAGGGTGCACAGACTACCTCCACCACTGGATTTTACTCTGTTACCCCCGCAGCGTGCTTTGACACCAGCACCATGTAGCATGATTCATTTATGTGTAAGAAGTAATTGAGTACAGCCACTTTTCCAAAAGTGATATGCATTCCCTTTGAAGTGTTAAATGAGTGCAGCACATGAAACAAAAGATGAAAAGGGAAAAATATCAAGGGCAGAACAAACAAATGAGCAGCCTGAGGCACGAGCACACTAAGTGGTTGCGGAGGGCCCCTGAGCCACCAGGGGGCCCCCAAACAGGCTGAAAATGCGAACTATCTTTGGGTTTTTGGTCCTGATTTAAATATTTAAAGATACACTCCCTGATTTTTACTGTCAGAATCATCTGAGGGCCCAAATATGTAAAACAAGTATTACAATAAAAACAAGGTGGGGCCCAAAAACGAACTGATAATGTCAAATATTAAATATTCAAAGATAGTTTTGCTTTTAGAGTCTGTTGAGGGACCCAAACCATGGAAGAGTTAATATGCCCAAATTAAAACAAATGGAAGAGAGACAAAAAAAAGTGAAATACAATACACATTTTTATATGTTACTCCTTCTTCTATCTGCATTAACTGTGTCACATTAAATGAAAAACATATGTAAAGGGTCAATTATTTAGCTTTTTGGCCGGGTTGCAGGTGTTTAGGGGGGGTTGGTCCTCTAGACGCAAAAGTCTGCCACTGAGTGTGTGATAAAGATGCACCAGCCGTCTGTTAATTTGGAGTGTCCCCAGTGGCTGCCGGTCTTTCGGAATGAATTAAATGAATTCTCAATCTGATCCACTTCCTCAGTACAAATGTGGCTGTTGCTGTGCTGTCACCCAATCTTTACTGGCAACCCAATTTGTTCAGGTCCTATCACCTATGGGCTATCCTGACCCTTTCACAGAGCCAGACCCATCTCTGCAGCATGATGTCAGTGCTACAGAAAGGTCTGGATGTACCCATTGTTGTTCTGGTTTAGGGTAAAAAAAAAGTTGTTTGTATTTCTCTTAACCAATCACAGCTGTGCTAATCCTAGGATGCAGCAATAGTACCCTTGCAAAACCGTGCGTGAATCAAAATGTCCTGACTTCAGATCACTTGCAGACTGGTGGGCTTTGTGGGTGCGTTACCACATCAGGGAGTGCTAAGGGTTTTCAAAATCCACAATTCAGCCAGACCACAAGGGGCCTCAAGCGGACTTTATGCAGACTTCCAGCAGATTTTACTGTTCGGCCACAAAAAAAGGCTATATATAGGATTTATATTCTGTTATCTGCAGGGACAGATGAGTGAGCACTGTTAATCAACGTATATGACATATATATGAATATGTTCAACTATCGCTGCAATAGTTGGCAGTGAGTGAAACAGTCTCGAGAGCTGTCTATCAGCCGCTTGCAGTCTCTATCTTGGAGACTTTACGTGATGACAGTGAATCCGTCACACCAGGTACAACTTAAGTCTGTGAGGCCTCAGTCCGTAAGTCCAGAGGGTGGATGTGTCATGCAGGTAGTGGAAGGGGAGGAGAATGCCGGCTGAAATAGCAGCCAATGGCAGGCTTATACCCGCAGTCTGCATCCAGTGAGTCAGACTATCCTGACCCTTAACATTCGATTTCAATGCCTAACCCAAACTGTTGGTAGCTAGCACAGGAGTCCAAAGCATGTCTGCTCTCACAGGGGGAGTGGGGAGTTACCCAACGGTGGCTGGGACCAGCGGCGTAGTAGTAGTTAATGAGGTGGGTGTAGTACTAAGTAGATGGGCAGGTTCTCTCCTATAGTTACATCACCCTTTTGGCCAATACTGTAAACAGCCAGAAAAGAAGTGTGTATACCTTAAATACCTCCATATACCCTCCGATGCACCACTTATTGGGACAGTATTGTTTACAGTTCTTACCTCATTACAAATCAACAAAAAGTAGGCCGAAAAAAAAGACAAAGCCTCTTCCTGATTACATAATAGCCACTGTGAAGTCACTGAGTGAATGTTAAATCTATTGAGAGATTAGACTGCTAAGCTGAATTAATAGGCCATGTAAACAAAATGAAAAAATGTCATGTAGGCCATTTCAACCCCTGAGTATATTTAACTCTCTAGCTGTTATTATTGACTTCTTTTCTTTTTCGTTTTTTCTCTTTGTTGAAAAATGAAACAATCTCAATAGTCTCCATAAACTCGAAGGCTGCATGCAGCCTGTGGTAACCACACCGAGCTGGTAGGTGCCTCTGAAATGAATTAAATTGTATATTTTTTTTAGCCCAGAACGAGGCGTCCCAACTGACCCTACCCACTGACAGGCGAGGCAGAATTTTGACAAATAAACTCCTTGTACATTTTACAGTATTGTGCCTTTCACATTTGGGTTAGGCTCTAAAAAACTTGATAGACTGTGCTTTTGATAAACATCTGTAGGGCTGTGTTCAGCAATCAAATTATTTTCATTATTTTGCAAGTAGTCTGTAAGTAATAGAAGGTTATTTTGTGGATATAAAAGTGTCCCATCTGACCCCGCTCTCCCCTATTGCATACAGAATGTGGTCTATCAAACTTACATATGTACAATCATTTTACAAATCATGCATGACGGATATTTTTTTAAACATGGTGTACCCCTTGAGGTACCTGTACCCCCCATTTGAGAAACAGTACTATAGTACAGTACATAAAAAAACGTGAATGGTATTTTACTTTATGTTTCTTGTTGATTTGTTGTAATTGCCCCTACATATCCCTGCTCTGTACAAATGGACAGCATGCTACTGTATAGAAGTTTCAGTCATATTCTGTATCTCTAAATATATTTTGTTCGATACAAAATAAAACTGTTGTGGGAAAAACATGTAATTACTCATGCTTCAACAATGTTTTTGTTCCCTGACATGTAAACATCCCCGCAGACTCTAAACACTTCTGTCCTTTATTATCTTTTGAAGCTGTACTTCATGTTCAGCCGTCTACTTTTAGTTTCTTTTTCCCCTAAGTTTTGTGACCATGTGGAAACTGTCTCCAGCTGGGTCTTGGCAGGAGTCACCGAGTTACGTCCAACAAACATGTGGTGAGGGAGAGAGGGAGCAGAGCGGCCCCCTTGAGACATTTCCGCAGAACAAGCCTGCAAGTCTTATTCTTACTGACCCCAAATTGCTCGCACACATTGTGCAACACTGGCTACGTCAAGCACACAGGATGTGAAAATGAATGTGTTCCTTAGAAAGATCACTGTCATGCAAAAAGATGTGTTACAGTGATGCTGTTCCAAAGGAATAACTTGACTCATGTAGTAAGCAGACAGTGTGCAGTATAACAAAAGACTCATGAGCCCTTATCTTATCATCTCCACTCACTATTGCACAACATTTATATAAAAGTGCTGCTTCAGCAATGCATCTGTAGATAAAACTGAATTTGCTTTTAATTGAATCCACGGTGTCGTTGAGGTGCAGATATCATATTCTCCCAAACTCATTAAATTAGAAAAGGAATGAGTAACTGTGAGCAGCGCTCTGCAATAAGATACTGCGGCGTGCGAGAGGAGTGATAAAAAACAGATTTGCTGTAGTTCATTCAAAGTTTGGCTGTAATATCCCGAAGACCTGCGTCATGTGTAAACAGTCACAAGTATAACTTTAAATCTGAAATACAGCAGAAGAAAGCAGTGAGATAATAAAAGTTCTATGTCAGAAGGTACTCCAAGATCTCAGCATTGAGGTAATAAAATCCATCTCACAAACAACAAGCAAGCTGTAAAACAACAATTGAACATACAGAATTAAACATGAAAATTAAGACATTATTGGGATCATATCTACGAGCTGCCAGGCTCCTGTCTAGACATGAACTGCAGTATAAACAAGTTTTAGAGTGGGCAGCTTCAAGTGTTTCCTGACAATCAAACAAAAACAATCACAGTACTTCGCAAGATCTTGTTTCACAAGACAGAGGGCTGCACTGTTCACGTTAATATGGGTGAATGACCTCAAGGTTTGCAGTGTATGAAAGAGACTTCTGAGCATTGGTGTAGATTTCAGGGGTGTCACAGGGGACACTTCCCCTTCAAAATTTAGAACATGTGCTTTTGTCTTGCCCCCCAAAAGTAGCAAGGAACTTTCATTTTGACATTTGCACCATAAATTGATGCAGAAAAGAAAATGTTGCTGCATAAAAATTCACAGAATGTAAAAAAATTATGCTCAAAATATTCCTTCCGAAATCCTTCATTTTACATATGTACCCCCCTGTTGAAACGTAAGTAATCCATGCCCCTTCCTCTGAGTTCTCATTCAGCTCTGAAAAGAGATGTTGACTTTTGACTGCTTTTTAAAATTGCTGTGAGCATCACAAATGGAATTTATATAAAAACCTACAAAACCTATAGCCACTGACCACTGCCAGCTGACTCTTCAAATAGCCTGGGAGGAGAAGCTGCAGTGTTTTTGAGTGGGCAAACGTTCACCTCCGTGAAGTCCCACAAGACAATTATACCCCAAAAATATGTCACCCCAAACATGCTGCTAGTGTTGTGAATCTTTTTATTGGTTAAATTTATGATTTTTTAAACACTGAAACTTCCTGTCCATGTGTAGTGATGGTTTTCCTAACTACTTGAATTTATGGTACACTAAAATGCGTTTTCATTGTTACTTCCTGTTGCTATTTTTTCTTTCAAGCCTGATTCCAAAAAAAGTTTGGACGCTGTGTAAAACATGCATAAAAAAGGATGCAATGAATTGAAAATCCTTTCTGACACACACAGAGAGAAATAAGTGTTCAACACATCTTTTCATTTAACATATTTCCAATGCAGCTACTAACATGAAATTTAGAGCAGACATTAATATTAACTCAATAAAACTACACTGATTAAGAAATAATTCACATTTTAGTCCATGAAAACGATGTGCAATAAAGTGAAATGACACAGGAAAAAAGTATTCAACATACTAAACTTTTGTTTGTGGTGCCGGCTTCAATATGTTTATGTTTATTTTATTTGGAAAGGGACAGCTCACATTGATTAACATGATCAATTAAGTCACATAAATGCACCAGATTTAGCTATACAGGCTAATTTTCATCTGCAGTCTTTGGCAGGTTGACGGTGTATATGAGAAAAAGACATTAAGATAACACATACAAGCTCAGAAGCGCATAAGCACAGCTAAAAGCGGATTGATGGTGCGTCCACAGAAGGGCACATAAGCACGGTGCAAGCATATAACCATAGGCAAAAGCACAGAGCAAGGCACATAAGCAAAAGCAACAAGACATAAGTAATATTAATAAAACAATGACATAACCATATAACCAAAAACATTAAGAACATAAAACAAGACATAGGCCAAGGCACACAGCCGCAAACAAACACACATAAGCACAAAGCAAGGGCAACAGCACACAAGCACAATTAGTGAGACAGTGACATAACCATAAAACCAAAGCACATTAAGGAAAATGTACCGTACAAAAGCACATAAGCAATAAACATACAGTAAGAAAACAAGGACATAACCACTGATTCAGATCATGACGGCATGTTTGATTGTCCAGTAACCACTTTTGTATTAATTTGGAGAACGACTTAAGAGATGTGATGTTCCTGAGTTCTGTGGGTACAGTTCCAGGTGTGTGCTGCTCGACTGGAAATGTCTGACTGTCCGAAGCTGCTCTTTCTGTGTGGTATTTTACAACCCCCCTTGTGGTAGATCTGGTAGATGAGCTCTATTTTTGTTTATTGAATTTAGTGAGTGGAGGGGGTGCCAGGCCATGGAGAATTTCTTATACAAGTAAAATATCAGCAATTATGATCATTTTCCCAATTTAAAAAATCATGTTTTGTCACAGTTTTGCAATCCTGATGTGCATTTGACTTTTTAGCCAATGTTTTTAATGCCTTCTTAGGTGTTTTTAAGATGCTGCCTGTCTGAAGTAACTAATGTCTTACAGCAGTGGTTCCCAACCTTTTTCGTGAGGGACCCATATTTTTACCGTTGTACACTCAGATAAACTTTTAATATAACCCTTAAATGTCTTTGTTTTTGACACACAAATGAATTAAATTTTGACACATAACACATTAGAATTATTACATTCATTAAAATCAAAAGGGCTTCGCGACCCCCCCATGGCTCTTTGGCACCCTGCTATGGGGGTCCTGCCCCCCTTGTTGGGAGCCACTGTCTTACCCTTTCTTCAACACAGACGGTTTCTAAAAATTGCAGGTTTAGGGATCCTGCTTGTGAATATTGAGAACGGATTTTACTTCAGTAATTAGTGTCCTCAGTTCCCAAATGCTTGCTGAGTATTGTTGAAAGAAAGGGTGATGTCACACAGTGGTAAACACGCCCCTGTGCCAACGTTTGTGGAGCGTGTCCCAGGCATCAAATTCAGAATGAGCGTATATTTACAGAACACAATAAAGTCGATCACAATAAATATCTTGTCCCTGTAGTGTATTCAAATGAATGTATTTAAAAAAGGATTTGCAAATCATTGCATTGTGTTTTTATTTATGTTTTACACAGCGCTCCAACTTGTTTGTAATTGGGGTTGTATTGGAGAAGATTCTTATTTTTTATTAGGGTGTGCTCTGTGTGTGGGAACAAATCCATGTGCACAATAATGGCGCCACTGTAAATACTGTGAGACAAAAAAAAATCACCCTGTAATAATAGAGTAGGCATGAATGTGTTGGGGCAAAACCCGGCTGTCAGTGCCATTTAAGGTGAGTCTCATTAATCTAACCTGTTGCAGAGTTACAGTCTTAATCGCATTAAAGTTGCTATTATTTTTATGATATTCCAATATCTAACAGACGTGATAATGCAAAGCAAAGCGAATGAGGATTTTGGAGAGAACTGTGTTTTCGCCTACGTCTGATAAACCCATGCAAATTGTGTCTTTTGCACTCCGTAATGTTTATGGACAATAAAATGTTGTTTACTGGAGCTAAAGTGTAGATAAAAACCGTATGCTCTGAGTGTCCTGTGTGCAGAGAAAGCTCATTTAACAAGTTAACTAATAGCAGTCATTTGGACTTGTCACGAAAGGAAAAAAGGCATGGGTGGAAGCATCAACATGAATACCATCACAGCATTTAGCACGAGTTTTCTTAACAGTAAAAGATGCATTAGGCTTATTTGTGGACATTTTGTCTTTTCTAATAACTTAAAATGGAAAATGTTTGTTCAAAGTCCAAGAGGAAGCTTGCAGTGCAGACAGACTTGCCTTCAGGTTTGTCTGTGGAATAAATAATTAAAGCTTGTGCTTGGTAATCTATTAAAAATGACTTTACTTTGTTATTGCAGATAACACTGGATATACCATACATCACTGAGAAAGTCACATTTCTAAATTTAATTTTACTCATTAAAAAGATAAAACACCTCATCAGGCTGACCTGTCTGAATATAAAGCCAGAATTACAACTACCTCTACATCTTTATATCTTGTGTTCAGGTTTACAATCCAGAGTCTGATGACTTTACAGTTCTTGCCACGGGGAGTTTGTGATGTTTTCAATAGACACATAAAAATGAAATGTGATGATCAGAGATCTGTAATGTGATGTACAATCATGCTGGCATTGAAATAGAGTTGTTAATAAAAAAGAGGCCTCAAGTAAATTAAAGTGTGACTTTTATTGTGTTCTATTATTGACTAAGAAACAGCAACAACAATAGAGACGAGGGAGCCAAATAATTAAAGCAAAAAGAAGCGTCAAATAAGGAGGTAATATGTCACAGCACAAAAATAATGACTGTCATATTTCTTTCTGCAAACACACTCCGGTGGATTGCAGGATGCTGCTGTGAAGAATTCCTCTGAACCTTCAGTTGATACAGAGAATTTGCCATGCCAGAAACCTTTTGTTCTTGGTTAGAGAGGTTTTGTGGCCAGAGCGCAGGCTGCAAAAGTCTCCTTACTCTTGTGTGATCAGAACTGTAGTTATGAAACATATGAGGAATTTGCTGTCCTTAGATGACTCTCCAAACCAACAGTGTTTCAACCCATCTGTTTTTGTTTATAGGTGCAAACCCGACCACAACAGTAAGCTTGTATCAGTCAGCTCGTGCTGCTCGCACAGAGGCTGCTGGCCTTCCTACAAGATAGTTTTGTCCTGTGTGGCACTGTGAAATATATCCATTAAAACAGCTATTATAATCCTTCTGATTAGGCTAAAAATCCTGTAAACGGTTATTTCCTGCTACACCAAGAATGTTATTTACATTCCAATGTTGGTAATGTTTAGCCTGATGTCGCTAGACCAAATCACCAAAGCAAGTTAATTTGCAGCCTCTCAGTTTTGGATAGACTTACGACCAGTCAGAGCAATGGAATGTGATGCTACATTAACTTAGTTACTGAAGTTATACTGAATGTATACACAGGCCGCCTCTGTCTTTGTCTTTCTGTTTCACTTTTACACTGTGATCTGAAGGCTGTAGTTTCTTCTGTTATCTTCATATTTTCAATCTGTTTTTGCTGCTGAGTCGGTTTGATATCCTGGTTATATCCTCCAAACACATATTACAGACACTTCTGTCTGCCCTTTCGGCCCATTCTCATTCTGAAGTTGTCAAATACAGTCCAGTCGGCCAGATGGCACATGTCACGGCGGTGGGATATGCCAATGGATGGCGTCAGCTTGAAATGCTGCCAGTAAAGACGTAATATAGGCAGCCGAAAAGTCTCTGTAGGGTGGATAGGTCCAACAAACCCTGGACTTTCACCCAAGAGGCTGGTGTTTGCTTCCTGTGTGAATGTAGGGGAAAACCAATATATTTTTTTCTCTAAACCTAACCACGCGCTTTTGTAGATCTCTTGGCACTGGTTGCAGCGTCCTAGGATGTCAACAGCGGATGCAGGAGAATACCTAGCATGTAATATGTAGACGTGAAAGTCCATTAGTAAAGCAGCGATATGTGACGACTTGGGATGAGAACGTATTGGCTCTTTCTAAAATTGCTTTTTCATTTTCCTAAAAATGAGATATCATGTCTTCAGGGAGTACAGTCAGTGACAGTGTGCCTTCGTGCTCATCCCAACAGCTTGACAAACCATCAGTGGCTTTAGAGATTTAAAAATTCTGTATGCTAAGACGTTGTTTATTTGAAATCAGACCAAAACCCATTGTCTGGTCTAATAGTTATTAATCATATTCATATACACTAATCTCCATCTGAACCCAGCCCATCTTTAATAGGACTTAGCATGGTCGGGCCACATGACTAGATACAAATCAAGCACCTCTCTATAGTTGCCAGACGCAGATAACTGTCTATGTTTCGTCATACCTGTTCCTTGTCCTTGTCATACAGCCAATTGCTTGAAACAGGGGTCAATGACTGAGCTGTGGACACTGACCTCATCAGTACCCGACACTTGCCACCTTCTTTCAGTTTCCTCCTCCATTCAAATTCGAAAATACTAATATGGACGTTGATTACCATGACAACCATCAGAGCTCCGGTCAGCCCTACTTAAATGTCACTTTGGTCCATTTGGATGCTGATGTGGTCTTTACTCGTTAATACCACTGCTTACAGACTGTCCTTCCATGACTTGTAAGCTACAGCCGAGTTTGTTTCCTTCTTCCCTCCTTTAACGTTACCTGTGGAGCTCCATCTGGCAGCTGCTGTCAGTCAAACACAGACAAATCTTGCCTCTCCTGTACAGTTTTATTAATTTTTGTATCTCCATGTCTGTGAAATTTCCTTTACTTTTTTTTCTGATCCTCCATGCTAATTCTGTCACAAATGATGGATAATTAGCTGCCCATCAGCAAGACAGCGGGAGGTTGTTAACAGTGTTAACAATGTAATAGCCATGGTCATCTTTCGCATATACGCATAAGGCTAAGACTGGGCTTAAATTTGGTTGGTGCAATGACGTGAAGTCCGTTCTGGTCTTAACAAAGAACGACTTAAGTGGGATTTATACTTGTGTGTCAGCTCTATGCAGAACCTACACCATAGCCTATGCATGTGACCTATGCCCTTGTAAGCATTTAAACTTGTGCAGTGGTGCGTCTGTGTCACTCTGCAGTTACACCTTCAAAACATGAGTCAGCGGTGGGGTTTCTGTGAAGTTCTGTAAAGTTTAGTTGACTCAAAACACACCCAAAACACACATTTAACATGACTTAATAATGACAATTTCAAACACGAGTGCAAAATTCGGCCTCACTGTGACTCACAGCATTCACAGAAAAAACATTTGTCTTTTGCTCGACACATTTTCCCCACAAATACAGCATGCCAATGTTTTTAGCACAAGCCTATGGCATTTTACATTGTATGAATTAGGCTAGCGGCTAGCAGACTTTTTCTCTAGTCATATGAAGCCAGAGACAACAGCAAAATTTAACATGGTAACATTACAAAGTTCGGCTCCATTACAACTCACAAGGTTCACTGACAAAACAACTGTCTCATACTAAACAAGTTTTCCAAGCAAATACAACACGCTAACATTATTAGCACAAGCTTATGGCAATTTACATTGTATAAATAAAGGCTTTATTGTCTTCACGATTTATTGTTTCTTATCTGTGAAATTACAGTAAATAAAAGCATCGTTTCCACTGAGGGAAATGGTTTCAGCTTACAGAAATAGACAGGAGATTTGTCGGCATCATGTGTAATTACATTGCCGGGCAGGTGCACGTCAGACTATGGTGTAGCGTACAGTGTAGGCTCTATGTCAACACAGGACCTACGCCATAAGTATAGAAGTATAAATTCCGCTTCAGCAGTTAGGACCAGGCTTACCAAAGAACAGCTGGTGAAACCTGCTCCTGTAGTCCACCTGTGGGCTTTGGCAAGGTTAAAATTTAAACCACCGGAGATTTTCGGAGGTGGGGTGGGCTGGGGGGTTAAGTTACTCTTTAACAGCGATGGTTCTTTAATGATTGTACAGAGATTGTCCTCTCTGATGTTGTAATGTGATCTGCTGGGTTGACAATGGATGATCCTGTTAAGATATTTCTGCTGAGCTGGTATTTACGTCTGTGTCTTTATTTATTTTTGAGACATTTGCCTTTGTACTTGTACTTGGTACTGTCATGGTGGTGCCATGGTCAGTTTTGTTTTCCCCTCTGTGTTTTGCTTTGTCCCCTGTCTGTCTCTGTGTTCT
>JAPZEB010000020.1:33308739-33330040 GCA_029783705.1 Chaetodon striatus | reverse complement strand
GAACCATTGATGTGGACTGATGCCTAACTACACTGTATCTCAGTTAAAGGAGTGAGTTTGTGGAACAGTTGTAGTGAGGAACTGAAAACATGAACATTAAGCAGATTTCAACAAAACTTTAAAAATAATGTATTGATCAAATATGAAAATGGATGATCAAACTGTAACACTGACGTAGAGGAACAGGGTACAGCAACATAATGTGTGTAAGATGCCTTTTGCTGGTTGTTTGTGTGTGTGTGTGTGTTGTGTTTTCTCTTTGTTGCTATTTTGCCTCCTTTGCCTGTTTTGATTTGTTTTGTTGTTGATTGCTAAATAAAAAAACTAAGTGTCTTAGTTATGTTAAATTACTTTAATGCAAAGGTTTGCACTGTGCTGTTTAAGTATCAGCCATTTCCTGTGAGAGGCTGTGACTTTAGTTACATGAATTTGTAGATGAATACGTACTGTTCTTATTTCTATTTGCAGACTGAAATAAATTGTAAATTCTAAATGTAGTATTTAATATACAAGCATGAACAAAGCAGATGTAAAAGGTGGACAGATATGATTGTACTTCTTGGTGAAAAGCAGACAGTGTGGAAATCCAGACAGAGACAGAAAAGACAAAGATTTATTTTGATGTAATAACTAATTAAACTAAAACCTTTTTGACCATTTCACCTTTTTTTTATGATCAATTTCTTGGACAACAGTAGCTATTTAAAGCCTCCTTCTTGACTGATAGGTCAACCACACCCTTAATTGGTTGAGAACTCCCTGGTGCCCAATTTGAGCAACTCCTGCTCTCTGTGCTGTCCACCATCACTGTGTAGCTCAGGTGGGAGTCTTGTCTAGGAGATACTGATCCCTGTTCAGCACTCTTCTCTGAGGCAGTCACACATACACAGAGCTGAATAACCATTATAACACACCCGTTGTATTACAAAGAAAAACAAATCAGCCAACTTGAAGCCCTTCATTTTGTCGGCCCCTGTCATCTCTCTGTCCAGTAAAGTGAGCATCAGATGCCATTTGCATCTGGACTCTGTATATCACTCAGACGTAAACGGTTCCATTAATAGGGGGGCTGGTGAGCTAAACTGCAATGCCACAACAAGCATTACTGCGTTTCTGTGCAATGACGATATAAGAGACTTTAACAAGATGGCTATCAGCAATGAGCGTTTGATTAATGCTGTGCCCTCAGGACTCACAGGCCGTAGCAGATGTGGTAAAACTCATTGGGAGGCAGCTAACATCGTCACTAATCACCCCAAGAGCTGCGCGTGTGTGCACATGTATGTGAGAGCATTCATTTGTGTGTAAAATCACGATCACACGTGGACGTGGTGGGCAACAAGTAGACATTCCATATTAATTGCATTCGTGGGAAGAAGTGTTAGCTAAGCCGCAGGCCGGTAGACTTAAAGCACAATTAATGTGATCCGCAGTAGCAGGTCCTGGCCCGCATTCCGTTTTCTCTCAATCAGCCGACCGACACTTCATCTGTCCCGTGTCCGCTAATCTAATCAACTGGGTGATTGCTCTTTCTCCCTGTTCCCAGTGAGTGATATTTAAAAAAAGACTCGTCTGCGGAGGCCAACCCCCGAGACGAAGCGTGCTCTGGCTCCTCAAAGAAGTCCTTCCATTGTCTTGATATGCAGGATGTATGCTGAGGACGTGCGGCACAGTAGCCTGGCATATTACACGCTTAGTATATGTATTGTTAGAGGACGGTTTGAACATAGAGTATAAGGGCATGTGCTTAACAATACAAAAATGTATTGGTTTTTAATGCCTCATTGGTTTCAGTGCCACTCAGCGACCTCATTGCTTTGAAATTGCAGCTGATGAAAGGAGAGAAATATCATTTGGCTTGAAATAGGCATGCTGTATTTCACAGACAATTAGCTGTGTAGCCACCAAACTGGACTTTCTCCAATCTCGCAGTGCGAGTCAAAGAGTCACACAGACCATGTTTGGCCCGAACAAATTAAATCCTCTTGTAGCTATGCAACTGTGAAATTAATACTAAAAAGACCCTCTTGAAAAGTCTATTAAAGTGTCCACAGCAATACTTCACAGAGTTCACTCACTGAAAGAAGTGGGATGATGAGACTGTTTTGCTACCAGTTGCACTATTTGGTTCCACTGTAGGTGAATACTTAACACTTAATTATCTACTCGCTGCTATATAAAGGGACAGTTTGCCACTTTTGATGTTGCTGTCCAATCAGCGTTGATGATAAATGTAGTCAATTGAAGAAATAATTTCCCAAGTGGAAACCCCGAGGTCTGAAAAAAGAAGGCAGTGTTTAAGTGCCAAAAACTGCAGCTCCTCGAATGGCCACTTGAAGCGGACTTCAACAGACAATCTCCACAGACACCCATGTCAAATTGCCCAGCTTTACACCAGGAATAAGTATAGCGCCTCTCTAGTCCTCCAGCCACTCAAAGAACTTTACACTACATATCACTACATGTCACATTCACACAAACATTTGCAGTGGTGGCCAAGGCTATCATACAAGGTGCCACCTGCTACTCAGTAACCAGTAACCAAGCACACACCGACGTGTGAGTGCGTATGATGGAACAGCTGCTCGTAGTAATTTGGGGTTCAGTACCTTGCCCAAGGATTTCTCAGCATGCATGAACCTCTGATCTTCCGATTCGTGGATGACCCGCTCTACCTCTGAGCCACAGCTGCCTGTTACGCAAGGTAGGCAAGGCGACCAAAATGCCAAACTCAAGGGTTTTACATTGATGTCCACAAACCAACGTGTGACATCACAGTGGCTAGGTCCATTATTTTGAAAGAATCTATGTAAATTCCTTAGTGCATGCTATTCAAACCAAGAAAGCGGAGTTCGTCTGCCCAATAAGTTGTGCCAACAGAACATACTTGTACCAGGATGCATTGTCTGTGAGCTTCTAATGCCAAATCTTTCCGCAGCATTGATAATGAGACAGTCTCTGCTGGCCATATCGTCTTGCACGGCAGCCGCAGCCTTGGCCTTTCCATGCTGCATTTCTTCAGCCGTTTCTCTGGCTGATTATCTGAGGCAGCTAAAACACTGTGAAATGTATCCTTGTCCATAACATTCTCTGCACCTTTATTTTGGGATGCCATTCTTGCCAATGGAAGCCAGTTTGCAATAGAAGCAAAGAGAACAAGGAATTCATGTTTTTCAGCAGCATTTTTTGCGTTATCTAAGAGCATGACATGTATCTTGTATTACACCCAGGACGGCTGAGCAAGAAAACAAAGATCAACAAAGAAAAAATACACTGCTAATGTAATTTTGCAGGTTACACAGCAAGCTTACAACTTGTTACATTTGTGTTATTTATGCCTCCAGGCTTGGAAGCCAGAAGAAGAAAAAAAAAAACCCAAAACATTATTATTTTTATTTTATTTTTTTAAACCACTTGAGCTTAAAAAGGTTTGATTTTTGGTAGTGCAGTTAGACTAAAGCCTAAACACCTGCTGTGACATCACAGATATGCGCAACAAGCTAGGCTACAACCCAAAGGGAACAGTGTAGAAAATATGGTTCAGTGTTCAATGGGGGAATGCCCATTGTTCTTCCGGCCCAAAATTTCGAAGCCTCATCAGTAGGGATGAGCAAACACACCATTATCTGTATCTATATTTGTATCTGTTCAACAAACAAGTTATCTTTATTTCTATCTGTACTGGGAATTTAAAAGGGATTTAAAGCTGAAGTGGGTGGTGTTTAAACTGGAAATGGCAGGACCGAAACAGGAGTTATCTTAAACCTGACACTGATAAGCGTTGATCAGAAGTTGCTATATTTATTATTTATGAGAAAACTATTTATTGAACAATCTTGAGATTGAGTTTAAGATCTTTTTCATCACCAGAGCAAGTGAATGAAAACAGCTACCCAAATAAAGATTTCATACGAAGATTTCATTCATACTCATACGTACATTATCTGTACCAGATTCTCGTTTCATCCAAGTTTTCGGCTCAACGCTTCCCATCCAAAAGTTTCCCCTCGGACCAAAAGCCCAAAGTTTCCGACAGCCTCTTATCCCAAAAACACTCAATGCTCTAAAGTCCCGTTTCCCTAAAAGTACACACTCTGTACAGTAAGACAACACGACTGCCAGACAAAATGATAGGTTGAGTGGGTCGGTGAAAAACACCCAGGTTTGGTAGCTCAAAAGCTGCTGGGAAATGCTGTGTAGGGTTGGTAAAAACACCCAGGAGTGGTGGCTCAAATGCTGCTGGAAAACAGCAACTGACTGCAGGGAGTGTGTATTTCCAGAAAAATGGGCTTTTAGTCCAATGGGACATTTTGTGGACTACAGGTTCAGATTTTGGGTTGTCCGAACAATAGCACTATTAAGTTAAGCAAACCCTGTGTTTAGAGAGTACAATAAGTACGAAAATATGCCAAACTCTAGCTTGATAATATCCATACATTCATTGTTCTGCTATTTGCTTTTAAAAGCAGCGAATAGAAATCCCTGTACCTTATTGTGGCTCATTTCTAATCAACTGAAAGTAGCTGGAAATGGAGAACTAGCATTAATTACCACACTGTTTATCCTAAAACCTAATATCAGTGACTTTAAAGGAAAATAATCATTTCAGATCCACCAGAATCCTCGTGGATTTGCATTTCGCCGTCTTGTGGGACATCAGTGTTTCTTTTGTTAATCGGGCGGTGAAAGCAGACCACCCCGCCTGCTCCCGCCTGCTTCTTAAAACACCAGGGACTCATTCATGAAAAATTGATCTTTTCTCACAGAGCATTTACCAGGGCTCTGAGTTCAAGCCCTCTGCAATGTACAAACACTCCGTCCAGGCCCCACAAGGGAGGAAGAAGAGAGCACAGGGAGAGCAGGGGAAGAGAGACATATGCATGCTAAGGTGTTCTGAGGTGAGGCATTAAATCAGTCTTGCTTGCTCCGAGAACATTATGCTTTCAGTTATTACTTTTCCCGAAGGAGCCAAACAGAATAAAGCTAAGAGGGCTTTTGCATTCGGGGACAATCAGGTGGATGAATGGGAGATACTCCTCCAACCACTGTGGAAAAATGCATAGGGAAGATTCCATTGTTGAGAGGGGAATGAGAGATGGAACAACAATGGTGTGGCACAACAATCACCAGGGTGTTCTATAGACTCGGTTTAGCCACGGGCCTACACACATACTTTGGTGTCAATTACCTGCACTGCTATCCTGCCCGCAACCCCCGCCACCCTCCTACCCTCACAAACACACATTCACACACACACAATAGCACAAAACATTCTCGTTTCAATCTGGAACATTTTAGGCCATTGTTAGGTGAGTAAAGAATAAAAAAATCTGCCGAGATATCAAGATATCAACATGAAGTGATGCATAATGATTCATTTTGCAGTATGCCTCGGCTGATAGTCTGTTTGTTGCGAGGGGATTTCATTACTAATCTGTTTAATGCCTCAGAGAGGATATTGTTTCTCTTCAATGAAAATCTTATACGTCTAGAAAGTCAGCATTTTTTGAAGTGATGCCTGTGTAATGCTTTAAAGTATCTCCGTTTCACATAAAGTCTACTGTAAAATATTATTGAACCTTAAATGCTGGTGGAAACTTGGAGGTAAAATTGGAGTTATTACATTTCTGCAGAACTTGAGTGAGATCTTTTTTGTCTCGCAAAACTTTTCTTTTCATAGAGGATTAATATTAAGCCCTGATACATTATGCATAACACCAACATGTTACCCAAGATCATTCATTCACAGCTGTAAAGTTCTCAAATTCTCATGCATTTAATGTGTCAGTAACGGAAAAACGGAGGAGATTTGATGGCTGATTCTCCAGAAGCATCTGACAGACGATGTTTAGCTTTGACCATCTAACATGTTGAGTTCAAGAGGAGGACAGGATGAAAAGAATCTCAGCTATCTGAACTCACAAATACAGCATAGACAGAATCAGTAAGTTGAGACAATCACAAGAAAGCAGATTCTGTCATTGATAATTTACAGTTCTGAGACCTCAGCTCAGGTTATGGACCTTTTTCCGCACCCTACGCTAGCCAACACTGATGCCAGGCTGCCTGAGGCTGCCTGTGGGAGAGAAATGATGTAATATTTGTTAACTTAAATATTTTATCCGAATATTGATTACAAAAATCCTGCAGGCTGTAAATCACACAACTTGTCTTCATTAGTTTTCTTTGACGGAAGCTTCTTTCCTGCTCTGGTTGCCTTGTTTACATTTCGATAAGAAGGGGAAACACTCTGGACTTATGGAAATATTACTTAAGCCATATCACACAAGAGACAGAGAGAGAGCTGCTGCACTGAATAGCGGCGTGGCTCTGATGTGGTCGTAGACACAAGGCAACAGGCGGAGTGACGAAGATAATGACAGTTGTGTTAATATTCAGTACAAAAGCACGATCTTGTGCGTGACATTGATTATGATTTTTTTTTATTTAATCATTTATTTGGCTCCACCAACACAAGTAGTTCCCCTACTGGGCTGGGACTGAACTGTTGCCAGTTGTTGTGCAACCAGTGTCTGCTAACAGTCGCTTTAGTGACATGTGATTCCTATGAGTAAACACCTTGATCAGACAACATTGTCTGATGTCATATGAGCACACCTGGAGGTATGCAGTGAAGTGTCCAGCCTTCTTCCCTTCCCTTCGTCCCCTTCTCACAACTGTACATAATTTAATTTGTTATGACAATTGTTAATGTAGGCTAATTAATGGGTAATGTATTTAACAGTTTGGAACATGACTGTACCAAATCAGATTTGGTACAGTTTAATATGAGTTTAAATGGGCTCAATTGAACATCCAGTGTGACAACGGCCTTCGTGTAATATAATAAACAAGCTGACAACACTATTGATGCATTGAAAAATGTGTAGAAACATTTTTTGCCGACACTAGATATCAAACAAAATCCAAAGATTGTGTCATATCAGGTATCTGTGAGCTGTAAATTATCTCTGAGCCTTACGATGGAAGGTTTCTCCTCCTCTATGCTGCTGCATCTTGTCCGCAGCTGTCTCTGCTAAAGAGCAGAGTGAAAGTCAAGAGCACTTAGGCCATGGCAAAATCTGGGGACCAAAACATTTCCCAGAAGTACACTGTGCAGCACACTGACTAGCAAAAAAACCAAAAGAACGACTGCTTGACTTGAAGCAATCTTAGTTGACTGAAAAGTCTCTGACCGACGATGCGAATCTCCGACTTTTAATGGGCAAAATTAGTTTGGAACACCTGTAAAGCAGAGTGGTAAATGCAGGGTTAAAAGTCCTGGTGCTGTCGTACTTTATAATAGAAACCTCACAAGCCCCAGACCTACAGCGCCAGCCAGTGGTCGGAGGAAGCCATTGCACAACTACAGGGTTCACTTGCTTGCACAGACTGGAATTTTTTTTTTTTTGATTGTAACTTAGATGAGAGGGTCTCCCTTACCACAAACTACATTAAGTTTTGCTATGACTTTGACACTGATATGACTGCACCAGTTAAGATGGTCAAGAAATAGCCAAATCTTGGATCACCAAGCAGTTTCATGGAAAACAGAAAGCCTGTCAAAGGCCATATCAAGTAAAGAATAGTTTGATTAAGGTTAAATTCATATACAAAGAGAAATTTGAT
Organism: Chaetodon striatus; assembly: GCA_029783705.1. NCBI lineage: Eukaryota > Metazoa > Chordata > Actinopteri > Chaetodontiformes > Chaetodontidae > Chaetodon > Chaetodon striatus. The sequence goes on along the minus strand of JAPZEB010000020.1, from coordinate 33,322,411 downwards.
GAAGAGTTCAGCACCATAACACTCAACAAGCATTTATAAAGTGAGAACCCTTACTGGATGTGACAATGACTGACCTCGCATCACTTGCTGAAGATCTGCACACCTTCTTCATATGATTTCAACTCAATTCAGTTTTATTTACAAACTGCAATATCACAACTCACAATTTGCCTCAGAGGGCTTTACAGCATACGGCATCCCTCTGTCCTTTGGACCCTCACAGCAGATAAGGGAAAACTCCCCAAAAAACCCATTAACAGGGAAACTTAATGGTAGAAACCTCAGGAAGAGCAACTGAGCAGGGATCCCTCTTCCAGGACGGACAAACCTGGATAGATGTCATACAGAACAGATCAACATAATAAATTTGCAGTAATTTATACCACATAATGATACATAAAGAGAGACGGAGACAGAGAGAGATGCAGGGCAGACAGTAATAACAACGGCTACAATAACATTAATTTTAGTAATAATATTATAATAATAATACCAGTAATTGTGGTAGCATATGTTGTAAATATATGCAAATATATTACAGTATATGTATGTGGCAATAATAATCATATGTGTATAATAACAGTAGAGGTATAACAATAATAATAGTAAGCAATAGTAGTCAGCATCAGGCAGGACCACAGCAGCAGCGTAACCACAACGCATAATCCAAGCGTAGCTGTGATATGAGGGAACACAAAGGCTCCCGGAGAAGAAGCTGAGTTAGTCACATGCAGTAAAACCCAGTTAGGGTTATGCAGTAATAGGATGGGAATGTTGATGACACCATTACCTGCTCAGAGGAATGTGAGGCACTGCTATGAAGAAACCCTGCTCCGTTTACAGTGGAGGATGTGTACCAGCAGCTGAGCCAGTGCAAACCACACAAGGCATAATGGCCAGATGGCATCCGGGAATGGGTGCTCAAGGACTGTGTCATGGAGCTCTCTCTCGTTCTTCATTCCACCTTCTGGCAATCCTTTATGGCTGCTTTAGTGCCCATCTTGTTGAAAACATCCATCGTCATACCGGTGCTCAAGAAACCAAGCACCGCTACCACCCATTAGCACTCACCTCAATAGTTATGGGGTGCCTCAAAAAACTAATGCTTAACATCATCTGTCAAATTGCTGGACCACTATTGGACCCCAGCCAGTTTGCTTATAAGTCAAAAAGAGGGACTGAGGAAATCTGTGGCATGCCTCCTTTACGACCTCCGACAACACCTAGGTTAAACCATTAACTTTGCAAGACTCCTCTTCCTCGACTTCAGCTCCACTTTTAACACCAGATGAGGAAACTCTACCACCTCTACAAGCCCCCACCTCTCAGCCATTAGGAAATCATTTTTCTCAACGACAGACCACAGACAGTGACAGTGGGCACTGTAACATCCTCAACCATCATCACCAAAGCCAGGGCCCCAAAATGTTATGTCCAGAGCCCCTTTCTGCTTACTCCCTACATCAGTAACTGTATCATCCCCTTACCTATCACCACATCAAAAACTCCAATGGCATTGCCATACTTGCACTCCTTCATAACAAAAACTCTGTTCTAGGCTATTAGGACTCCATCACCCACAGCACACAATGCTGCACGAACAACTACCTGCAGCTGAATGTAACAAAGGCAAAAGAACTGTTAAGTAACACTTTCAGCAAACATAACAGAGCCCATAACTCTGCCCACAACCTCACCTGCTTTAATAATGAAATTGTCGAGAGGGTGCTTCACATATGTCGGGCTCATCCTGGAAAATAAATTGAACTTTGAACAACACACCACTGGCATCCACACATACTGCCAACAAAGACTCTCTGCCATCCACAAAACTCAAAGCACTTTCCTGTAACCTTATGTTGCTGCTCTACAAAAGCATAATTCAACCCATTCTCTTGTATTGGTCTTCTGTTTCTTCAGTATAACTGCCTTAAATAGGAACAAATTCATACAAATCACATACAACGCCTCCAAAATGATTAGCCTCCCCACTCCCAACCTCTCAGACCTCTTTACACTGCTTCCATGTGGTCGCATATACAGATCCCTGGCCTGGAAATGGCTACGCTACGGCAGACCACACTCCGGCGAGAGTTTTGCCCCCTTTGCCAAAGCATCACTAAATAGTAAATAGACTTGCACTTGTATAGTGCCTTTCTAGTCTTCCAACCACTCAAAGTGCTTTTACACTACATGTCACATTCACAGACACATTCACACACTGGTGGCTGAGGCTACCATGCAAGGTGCCACTTGCTACTCAGTTTAAACATTCATACAGTCGAAAATGACCCAGTCGAAAACAAACCACTGATATTCCGATTAGTGGATGATCCTTAGACTCCTTAGGATGCCTCCTCAGCCGCAGCAGCCCTATTAAACAAAACAAACCAGCAATTAGCATGTGTGTAGCTGCTCTATGTATACCTGTAGGTGTGTGTGTATATATCTGTATGTATCTGATGTCTCCCATGTAGTAATGGTGTAATGTATCATGTATTCGTGTACCTATTATTATGTGAGGCTCTTTACAGACTGCAGTTACTAATTCCTTTGGAAAAGGACAACAAAGAATCTATCTTATCTGAGTTGTATTGACACTCACTGCTCTGCTGTCATTATGTACCCATTGCATCCTTGAAATGTTACTTTGTCTCTGCACCTGGTTACACATGTTTTGTGCGGTTGAAAAGGAGGAAAACAAACATCACTGAGGTGTTTCTCTCTTCGTAAACAATGTGTACAGAAAGCTTTCCAATATGTGTTAATTGCTGTAATTAGATGTGACATGCATCCATTCACTGGATGCCTTCTAATCAATGGATCTGCAATGTGTGGGCTGAATATGGATAAGAAAAAGAATTAAGAGACTCTCTTTAGAATACTTGGCTGCTAGGCTAGGTGAGGGAAAGATGGTTTGGTTAAGATTAGAGGTGTGGACAGCCCCATTAAATTGAAACACAAATTTATGCAAATGCATGCTCTTATATCTATTTTTTTTTTTACAAATATTGGTTGTGCTTTTTGTGATTAACCTTGGAGAATGATCACATATGACTATGAGTCATTCGTCAGTATAGTGAAATGGTTAACTCACCACTTTGTAAACTCTCTTCCTGCCAATTCTGCGACCTGGCCGGTCAAGGTTTTTGAATATAAACAGAGTAAATGTAGAGGGACATGTGGAAAAGACGGGCGCAAGCCATGATCCAGACCACATGTACAAACCAGATAATCTCCGCTCTCATTTCTACATTGGAGGAGGCATGGAGGCAAGCGCAGAGGAACTAAAACTGCCTGCGGTACCAGCCTCATCGATCCTGTCTGCCAAGCATTCCACTAGCCAATGTATGTATAAATGTTGGACAGTAAACTAGACGACCTCTGTGCATGCATTAGTTTCCAACAGGATATTAGTAACTGTAATGTCCTTTGTTTCAAACTTGGCTAAATCCTGGAACACTGAAGAGCGCTATTCAACCAGGTAACTCTTTTTATATACCAATCTGACATAACAGAGGACTATGGCAAGAAAAAAGGAAGGTGTGTGCTTTAGGGTGAATAAGGGTTGGTGTGACAGTGGGAGTATTAAAACACTTTCTCTTCATCTGGTCACCCGATTTGGAGACCACATTCCCTACCAAGGGAATTGACATCGGTCATTATCACAGCTGTCAGCATTCCATCACAGGCGAGTGCAGAAGCTGCCCTGTCGGATCTTTGCAAAGACCTGCACTGCTCACAGACCCGTAATCCTGATGATGCCTTCATTGTTGTTGGAGACTTCAATCATGCTAACCTTAAGAAGAGTATGCCTGACTTCAACGTTGCCACAAGAGGGATAAACACTCTGAATGACTGCTATATGCCAATCAAAAACGGCTACAAAGCGAAATCACTACTTATGTTTGGGAAGAGAGACCATGCAGTCATCTTGCTAAGGTCGAAGTATGTATACAAACTAGGATGTATGCCCCCAGTGACACTAGAGGCAATGCTTGGACCAGTCAGAGGCCGGCCTACAGTCTGAACGTGCTTACCAAGCAGCACTGGTGTTCGTAATGAAATTCAACTTGTCCATGGCTCAGCCTGTCATACCCACATGCTTGAAGAAATTAACCATGTGTTTCCTTTAAACTGTTACAAACAAGGGGACAAGGTTGAATCTTGACACAGTCCTTCTTGTATATATCCAAGTACCGAACGTGGGAAGCTCTTTCCCACTTATCCATGACACTTGGGTCATCTTCACATAGAAGCAGATGGTGTATGAAGGAACCATGTTTCTCTAATAAAAGGAAGCTACAGACAAACACCAACTGGTGTTTCCTCCACAATGCTCATGTTTCAACCCTCAAGGCCATATACAGTACACAGCAGGTCACTGAGCTGAATCATTACATCGAACTGCATAGACACAGCATCCCTGTGCCTTTGCGGGTGAATGTATGTATATGAATGAGTATATACACATGGATACGTGCCTAGGTCAGTGTGTAGATTATATGTCTGCACCTCCGTCTGATTGTGTGTGTGGGTGTGTGAACAATTGTGCATATGCTTGCGTGGGTGCCAGTGTGTATTGTGTGTCATAAAGGTTACAATAAAAGCTCTGGGGCTAAGGGACTCATAATTCAGCAGTGAAGCTTTCTGCTTTCACCGCTGCGGTTCCCCACAGAGACCAGCACTCACCACTGCATCACAAAACCCACAGAAGGCAAGCCTGCACCGCCATTTCTTTGTTTCTTATGGGAAAACAACCCCAATGAAATATGACAGGCTCGGATAAAGTTGTCATGTATATCCGAGAGTGTAGTCTAGCTCAGTGGGCTTGAGGAGGGAGGGTGTTTTCTCTGCTCAATAAGAAATCAATTCTCAATTCTCTGCCTCATTTGTTGCTGCTGGCAAACTCCTGTGGAGCCTTGAAATCCTATTTAATAATCAAGCATGAAAAGCCGTGGATAATAGACTATTATGAGATGCAATTGCAAAAGGGAAGATAAGCTTATACTGTAATTGAAATATCATTCACATCACATGTACTTAAGGACCACCATGGTGAGATCTGTTAGTCACACAGAGACTATATCTCATCTCCTCGCTGTTTTCATGGGCAGACAGGAAATGACACAGTAAAATCCATCGACTCGTTAGACTACAATACTGGTAATGTGATAAATCATTTTCTTAATAGATTAATTTATCAAATTTAGGTGTCGTCAAGCGGCCACCAACATAGCTGGATACTGAAACAATTGAAGAAGATACAGTTGTTGTAACAAAAAAAAACAATGTTGTATGGTCAGTACAGCCGATTTGCACAATAAATAAATAAATAAATAAATAAAATTACCACTTAAATCTAGTGGTATCAGCCTTGCATATGCTTATTGTTTTAATTGAGATACAGTATCTGTCTCTGGGGATTCTGCTGCCACCCTGATACAATACAGATGTATCAGGGAATTGTGTTTGTCTCAAAGCTAAAAATAATTAATTGAATAAATTAGTAACATTTAAAGCTGCACTAAAAATATATTTTAGTTTAGGCAATGGATCAAAAGACTACACATACTGTGAAAGTGGTCACTGTTATGAATCCACAAAGGATTATCATCTAACTCTGAAGTTCCCGTCAGATTTTCAAAACCTTTTAGTCCATTTTAGCTCATTATTTTTGATTTTCTGGTCCATGGCTCCCCTCTCAGCAGGCTTGTTTCTAGCCACGGCAGGAAATTATATCCACTGTAGAAGCTGTGACGAACCCACTGTACGCTACCTGCCAAGCACCGAACAGCATTTAGCGACTAGCTGGTGAACATAGTGGAGCATTAGGACATTTGCCTCGGGAGTTGGTGTAGAACAAAATAAGAGCTAAGAGACGAGAAAAAAAAGAATGGACTTACATTTATCAGGCAGACATAAACAGAACTCCAAACACGGTAATGTTGATCTGTGTGTATCGTATGTGATTCATAAGCAAAGTTGTTAGGTAACACGTTTACCATATCAACTTTCCAAGTTAGAATATGTCAATGTTGTGTTTCCAGCTTGTTGTGCTCAGAGTGGAAAACAAAAAATCAAACAATGCAGCTTAAAAAAAATGAATCTTTCACAGAACACAAGGTGGACAGTGTTTAAAGGGACTATTTATTCAATAGAAATTAAAAGTCATTTGGATGAGCTAACTATTCCAGTGGTTTTTGCAGTAAAACAGGTTTGCCTTGGTTGTAGCACTGTAATAATAAGCTGCTGATGGACAGAAAATTCTAGTTTTGATAATCAATTCATGGTCATTTATCAAGCAAATATGCCAAATAATTCCTGGTTGTAGCTTTGTAAATGTTACGTTTTGCTGCTTTTGCCTGTTTAATGTCATTGTACGTTGAACATTTTTGGGTTTTGGACTGAAGATCAGACATAGCATTGCAGTACTCAAGATTAGTCAAGATTAGTCGCTTGTTGATGGTCTTGTCTTGGAATTAACCTCATTGTCACTCAGTCTTGTCTCAGTCTTAGACAAAGAGGAGTCAGGATTTTATGTCAAGACCACAGCTGCTGTGAAATCATGAAACTGTCTGTGCATTTTCTAATGTTATCATCATTACTGTGATTGGATGTAAAATTCCCCACTTCAAATGCAAACAATAACTTGACTAATTTCTAATTTAAAATCTTTGTTACTGTTTACTGCTGACCTGTCGCCCACATCAGACAAAATCTGGCAGCCTAAAAGAAATACTAATTTGTTTTCTGTTGGTGTTTTTAAAGGAATGTAGATCTTTCAGATAAGTTTGAGAAATATCTGTGGTTTCAATGGTTTTTACATTTTATTTGAAGTGTGCTATGGAGCATGGGCCTTGACTAGCTTGATCTTAGTCTTGGTCCTGACATAGTCCTGCGTTATGTGGTCTTGTCAACAACACTGGGCCAAAGCATCATCTTTGGCTCCAGGAACTTGCTTTGGCCATTTTTCTTTACTATTTTAATCCACGTATTCATCCATTTCTGATGCCTTTCACTTGGTGAATTCAAACCCAGGACCTTTTCTCTGTGAGGTGACAGTACAAACAGCTGAACCTCAAAGCTGCCATTTCACTGTTTTGTGACATATTACAAAAGATTACTTGATTGAAAATTATTAGTGGGCTAGTTGATAATGAAAATAAGTATTAGCTAGAGGTTTCAGCTACCTTCATCTTTAATCTGCTGTCCAGATATAGATATTCTGGTTTCAGGAAATGAAGCAGTGTGCCACAAGCAGTGAAGTCGACTCATAAGGCACATGGATGGCATCAGAAACACTACTGCCAGAGCTTGTGGTTGTTTCTCTCCAAAACGATTCATCTGGCATTCATCACAAAAGCTATGAATCCCCTTACAATCATTTGTGCACAAAACAGACAGAGAAGTAATCCTTGTAGGATTGGAGCCTGTGTAGTCTCTTATCTGGTCGGGTTCATGGTGACACAGAGGGCAGTGCAGTTAGCAGCATGCACATTGGCACAAAATGCTCTCAGGCCAGTTAAATAAATAATAAGCTATGACTCACTCTTCAGCCATTGTCCACAAAATGGAGATTTTTCACTGAATGAAAAATAGCTGATATAGAGTTAATGAGTGTTTATCTGGTCAGGGTCATGGTCACAACAGAGAACAGTGGCAAAAACGGTAAGCAGAGCAGCACAACATGCTGCACATATTGCTACAAATACATCGTTTCACTAACATTTTCTTCTACAAATGTTGTTATGTTCATTCACTGCAAAACCAAACTGCCAAACAAAGTGTCATATTGGAGTTGGACCCAGCTGGTCAGAAATCAGGTCCTTCACACACTTCCCCTTCAGTGCTCGGCCATCTGCTATTGGTCTGAAACATCATGTGGTTTGTTGAGTTTATGTGTGAAAAATCAGCTTCATTTTCCTTCCATCTCCTCATCAATCTGATCAGTAAACTATTTGGAGCCTTGTTTAGCTTGTTAGATGATAGTTACACCTTTCAAGATTGATCAGCCACAGTCCAAATCCTCATATTTCCTTAGCCGCCACTGTTGTGCTTTCAATTTCTGTTATTCATCTGTGTTCTGACTATAATTTCCTGAGGTTTCCCAGTGTAAGCTGCAGCAGGAACAAGCAAGACTGCCTCATTTGTACCCCACATGTTGTACGCATCACTATTCAAGGTGCTTACATAAGGTGAGAGAATAAAATGTAAAGTACAGATCTGAAAACAGCCAAAGAATGAGCAGTGGAAATTTTTGATTTACAGTTAAAGCAATAGGTGTTGAAGCCACTCTCAGATCTCCTGGAAGTTTGTTCCAGGTATCTGCAGCTCACAGGGTGCATATTCCTAAATATAGATGTGTTTAATAAAATGCCACACAGAAAACCTGGTGCCCACAGTATTGTTCCAGCATATGAGCAGTGGTTGGTTTCTGTGCCTCTGGGTAAATAAATAATACTAAATAATAAAATAAGTTGATGTGTTGTGCACTGTACTTGATTGGAACTTGGAATGACACTGTGATAAAGTACCATCTAGGATGCCCTTTCTGTGGAGAAAATGCAATAAAATGCCCTCTAGGGTTGCTCTTTCAGCGGAGAAAATGTGATGAAGTGCCCTCCAGGGTGCTCTTCCAGTTGGGAAAATGCAATGACATGCCCTTGAGTGTGCTCTTCCACTTGAGAAAATGCAATTAAGTGCCCTCTAGAGTGCGCTTTCAGTGGAGAAAATGTGGTGAAGTGCCACCTAGGATGCCCATCCAGTGGAGAAAACACAATAAAGTGCCCTCTAGGGTACCCTTCCAGTGGAGAGAACGCGATGAAGTGCCCTCTATGACGCTCTACCACTGGAGTAAATGTGATGAAGGGCCCTCCAGGGTCCCCTTATTGTGGAGAAAACACAATGTAGTGCCATCTGGGATGCCCTTCGAATAGCGTAAATGTTTTGAAGGGCATTCCAAAGTCCCCTTACAGTGGAGAAAACATGACGAAGTACCCTGTAGGATGCTCCTTCAGTGGAGAAAATGCGAAGATGTGTCATCTTGCATGCCCTTCCAGTGGAGAAAATGCAATGTAGTGCCATTTAGGGTGCCCTTCCAGCAGAGAAAATGTGATTAAGTACCATCTAGGGTCCCCTTTCAGTGGAGAAAATGTGATGAGGTGCCATCTAGGATGCCCTTCCAAAGGAGAAAATGCAATGAAGTGTCCCCTATGGTGCCCTTCCAGTGGAGAAAACACAATAAAGTGCCCTCTAGACTGTCCTTCCAGTGCAGAAAATGTGATGAAGTGCCATCTAGGCTGCCCTTTATGCGAGAAAACGTTTTGCACTTTGCCCCTCAGAGTCTGGGTCTGCTACGGCTAAGGTGATCCGGTATAATGAGTAGCTTATTGAAGCTAAATCTAATGTTTGCAATCATTTGACAGACATTGCTGTGTAATTGACAGCACTGAATCAGTTTGCTGATGTTTTGTTGACACTACTTTTTAGCCTTCAACACAAACCTACCATTACCATATGATGCCACAGTGGTTGTTGTTCAGCAAATGTTACATAGTCTCACTATAAGATCTGTACAATGATCTTAACTGTGTCTGGATGTGGACAGAGTTCACAGCTACACCAGCAGCCCCATCTGCAGCCTCCGAACACAACAGAGTTGGATATGAATAAATGTATAAATAAATGAATAAAGCTTCAAACACGGGAGCCCTCAGGAAAGGGTGGGACCTTTGGAACCCAACCAGCTCACCTATGCCACACAGTGCCAGCCCTGAATGTAGAGAACAATACAGATACAAGATGAGAATAATGCAGCAACAAAGTGTACAAGAAACACAATACAGAGTTGGGATTTAAAAAAATCTAAACAAAGCATGAGAAAAAGACCAAAGATGATATATAAAGTAAATCTACCATTCAGTTAACACATACCTTGCTTAGCTTTGGTATTATACTGTCCTTTGAGATACCAGATTTACTTTGACATTGGGCTCTCTGGTGATTTATGTCTTAGTTTTTTAAATATAAAATTTAGGTTTTGCTATAATTTGTATTCTTCTATTGGTCCGGTTTTAGTTGCCAACAACAAACTACAACAAAACACCAGGCTGCAGTAGGTAATTTGTCATCATGTCCTTGCTGTGAAGTTGCTAAGCTGTTGCTTGGGGACATTTGTGATGAAGTACAGAAGGAGAGACAGGAGGGGATCTCTTATGGTGTCATTCAAGTCAAAAGGTGAAATCCCCCCCCCTTCGCCTCCTGTCTTCTTTCCTAAATCAATCATGCCCACAGCATCTTGTTGTGGCTCTGTCTGTCAATGAGCCTGTTTACACTAGAAAATGTATTTCAGTGTTCAGAGCACAAGTGGACAGCTGAGACACATCACACTTCACACCTGTGTCTATCATGCGTCTCCACCTGTGTTAAGATTTGGTTAATGCCTATGGTAATGCCACAAGAGGGTTAAAATGCCTCGTGCACAGTTATTACGTGCACACTTTGGCCAGTCACATTGTGGTAGCTGTTGTGTCTATGCTAAGCCTGGATTATGAAACCTCATCAACAAAGGCTAGCACGCCCGTAACGTAGTGCCTCTCCCTACGTGTTGTATTAGATGTGAGGAATGTGTCTGGACTTCTCTGGGTGAGTGTGACCTCTCCTATCTGGGGGATGCGTGTGGTTTGCTCGCTCTTGCTCCTTGCAACCAGCTCACTCTGACCGGAGGAGTCCGCTGGACACCCCTCGGCTGCCGTTCCGTCAGACCAGTCGGCCTGCCAGCTCGCATTTCTTCGTGGTTGTTCAGACTGAATGTTTATCTACATGGATAATTTGTGGTGGCGTATCAAACACTCTCTCTTTTGTCTTCAGAATGTCTTGCCTTTGGCGTCTACCTCGTGCAGTGCCTGCCCAAGTCAATGGCCTCTCCAGCTCTCCCTCCAGGTGCAGCTAAAAGCAGCTAATGACTCATAACCACCAACTCCCAAGTGTGACGTCAGTGTTGACCCTGCCTCCTACCACCTGCATAAACCACACCCACAAGACATTCATTAATCTACCTATTACGCTATCGTAACAGTTGGTACAGCTAAAGATATTGCTGTCAGCAGAATCCAACAAGTCTCCTTCCGTCGGGCTAAATGATGGATGGTAACACGACACTTTTTCCAAGTGGAGTGCTGCACTGATGACGTATTTTCCTAGTTTGACCTTGTCTGGGACGCATCAGGATGCATTAGTGTTTACACGTGTTCAAAGGCATCCCAGACCACCTCTACAAGTGGTTTGAGTGATAGGATTACGATGCGTCTTGGTGGTCATTTACATTTGTACTTAGCGCTGTCCACTTGTGATCAGATCACCCATGTCTTGTCAGGCCATTAATGGGAGTTTTCTTGAGTACAGGTCTTAAACACATCCACACAAGATCTCATGTGTTTAGGCTCCAAACTGTGCAACTTTCTCCAGCATCTGCACTTTTGTGGCAGTTTTAGTTATTTTCCATGGCAGCTATTTTCCTCTCTCTGATTCCCCTTTGATTATGATGGGTTTCTCTCTCTACTTAGTTCACTCAACCCTCAGTTGCACATTCTCAACTCACAAAGTTGTCACTCTTGTTGTCTGGAGATGCTCTCCAGAAAGAAAGTGACAACACATGCCACCTCTTACTCAAACTAGAGTTCATGTTCTCAGATAGTTTGGTGCAGTTTGCACTGTATTCGCAGCACCCCGAAAATACAAGATAGGACGAGCTATAAAAAATCTGTCTAAAAATATTTTGTTTCATTACACAGAAAAAGTTTAAACAATGCCGTCCCATAGAGCTGGCAAATTGGTTCCCAAGACATTTCCTCTTTGAAGAGACTGGAATCCAACAAGTCCTGGCTGCTCATTTTTAGGTCAGACATGCTCAAACAGCAAAATACAGCAAAATACGAATCTTGAAAACAATGTCAAGCGCAGCAGTGAGGTTTGTTTACGCTGTTGTTTGAATTGATAATAGGTGCATTGTGGGCTATTGTCACTGTATTAGCTTTGATGGTGAAGCAAGGAATACTGTATGTCTCTGCCTGTGCCATGCTCAGAGAAAAGGAGTTGATGTTTAGGGATGGTAAGACGGGGGAAACAGCTGGTTCGTTACTGACTCTGACAGAGACAGACAGAAATAGAGAATCAAAGATGGAGAGAGATAGAATGCAGGAGGAGGAGGAGGAGAGGAGAGAGGCATTTTGAGGCATTAGCCCTGGAAGTGTTTCCATGTAATGTCACAAGCTGTTGTCTTCATAGTGCTGTAATCCCATTACCACAAGTGATGTGGTAGGCATCAGCAGAGGGCTTCACCCTGGTCAACAAGTCTAAGCGCCACAATGAAAAAGGTTAAATCAAGACTGAGTCCACTCAGCAAGGGGATTTAAGGACAAAGTATTATTCTTTAACATACAGCTGTTGAATGGATTATACTCTGATGTCAACATTCAAAGGACTGCAAGACATCTGGAACCACTCCATCTGTTACCCAACATAGTCTGCTTCTGTTTCTGTGTTTGGTTATCGCAGGCAAAATGGCACCGAACTACCTCCTCTGGTTTTTACTTTGATCGTGTGTGGTTGAGGGTTGGGTTCCAGGTTGGCAGAATATCCTGATTTGCTACGCTACAAGGCTCTATGTTCTAGCAGCAGATGATATCACATGGAGCTAATTAATGTTCATTCTGTAAATGACTTAATAACAGGCCAAAAGCAGCGGGTTTGATTCCAATATCCAGTTACATTGTAAAGAAAATAAGGCCCAAGGAGTCGGGTCCATGTTGCCAAAAACTTGGATTTGCTTGGCTCTGAAACTAACAAATCTCTCACCAAATATTTAACCTCTCCTTGTTCTTTTTTGAAGGAGCAATGTACAAACAAGAGGCAGGCAGTGACAGTTGCTTTTTCTGGTTTAAATGTCAAAGTAACAGCTAATACAGTCTGGCAGCAGAATGTATTAGTTGGAATTAAAGATGTATGTCACTGCTGGACAGATGATCTTTTCATAAAACTAGGCTGTCTATGCATTAAAAAGATAGAAATACTCTTGAGATCAGTGCTATATGACCAGAGAAAACAGAGGAAAAATGCTGTGGCATTCACTCTTGCTCAAGATGTAGAAAAACCCTACAAATACGAGAATGGACCATACGTCTGCACCAATACCTGCTCCCTCTGTTGGGTGATGCAATGCAAACTTGATTGGTTTTCCACTGAAATAAAATAAGGCCCAGATCACACTGATAGTGAGGCACACTGCACTGCCTTTTTTAAAAACTTGAATGCCATAGGCAAGAAAAAAATTCGTAGCTAGTTCCTAAGATGGACAGGCAGTGGGTACTTCCTGTAGCTCTGGTTGAGGGTGAGAGGCTGTCAGCTAATAGTTTGTTGGGGTCAGAGAAACAGAGATCTGTTTGGGTACATGAGACCCTAAAATAGAGGGTGGATCATGGGGAGTACCACCAGCTGGTCCAGGAGCTTCACCTCGATGATGGCCATTTCAGGCATATTTTAGGATGACTTAGAGGCAGTATGACAACCTGCTGTCTATCATTGGGCCGTATCGCTCTGGGTATCCAGCAACCGCAACCACCAGTTTCTCCTCCGTTGTTTACCAACTGTAAACTTGTTGTCGTGACCACCA
>JAPZEB010000020.1:33280019-33297559 GCA_029783705.1 Chaetodon striatus | reverse complement strand
TGGACAGGTCACCAGACTATCACAGGGCTGACACATAGAGACGGACAACCATTCACACTCACATTCAGACCTGCGGTCAATTTAGAGTCACCAGTTAACCTGCATGTCTTTGGACTGTGGGAGGAAGCTAGAGTACCCACAGAAAATCCACACTGACACGGGGAGAACATGAAAACTCCACACAGAGGGGCAAGGAACCAGGAACCCTCTTGCTGTGAGGCGACAGTGCTAACCACTAAACCACCGTGCCGCCATTATATTATATTATATTATATTATATTATATTATATTATATTATATTTCTCTGAAACTGTGAATTGCTTTTTGTAATTTTATTAAACTGACCTACAAATTAATATGTCATGTAAGGCCCCAGAGAAAGAGTCCAGGAGAGGGGAGCAAATCACCAGGAGGTCATTGGTATTTTAGGGGAGGAAGCAGGTGGTCAGAGTTAACATGTTCTCCATGTCACTGGTTATTAACACTGGGGCCCCACAGGGATGAGTTTTGTCTCCCCTGTTACGCTCACTTAAGACAAATGACTTAATTTCCCACTCCCAGTCTGACCAGTCTAAACTCTAACAATGATGAAACAGCTCACAGAAACAAGGTTTCGCTCCTGGTGAACAGTGGCACCCCCAGATTTTTTTTCTTTTTATTCATTTTTTTAATAGGGGTATCCAGATGGGGCCACTAAAAAAAACTGGGGTGGCACACCAAAACCAAAAGCTATAACTGAATTTCAGGAATGCAAGTATGCTGCTGAAGTATAGGCTAATACCAGTACAGTTAACATTTTGAGCTCTACAACAACCCTGTTATATGCAGTTTCTTTACATGTTGGGCAGTACATTGTTCTTCAGATAGGATGGTAGTCCTTTTCCTTAAAAAGACAAATATAAAGCTATGAGTGTAACGATTTGAAGGAGTACACTGATTGCAAGAAACAAAACACTTATTGGGAACAACCCCTCTCAAGGTGAAGGGAGTCTCTAGATTACCCATAGAACCCATTTTCATGGAGTCATCTTGACTTGAGAGCATTATTTAGCCTCCTTCATGACAAGCTGTGCCAACATGGTTGGTACCATTGGATGTTTTAGGTTGTCTTGTTTCACATGATCCCTTGACCTTTACTATCTTAAAAAAATCAGTGTGCCAAAGCATTTTAAAAACAATATCAGCCTTCAGTTGTTTTCTCTAGTGGTGAGGGTGCCACTGGTGTGCAGCCAAGAACATGGAGTTGAATGTTACCAAAACAAAAGCACTACTGATGGCTTTCGTGAGAGTGATAGCAGCCATCTATTTTTAGTCATAACTGGTCAGGACACAAGTGGAGTGCTACCAATTCTTGAGTGTAACAATCTGCTCTTTCTGTGTGATAGAAATTTACCACTACAACAGCACTGAAGAAAGCTCAGCAAAGACTTTTTTTTTTTATGACTTTGTTTCTTCTGATTAGGAGGGCAGCCAGTTTCTGCAACAGCACTTACCCAGAGGCTGTATTTTTGTTTTGTGTGAGCTGACCTAACCAAATTCCTATCAACTATGTTAAAATGGCAGTTAAGTATTAAATCTTGAATCTTGTATATTTTTTCCCAAACAGCTTATACTTACATGTGAAGGAGTATTGTGTCTCTGTATTCTCCTTTGATGTACAGGTCGGAGTTCAAGCTTAAGAGTAACTGCTAACCCTGTGAAGACAGAGGGACAACTGAAGGACACAGAGGCTGTTCAGTGAGGATTCATTAGTATCCATTTACAGCCAAAGGAACGGGAGAATACACAGAAATATGAGCAATAGCTTTGAATTCATCAAGCGTTTTTCTCTAAGTGTTGATTTTCATTCATGAATTTATCATGAAGCAAGCTGACCTGAATGCAAGGAAGCTATCTGAACAGCTTACCAAGAAAGTATCAGAAGAATCAGTAATTCCAATCCTTCCCCACTCTATAACTTTTTAAAGCTACATTTCTGGTAAACATGCGCTCCCTCTCTCTCTCTCTATCAGGGAAATAAGTGATGAATTGTTTTGACTCTGCCACCTCCGAATGCAGTGCAATCTGTAGAGAGTTGCCGTCTTGTGAAAATGCAGTCATTATGCTTATGATGTACGCCTTCTGACTGTTAAAAAAATATAGTTGTCATTGAGAGTTATAGCCCCTGTACTTATGTCTAGGTCTAGTTTATGTTTCCTTCAAAATAAACTCAATGGGGCCAGCTTGTCTGGTGAAATGTTGGTACTTAAATTATACAATGCTTTCATTGAGTCTGAGTGGAACCTGCTGTTATTTTGTTAATGGTACTTCTTGTATATCTCACACAACTAGATGTGCACTCCTTTATTTATTTATTTATTTTTCCCCGAGCTTAGTTTTCCATAGATCATCGACCCATTCTTACCTCCAAGTTGTGAAATACTGTTGCTTTGTTACACCCCTTGGTGTCTCATAGGGACACGCAGGGCAACCTTTAGCTTATCTTTGTGGCACACAGCTGAAACACATTGATACATGTGGTTAATGTTGCAAAATGGTTGTGGTTAGGTTTAGGCAACGAAACTGCTTGGTTGGGTTAAGAAAAAAAAGATCATGTTTTGGGTAAAATTAACCCAAGTTAAAGCGACACTGACTTTTGGTTTCACACAGGACACAAACTGCATCCAGTTTTGTTGGGCCCATCCACCTGCCATCCCTCCCACTCTATGCGGACTTTCTCTCAACATCATTGGCTCTCATTGTCGAGTATTGCAGCAGTTGGGTTTATATTGGCAGTGTTGGGCAAGCTACTTGGAAAATGTAGTGAGCTTAGCAACCAGTTACTCTGCATCAAAATAAAGTTTCACTGCATTGAAGCTATCTCCAGAGAAATGTAGCAGGCTAAGCTTCTTGCAAAGCTACTTTTATTATTTGACTTTATGTCAAGTCAGTTTTCTAAGTGATAAGAAAAACTGTCAGCCAAACACATAGGCAGGTAAAAATGTTCAGTTGACCTGTTTACTACAAGTTAACAGACTTAAACTAAAACTTTCTTTTTTCTTTTCTTTTCTTTTTCTTTAAACTTAGTGACATTTGAACATGTCCTCCAATAACATGACATTTAGCTAGACTATCTGGCTGTGACAGTAATTCAAAAACAGAATTCAGAGATATATTTTTCAAACAATAAAATCCTAATAATAAAAGACAGTAATGCAAACAATAAAAAAACAGACATAAATTACAACTTTTCTCTTTCAGGATTTTAGAACATGAACATGTCCTGAAAACATATCTCTCCTCTCTTCCGAATTAATAATGTTCTTTGTCTCTTTTCTTGGCCCTTGTTGTCTATTTCTCTAGTGTCCACTGCATATCCACTGAATGTATACAGTGTATATGCAAGACACATGGAGAGATGCATCAAGAAGTGCAGTGTAGCCAATCAGAGGCAGAGTAGGGCAGGCTTTGCCAAGAAAAGCCAATAGTGAAGCAGCAAGCAGAATAAACTGTAGGATTAGTTTGTGATGTCACATGGAAGTTCTTCCCTTGTGTACATGCCTTGGCGTGGCGCTGGCGTCAGTCACATTACTTGTCCTCAGTTTTATTTTGCTTACTTTTATCCAGACCTCCACAGAAACCAGACCTCTTATCCTGACCTCTGCTGTACTTAAGAGCTTTTCCTAGGAAAAATAGCTTGTAACTTGTGTGGATATCACTGCGCTACTTGGTCAATTAATCAACTTCACTACTGAAAAGCTATTTGACTCAGAAAGTAGTGATGTTACCACCACGCTACTGAGAGACGGCGTTAAGTTGGTAACGTCGCTACTTGAAGTGATGCCACTGCTCAACACTGTACTTTAGAATTAGTTGAAAGCCCAGTCAGTCCCATAAAGACGCTAAAGGTTGCCTTTGGTGTTGAGCTCAGATGCAAAAGGGTGTGACATAGCAGCAGTATTTGATGCCCTCAATGGGCTGAAATCTTTTTGCCCATATGTGGTTCATTTTGTAACATCCTCTCTTGCTTTAAAGTCCATGTGGAGTCAGAATAAGTCATCCCTTTATACAATAAAATCATGTCAAAGGGATTTAAAAAAAAAAAAGAATCTTGACATTTTATTCCTTTCAGACAGAAAAGCAGTTTTAGGAGATACATGAGTGGGTGGGCCAGTATGTTCAATTGACAGCTGAGCTGGCAAGAACATCAAGACCGATGTAAACAAGCCCGTGCTGGTAACTGTAGCTTACAGTTTTAGTCAGCAGTGAGAATGAAGAGTTAGGATCACACAATTTAACACTGAAACCTAGCCTTGACAAAAAACTTGACAAGTTTTTTTAACAGTTTACGTGCTATAGCTAACTACCTAATTAGCTCTCTAGCCTGGAAGCTCACATTAGTAGTACACATATCATTGGTGGTTGCTTGCTCAGAAAACTTATGCACTTGCATCCATGCTTGTAGGTGAAGATGTAGCCTAGGTTTTGAGAGGTAGCATGGTGGTACGAGGCACATGAAGTCGGAGGTTCTTAAAAAAATCCAGCAAAGCAAAACTGTAAAAACATCATTGCTATTTAATGCATTTCTATATTGATATACATCTAGTAAATAGCATATTAGCCTATAATGAACCTGGTTATTGAGCTTTCCAAATGAGTAGTAGTCTTTTTTTAAAAGTGTATAATTTGCAGCATCGTTAACGCACTCACACGACATGAAAGGTTCCTTTAATAGAGACCTTAAACCTTGTGCTAGATAAATACTGTATTTGCTTCTTTACCATGAAGAGCTCTGTCCTTTCCTGCTTTTTTAGGAGAATACTGACTATAAATAGTTTCTGCAGGTCTTCCTCTCAGGCTGCAGGTATAAATCCACCAATTAGAAGGTAGGGCACTGTAGCATCTGTAAAGGCGAAACCTGGGGCAAAAAAAGTCTTTAGATCACCCGCTGCTGCTAGTGAAGCTTAATTACCATAAGCACACGGTAATAATTGAAGAGACCTAGATGAACATATCAACAGTTTCATCAACTTCTCTCTTCCCTCCCTTAGGGTTTCAACAGCTGGACAGTATTAACACATTGTCTAGATAAAGTGTAGTGACTAAAACTGAGGTTATAAAAATAAAGGGGACTTTTTTTTCCATCGCAAATGGGAAGTAAGGTCTTGCTTGCAGGGACTTTGACCAAAAAAAAGGCACTGTGTGATTACATGCAACATGCAACTTCTCACCAAGTCTCACTGCATGTATCGTAAAGGTCTATATAGCATGTTGAATGCCTTTCCCACATTAGAAAAGCTGCTTTTTCAAAATGTTTTGTAACCTGCATTGTTCACATCCTGTGTTTACACCAATGTCCAGTCATATTCTGTTGTCCAACAGCTGCTCTGCTGCTCTGCCACCCTCAGTTCTGGTGCAGAGTGTGGTCAGCCAAACAATGACACCATACCAAACAATGGGAAATATTCAGCTACCGCTTCCTCTTCTGCCAGTGCATCTTTGCAGACAAAGCTGTCAGGTGAACAGCAGCCAGAAAAGGTGATTTGAAGTGTATTAGCATTAATATCACAGAGCACATGCTTTTTATACTTTCTTTGTCTGTGTGAATGCTCCAAACGTTTTTATTTCATGACAGTCCTGGGGTATGGGAAATGGTCAAGCTGGTATTTCACAAAAACATACAGGTAACAGTTTGTATGATATCAAACAAATCAGCATCCTACAAATGACAATAGGTAGCCTGCTTAACGTAAAGTTACATGGGTTACGTTTAGCCAAGTAAAGTAGCTTTGGCTAGGTTTAGGAAAAGGAGCATGGTTGGTTGTCTTTAGGGTTAGGTAAGTAAAGTTGTGTTATTTGGTTTATTGGTTTATTATTAAGTTCCCTTGGTTTCACACTGTCCCAAACACTGGTTTCCTGAGGGAAAGTCTTGTGTTGTTTGAATCATCCACCAAACCAACATGCCTATTTACTCAAGCTTTGGGTCTTTATACTGCAGTATTTCCTTGTTTACTCCAATCAGCACATCGGTCACGTTGTCCTACATCCAAAATGCTGGAGTGAAAGGTTAAGGACTTCATTTGTTCCTGCAGCCGTTTGGCTTTTTAACGAACAATGTTGATGCATTGTCTTTGTTCTTGCCATCTATTTATTCAGCGTATGCAGGAATTACTTATGCTGTTATTGTCCGCTTACTGTTTACATGGTGGTACTTTGGCACATTGCACTTTTGTGTATTGACTGTATTGTTTTTTTTTTTTTACTACCCCTCTTCGTGTTGTTGCTATGGAACTATGTACTTACATCGAATGCCTATGCCTGGTGTGATCTAGTGCATGGATTGTTTCTTTGTCTACACAGTTTATATGTCTTTTTGTTAATGGTGGCAAACCTGTTTCTCCTTTGGGGATTAATAAAGCGAATCCTATCCTCTCCTCTCCTATCCTCTCCTATCCAGTCCGATCCAATCCGATCTGATCCTAATCGATTCAATCCTATCCCACCCTACCCTATCTTATTGCAGCCTTCCCAATGATATTGGTTTTAAGTAAATTACTGGCTCATTCTTGCGCGGGTAATAGTTGAATTGTGGTACTTTTTGTAGGTATATGTAAGCATACTGCATGAGAAAAGTCTGAGTATTCCCACAGAACGAATCTGTTCATCAAAGCATTACTGTTCAGCGCCACTAGTGTTTCAAGGCTCCCCAGCATATCTTTAAATAAAGGCCTCATGTTCACAGGCCTTGATACTTCATCAGTAATGGAAAGAGAAGGACACTGATTGCCGATGCACTGCATAAACAAACATGAGCTTCGTAATTGTACATAGTGGGCTTTTTTTAAAGACTTAGAACACACATTTTTGTAAAAGACTGGATGTCTCTGTGGCTGTTGACCAGAGCAAAGTGCTATAAATTGCTCACTTGTCCTCCAGTAAGAATCCAAACCCGATGACTAGGCAAGTTCAACATCCAAAAGGGCATTGCTCCAGAGGTAGGGAGATGGCCCCTGAGCTGATTTTAGACCTATGTTCTCCCTTGGCAGAGCGCCCCACTGCCCCATGATTGAATGCCACTTGACATATTTTCAATAGATTCGTCACCTTTTTTCTTGTACTCCTGAATATACATCAGAGCAGCTGGTGTCTCAAGAGAAGCCTCGATCTATCCTTTTCCTTTTAGCTCTCTGATACTGTCTTTAAGCCGTAGGGTACCTCCTTTTCCTTGACAGATGGAAATGTGCAGGGAGAGCTGATCTATAAACCCTCCAGTTATGACTGAAGTATCTTTGTGTATAACATGTAGAAAATTTTTTTTAAATAAAATCTTCAAGCAAATGGCATGATGATCAGAGTTGCTGGATTTGTCAGCAGAGCCGTTTAAATTTTACTGAAATGCAGGCAAAATTTTAACAGGCCAAAAGGGAGAATTCGAAAGTTTCTAACTGGGCCATTTTCCTGACTGTGTTCTCTCCCTTGTTGAGGCCTGTCCACCACAACAACATCACTTTATTTTTTACTTCTGCCTTTAAATCTTTTTTTTTTTTCCTTTTCTTAAAAAAAAAAAAAAGCATTATATGACACAGGAGGATCTGGAGTTTGGATTATATGAAGGACACAATTCTTCTGCAATGACAGGACCACTACAAGAACCTTTACATGTGTAGCAAGGTGAAAGATACTGAAAGACGCTGACTGTGGCTATCAATGAGCCAATGGCCTTTGACAAAACACGTTTAGGGATGATAAATCAGACTAATGAGGTCTGGCTAAGGAAATTACTCACCTTAAAGCCACTAACAGCCTTCACAAATGCTTGAGGCAGCCGATAACTCAGAATAAAAGGTGGGGGTTTCAGTTGTCTGTGATATTACACAGTAAATTAATTAAATTGCCCTCCGAAGGCTTGAAGAATTGTCTGTACATCAATAAAAAACATGTTAAATATCACAGATGAATACTGAAAATGTCAGCTTACCAGGCACCTTATGTGTCATCCTGCAAATTCAAAAAGGATGCGAGTGACTGTACAGTGACAATTTTTCCCCATCTAACTGTCAACATTTCACTGAGTTAAACTTATGAAGAGTACAAAGGAAAAGTCCAGAGTACAGCATCACATTGGAAGGGACAACAAACCCTTTATAAAAAAAAAAGAGCTCTTTTTTGTTAAAGTCCTATAGGGAAACCACAGGGATTGCATCTACCAAAGCACAGTGCTACCTGCAGCTGCAAGACGCCACCTCGGGTAAGGATATGATGCATTCTCTTCATCCAGCTGTCAAAATGTTGGTAAGTATCCACAAAGCATCTGCAAAACACACTCAGATGGGGACATTATGTAGTTTACAAAAACAGTTTCAGAACCCTTACAGGATAACAACAGTCATTGTCGCTGCTGAAACAAACTCATATGTGGGAGTGCGGGCTCCGGGAGGAGGAAGACCTGCTGTGTGTAGGCGGCACCATAACCTGTATTTACCCCAGAGTAACCTGAGCAGCTGTGTTTGAGGTCTCAATTGAGTGGGGAGAAGAGGATTCCCTTGCTGACATGGCACAAGTGTTATAGTACATGCTTTGTTCAATTAATAAGGTGCCTTCAGAGACCACAAGGGAGGAAGGGTTAGAGGGCTTTGCCTGAGGAGGCATTTAGGTTCATGGCCCACCTGCAGAGAGGTAGTCATTTCTAATTGTGACAGCTGCTTCACCCTAAAAACTGTAATAATATGTGTAAATAAAAAACACCCACACGTCCCAGGTTACTTTCTGTTTAACCCTGAAGGGGCAAGCCCTCCTACGACTTAAAGCCCTCTTCCCTAAACAACAAAATAGGTTTGCCTTCCAAAATGTCTTCCACATGACCCACACAAATGATTCATGATTGTTGGTTAAGGTTTAAGTTAGATTTAGGTTGCAAAATTTTCTTGGTTAAAAAAATGCTATATACTGTATATGTTAGATTTTAAAGAGTAATAATAAAGTGGTTGTTTTTCATAAAACACACTCTGGCTCATTTCAATACACTACAGGGGTTTTGCTGCAACAAGCCTCACTTGGTCAGGTATAACCACCGACTAGTGGGCTAATGTTAGGAAACTTCAGATATTTATGCGTAATGGCCAATTTTCACAGCAATTTGCATAGTTGGTGTTTCCTGCTTGTGGTCTAGTCGCTCTCACTTGACTTCCTAATGGCCACTTGATGAGAGTGGAGAGAGTGAATGAAAACAGTAAAGATGCAGACAGTAAAATCTAAACAGGTAGCTGAGAGCTGCTTTAAAGCAAAGTCAGGTTATAGTACTCTGAGAGTTTGTCATTACAAACAATCCTGTTCTCATACTCACAGTTAATTCATCCACAGTTAAAGGCGCAGGATCAAAGGGGATTTATTGGTGGAAATGGAATATATTATTTATAACTATGTTTTAATAGGTTGATAACAACACATGGAGCAGGTCCTCCTCCACAAAGCCCAGTAGCCCAGGGCGGACAAAGCAAACACTGGCTCTAGATAGGGCCATTTGTGTTTTTATGTTAGCCACCCTAGTTCTCTTCAGGCCTCCCACATATCATTAAAAAGTCTCAAAAGGCACTGAATTTATTAATTAAAAAACAAAGCCTTGATTGGTATCACAAGGTCTGAAAACATCCATTCAAAAGTCTTAAAATGCTAAAACATGAGAAGTAAGGTTTTCTGAAGTCTTTCTTCCTGACATTGCATTGTATAATCTTAAAATAATTCTTAAATGGCGGAAAATTATTTACTAAATGCCTCTTGCATTTACATCATGTCAGAATAATGCAACTAACAACACTCATATTTTGTTTCTGGAGGAGACCAGAACAGAAGATCCACCATTGGGAATCAAAAATTCAACAAAAATCGGCAGTTTAACAGAGATTTTGTGGCGCTACAGAAGCTGATACAAGGCAATGCATACGAGGCGCAGTGTATTTTATGCAAAAAGTTTTTCAGACTCGGCAGAATTGGAATCAAGGCACTGGAATCCCACAAGCAGAGTGAGAATCACAAAATTAACAAGACAACATACCATAAAACGCCAGGTGTTTCTCAGTTCTGATGTCTCCTTTTCAATTTTGATGATCATAATATTGGTTTTAAATTGAATTCCAATTGACATTAAAAGTCTTAAAAGTCTTTAATCTAACTTGCCTTACCTGTAGGAACCCTGTCTCCTACATTCTTCACACACAGAGGAAGTTTCAGTTGGTTGCAATCTGCAACCTCACAGCTAGATGCCACTGAATCCCACACAAATGGAGGACAAACACCACTGACAGCTGGTAAGAGATGGGATGCAAACTAGGATCTCTGATGTCAAAGTCAGATACTTTGTACAACCAACCATCAACGCTGACCTGCCCTCTTAGAGGTAATTGACAAGTAAAACAGTTTATTGTAGCGGCTAACAGCAGAAGCATTTACAGAGACAGGCCGCACCCGGGTCCCTAGTTCTCCTTGCTGTGAGGCGACAGTGGTTTGTCCTTTACTATTACATGGCTTGATGAATTAGCCTTCATGGCCCAAATGTCCATTAATGTCATCCACAGAGCCATCTCCCTTCTTTGAGCTGAATAAAATGAAGCAGGTGAAGAGAATAAGTGTCCTGAATGTGCAGTGGGTAGCTTTTGCTAGAAAACAGAGCACTGGCCAGGAAATAAAAGCTTTTAAAAACCACCAAATGTCAGCACCTGGTGAAGTCGTCACTGAGTCACTGGTATTGATCAACAATTCTGTCAAACCCCTGCAGAGATATTTTCAGTCATTCTGCAGTATGGGGCAGCACAAATCATTTTAATTGCCCCCCTTAACTGTTGAGGTTTAATTTTATTTAAGTGGTGAAAATCATTAAGTGTTTTTGAAAGGAAATGACAGTGTGATACATCTTTGTGAATGTGTTCTCCTTTTATCCAAGAACATAAAAATAACTGTTCCGCGGACCAAAGACAAATTCTGACACAATGAGCCCTGCTAATGACTCATAAAAACACAGTAACTCCAATAAAGCTGGCTACAAAGTTTTTTAGCTGCAGGGCCAGACAAAATCACATAAACAACGGTGGGTCAGATTAGGCTGAACAACAAAGAACAGCATTTGTCAGGTATGACAGAGATCAGACATTTAGTGCTTGATGTGATTTTTATTCATGTTCTTGCAGCAAAAGACAACTAAGTCTGTCAGCATCCAGTAACTCAAAGGACAAAAAATGTCCAGACATCAAGGAAAGACATTACGTTTGGCTGAAGAGTTTTTTTTTTTTATGTGAATGATGTAAATATATGCAGAGATGCAAGGTTGGATTAACACTCAGAAAAGGTGTCGAGGGTCAGGGACCTTCAGGAACCTCGAAAGTTGTAGGTTCACCGTGTGTTAGCTGCTTTTTGGTATATTTATAAATTTGCACATTTGTTACACATGTTGCATTACATTTTGGCCTTGTCTTGTACAAGGGCATGTGTCAAAATAAGTGTTGGGCAGCATTACAGTAATAATATTACTTTTCCCAGTAATGAGTAGTGTCAGGAATTACTAATTCCAGTAATAATATTAGACAAATAACTTATTACAACCGTACTTTTGTTGTCACTCCCCCAACGTATCGGCTTTGAAGATAGGAATCCCTTTAGCGGCTGAAATAGTCTCATTACTTTGTGTTGTCAGGAGGGAAAATGACAACAACAGTGTTGTTAAATCTAAATTCTGTGCAGATAGTGGTACTAAGAGTCTGACCACTGCAAAAACCACAACCTCAAACCTCTTGAAACACCTGAAACACCTACTATAAGAGCACAACAACATCAAAGCTCCTGGAAATACACCCCACCGAAGGTGAGCCCTCTGTGGCCCTGGAGATTGGCCGCAGCCCGGCAATGACTACACACCAAAACTGGATTTTAATTGTGAACAGCTTCAGGCTGCAAAGAACTAATGAAGCTTGTGGCTGGATATATTGATGGATGAAATGCTGCCTATCTCCACAATGACTCTCCATCTTTCAGACAGATTCTTGAGGAAACAGCAGTCACAGGAAACAGAAGACTCCCAGGTAAAAAAATAATTTGAAGCTATCTGGCCCTAGCTGCGTTTACCAGAGATCACCCTGACATTCACGCAGAGGCGCACATGCTGAGCCTGGATTTAGAGGAAAGAGGATGTAATTGCCAATTTTGAGGGGTGTAACAGATTAATAATATAAAAGGTAGTGTAACGACTTCCTGTTGGCAGGGAGTATTAAGTAAGGTAACATTACTTTTGACTCATGAGTAAGAAATTACATTTCTTTTTTAGTTATGAACCCAACACCAGTCGAAATCTAGTTAAGACCTTTATGAGTTTAATATATATTGTGCTCACATCATGTATCTTCCTAAATAACAATAGTTTTATATCAAATTACCAAACCACAGTATCCGACATACAGAAAACCAGGAGACAGGAAGTATTCCAGTACAGCAGTACTGGTTTATTTTTGCATTTCCGAGGTGGGCTGTGACCACTGTAATTAATGGGAATTTCAAGGCAACAGGAGTCCATCACCAAATATATGTGCCAAGATCCCCAAACCGGGTTAATTTGACCATGCTGCAATACAGTTATTGAAATACTGATGAAAGAGCAGGTATTAGTAATCGAAACATGTCCATTTACTCACATTTTAATCAGTGTTTTAACCCAGATGTCCTCCAATTTACCAAACTCTTATTTATCAGTCAGTCAGTCAGTCAAATAGATATTTGTATCCAAAGGATGACTGGTCTCTAAACACACATTCACTTTGAAGCCTTGTGGTCCGTGCACATTGATCTGTGAACTAAACCCAGGTCACTCTTGAATGTCACCTTACCAGCTAATACCAAAAACACATGAATAAAATGATTTTAGAGTAACCAGAGGGTGTCTTCCTCCTCTTTTGGCTGAAGCCAGTGGTCTCTCTTCACCTCCACCCCATGCACACACCTGTCCTGTAATAGTGTGTCCAATGTGGCATGAAATTGACATCAACCCTCCCACCCAACTTCTGGTCAGACAGCATACAAGCTAACCTCCCAAAATGTTGAAATATCAAAGCGTTACATGTCTTGCTACTAAAAAAGTAATCACTCCAGTGTATGATGTGTTACTACCAAACCTTTTCTGGCTGCCCCCCCCCCTTGCCATGGACTTTAAAATGAATACCAAACCTCTTGAAAACAAGCCAAATTGTTGCTCCCCAGACAGTTTCACCACCAAATTACCTTCCCACCACTTTCTCCCTCAGGAAGTCATATGTCAACCTACAAAGGCTAACCTTAACAAGCTGTCCACAAAAAGTCAAGGGTCATACTGCTTTGCTTATTATGAAACAAGGAGACAGCGCCAAGCATACTTTGGGAGTTGTTGGTGAAGTCAACGTGACTACTAACTTTCTTGATCACAGCTCCTCTCCTTTCCTCTTCCTTTCCCCCCTCCTTTTCCAATTCACAGAGAGTATCTTATGCCCTTTTGTCCCCTGCGGCCCTCTGCATAGCTCATTTATGAAGTCTGGAAATATCTGCCAACTCGGCTTTCCCACCAACCTCTCCCTAAAATAGCCATGGAGGCAGGCGTGGAGGGCCCTCACTTCGTTGTGCAGTAACATAACCAGGTCATGTCTGTCCTCTTTAGAAGAAGAACAGGCAATTGAGAACCCAGGGGTGGTTGTCAACAACAAGCCCGGTCAAGTACACGGACGATGTTTGCCGATTGAAAGATGCCCTTTAATGGTGTTCCTGACATTCAAATGAAGAAAAGGCGGAGACGAAATGAAAATGGCAGCAAAGACAAACGAGGACTGAAGAAAAAACTGAAATTATAGAAACTGGGATGTAGAGAAATAAAAAAAAAAAAAAAAAAAGCAAAAGTAATTTATAGAAAGAGCAGAACAAAGCAAAGTAAAGTGTTCCTCTTTGCCACAGGCTGCAGATACCATGAACATTTTGATAATCCCAACTGTACAGGACTTTTTTCTTTTTGATTTATTGTGGAATATTATCAGTAAAGTCACAGGGAATTTACTGGTTGTTAGACATTCATCCTTCTAATACTTCGCCGAGTAACCACCATGTATTCGCAGCTCATTCAGCCCATCTATGGAATTCATAAACTGCTCAATATTCCAGTGCAATTTGAACATCATAATTCAAATTTGCTGCATAGTAATCTGCCTTGAGAGGAAAATAAATCACACTCAACCTCCTTACAGTAATTCACGGGCCTGTGTGGGTCCTTTATTCATGCCAGTCTGTCACTACACATGAGCATGGCTACACAGCATGAAACTAGAAGTCTAGGGAATGACAGAATGTTGTGTTCCACATCAATAATTACCATCTCCAGTCACTATCACCAGGAAGTGTTCACATTGGATGCCTCTGCATGCATGGCATCGCCTAGCTGGCTACTGGCAACAATCCAGTTAAGGTCATTTTTTGGTTAAGTTGTTTACATGCTGAACCTGTGTTTGAGCTCCTGTGTTGACAGCAATGAAGCAGATGACAGAGCCTGTGGTCATTCCCTCACAGTTTACTAACTAACAAGACAACAAGTCTACAGCTTTTCTTGTGGCTTGGTGAGGCTGTATATAAGCATAAAGGTGATTTAAGCTAAATGCTCACATCAGCATGCTGTAATGTTCATGATGACAATTTTAACATGCTTTATTTGGGAGGGGGTGGGGGTATTTTAATCTCTATTGGACAGCTGAGGCAGACAGGAAACAGTTAGAGAGACAGAGAGGGAGAGAGACAGAGAAAGAGGGGTATAACATGCAACAAAGGTCTCCGGCTAGAATTGATCTAGGGACGTTGCAGTTGTATGGCATACACTGTAACCATTTGCCGACTGCGGTGCTCCCACAGTTTGAAATTTCGACCCAGTGATGTCTAGGAGAAAAGTCAGGGGACCACACAGGGTACTGTACAATTCATCATAAGGTCAGAAAGATTCATCCTGAATCTCTGTACCAACTGTTATTCCAATCCAGCTAGTACATGCTGAAATATCTAAATGGAGAATTCAAATGTTGGTGGTGTTGCCGGGCAAAAAACCAGGGGATCAGCGACATCTTAAGAAGTCAGCCTCTGAGGACCTTTAATGTGTGTCACATGCCATGGCAATCCATCCAATACTTGTTGACATGTTTCATAAAAAAACACAAATCACGGTGATGCTAATCCTAATCATCACCTATGAAATAAAACGTAGAATAGGTGCACATGCTTGTAAACAATGTAAAATATGGAAAATCCAGGTATTTTCCTTTGTAATTGAAGAATATATAATGAAAAACATTGTTCTAAATCGAGGATGTAATTCCAACTTGAATTCAACTAGACAACCCATCACTAATGCTTGGTCAGTGGCCCATTGGCACATCAACCCATCAGCGTCAGACACCGACACACAGTGGCAACCTACAGCAGCAGAATGACACACAGTGTGGCGGCATTTGTTGATGCTTCCAACAACAATTTTTGTATAAAGAGCAAGAGCAAGAAAGTACACATTAAGCAGGTGGAAGGGGAGATAGATGGGTCAAACAAACTTTAGACTTGACCTAGGAGCCCACTGTTCCTGTCCGGTGTGGAACCAAAAGTCAGTCAAGGTGTTTTAATAACAACGTAGTGTGCTAGCATGTTTGGGATTGTATGCTGGTGATGTGTCATGTGATGTTATATTACGTTAGTAACAAGCATACTTCTTTTAAGCTAAACCATGCATAATAATAATAACTAATTACTAAGAAAACAATAGTTAATTTTGAAAAGAGACAATGCATGTAATGAGCATGAATTGACACACTGTCCCTGAACATCAAAAATGGATGCAGGGGGGGGCCCTAGCCTATCATATTTTGATGCGACAGGCCACTAACCGGGTGTATGGAGTGAGGCTGGGCAATAAAACAATCTAAATAGGAGATTGCAATATTTTGATGATAAGTTTTAGACATTTTTTGGACACACAGAGCAGCTTACTTCAGAGCAAAGCCCACAGCGGAGGCAATGAAACAAAATTTATGATATATTGTACTTGAGGCAACGACAACACTGCTCATTATTCGTAGGTACAACAAAAGGGACACAATGTGATAAATTTATCAAACACATGTTCAGTAAGCGGAACACAAACTTGCACAAATGTGGCGTCTTCAGCCACTGTGCCGCAGTAACCTGCTGCCTCCTCTTAATCCACAACCGGTTTGTTTTACACAGCCACAGAGCACGGTATGCTAAAGGGCTGACAGTGAACTTGTGATGTCCTCCAAAGCTAAGGAAATAAAAAAAAAGCTATCACACCGCAGACTAAGGGCACAGGGTCTGCTACATGTGCTGCGGGTTGGTGCCAACCTGGACATGAAAGACAACAAATCTTTTTCATCACCTCAAAAGGTACCAGTTACCACATCATTATTTTTACATGTTACAAGGCAAGCTAACTTGTATTTTTTTTTTTTTCTGAAATCAGATAAAGCATGTTGGCAAGGTTAAAAGTTTGCTTGTAGACGTTATAAAATATATTGTTTCATAACAAAACATATTCTAAAACAAGCCATGTTTACACAGTTATTCAACTACAACTACATTCTGAAGTTTAACTCATGAACCCTGACTTCTCCGGGGCTTCAGGCGTTATCAGGATACTCTTCAAACTGGCTGCATTATCAAATTATATATTGTGATAAATATCAATATTGATCACTACCAAAAAAAAAATGATGATCATCATATTTTTGGTCATATTGTTCAGCTCTAAATCCAACAGGCCTGTATCGCTCGCAGGTTAGACCTCATATGTCCTCTGCTGAAAGTGAACAAAGCTCATCTAAACAGACCTACTCCCAGAGGATCTTCCCTTTGTCAATAAAGATAAGAAGAAATGAGAAACATTTATTCAACAAAATATTGACACAAGTACTTAATTATGAACTCTGCTCACCAAAACAAATGGCATGATTTGAGAGTCTTTTCACACAGCAATTAAAACTCTACCAATATTTGTCTACATAATATGGGATGGAACTTAAACACAAGAGAGTAAGGCTGCAACACTGCTCACAGTTCTTGTAATGTATGACATTCAGTTATATTTGTAAAACAAAGTTATCTGTCTTCATTCTGTCTTCTAAAGCTCTGGAAAGCTGCTTAGACACAAAAACTGAGGGGTCTCAAATCTAATGCTAAACAGATCAGATGACTTTCGTGCAGAGTGATGTGGGAGCTCACTCTAAGCAATTGTGTGGGCTGAGAGATGGAAATGCTGCTCAGTCTGTTCTGTCTTAAGGCTACCAAAGCAGATACGGGCCCCAGGTTCAAAAGGTGGCAGCTGGTTTCTGGTACTATTGTTACATACAAGTTTAGTAATACTGTACTGACTGTTAACTGACTGAAAAGGGCCTTAACGTGGCCCCGTCCCATGTGAATGCTCTGTACCAGACTCTAGTTATACCTTTAATATTTCAGCTGATACTTTTGCGTACATGGCACACATTCCCAACTAAATTTGCATGTAATCAAATGAT
>JAPZEB010000020.1:33264848-33279919 GCA_029783705.1 Chaetodon striatus | reverse complement strand
CCAAGTCTAGGCAATTATGCAACTTTGTAACAAAATTAGTCCCTGATTCAGACCAAAGCAAGACAACTCTAGTTCTGAAGGTACCCTTATATGTTCATTCTTCACACAGACAGCTCAAAACCAGTATGTCTCATCATATGCTCCGAGACTGTGGCAATTATTTTAAAGTGGTAATGTTAAACACCACTACACAAAAAATAGAACATCTTTTAAACAAGTGTTGAAGTAGAAATCTAGTGTTTACTGCTTATTACACAGTGCTATGCAGTTTTGTATGAGCTGAAGGGCTGCACATAGAAAAGAAAATAGACCAAGCCAGACCTAATCACCCACTGATGGATCCTGATGACTTTGATTAACCCTATGGCTTTTCATCTAATGCCAACAACAATTAAGAAAGTCTGCTGGTCTAAACATTGAGTTCATGACAGAATACCAAGGATTTGAAACATTTCGTGGCAGTGAAAAACTAAAAAAAAACACCACCATAATAACAAAAACCCACTGAAACTTCTGACCAATTCAATAGCATGCTAACATGCTAATTTAAAAAAAAAACATCATATTAACCCACAGTTCACATAATGTGTTGGGTTTTGTTCCAGAGCTTTCAACTTTCAAAGACGTCACATTGTTTTCACTCACAAATGGAGTTGTTGGCTCAGTTGTGAGTGCAGAATACTACTCACAAAGTCAAAAATGAAACTTCCAGTTTAAACATTCCAACACTACACACAATACAAGACAAGGTAACAAACCGTACTGAATGCTAGCACCTTACCATGCTAACTTCAAATGGGTAAATTTAAAATGCTAAAGCCAGCTGAATTGGAAGCAACAATCAAGTGATGGTGGGTTCAAATTTAGACCTTTCTTTCAAACACAATGAGTGGAAAGATGTCATAGCTACAGAGGGATTAACTCATTTATCAGTGACCTCACCTTATCCTGGCTGTTTGGGGTAACATCATGGCCTGGGTCAGGCACGGAAGGCAAAATTTTCTTGGATGTGTCAGGCTTTACTTTAGACCACAGAACTAATCAAAACACACTGGTCCACAGATGTCAGTAAACACACAAGTGTTGAACCCAGAGGTACAAATTTCAGTACCACCAAGATGTCTTACAGTTGACTGCACCAAGATGATAAGTAAGAAGGGACAGATACCATCTTATGCAGTGCCTCTGCAAACCTACATATTCATGCTGAGCACTTGAGTGAACCTCACAGTGTAAAACCATCCTCCAGCAGTCTGTGAGGTCACAGTCAGTGACTTTTGGATTCAGTAAAACATTCCCCTTAGAGGCTAACACAGCCCACCATGATGCAACAGTCTTAAGCAAATTACAACCGGGGGTGAGAGTAGATTGGACTTCTTGTCGTTACTACAACCCCCAACCTCCATTGCTTTATGTTGTTTTCCCCATGAGCTTCACGCATCCCTGGACACAAACATTAAATCTTTTATGGCTTTTATGGTGTGGAAAGAAATAAGAAACACTTGACATCATGTAGACCTACAGCAAATGATTCATTCAAATGGCCAAAAAATAATTTATGAATGTTGACAAAACTTTCAAAATCAAACTTATAACAGTTTGTTTTGCTTTAAATTAAAAGAAAATTACAACTAGATTTATCGACAACAGTTGAACAGTTCACAAGTCCCTAAATGATTTAGCATGTGCTCTAAAGTAAATGCTGCAAGTGTATATAGGGTGTGTCGTTTGCTAGTCAAACAGCACATAATCTGGGCCCTAAGTCAGAGGCAAAACATGAATTCAACCAATCACGGTGTCATGTCCCATTCCCTTTAAAAGCAAGGTGCACCTGCAACTGGCACACTACTATTTACTTGGTGGATTTGTCATGTCACTGCAGCAAATATTGTGGGACATTTATGCAGCAAACCTAAAAACTATAGTTATAAACTTGACAGAGGAAACAGAACTAAATTCTTAGCTTTCTGTTACCTCTCTCAGTGACTCGAGAACCGTAGTTGGGACCATGCTGGTTTATCACCATTCATTTTGGCTTGGCTCGTTATTAGCTGGTAACGAACTTCTAGTGGTCAGGGCCACTCTGCAGAAGGAAGGTTGGCAAGATGTTCTGGTGCTGTTCACCAACAATGACTTTATTGCAGTCTTCACCACCTTCTAGCCTTGTCATGAGGTTTAACAGTAGCCCTGAGCTAATCTAGACACTTAATTCTGCTGACTACCATCACTCTTTGCTGCCTGCATCTTCACCATGACACTCCAAGAGAGCTGTTTCCCTTCACAAACACAAAGCACACGTCACACCCTCACAGGTAACCAACAAGGCGACCACCCTTAAAGGGGAAAAAGGGTGAGCCAGTAACATTTTGACATAACCAGTGAAGTTACTCGGCTTCTTGTGTGTAAATGCACACAGCGTCTCTTAATGTGGATCCAGCTATGGACAGCAGCTCTGCTCTCTGCTTTGTTCACATTTGAGAGAATGCACTAAAATTTTCCTCATTAATGATGTATTATTTCACACACCCACAACTCATCTGCTCCTCCCTGTGTGTGTAACAAGCAGATTGTGCATGCATTGTGAAACAGCGTACGTAGGCGCATGTTACAGTCTGAGCAATGATTCCTTTAAATAACAAGAAGATACTTCACTACTGGCTTTAGACCAGGTTTTTGCTGGCCAATGCTGCAAATTATTTTTGCTGCCTCAAAATAGCAATACGCCAACATTGCGCCTCACCACACCTCATTTTAAGACCTACAAGCCTATGGGTGCACAGATGGGCAAGTACATTTGCTACTTACACAACGTGGGTGCTGGCCGTGTAATACAAGCAATGACAGTTGCACTGCACTGTGCTCCGCATAACACTGGGTGCAGGAAGTACAACTATTCTCTGTTACAGTGGTTCCCTGGCTTCAATGACACCAGCAGAGCAGCAGACGGCAGAAAACAGTGACGAATCACTGCAGATTTGGCTTTTAGAGAGGGGGGGGGGTCATAAAAAGACAATGATAAGCAGGGCATTTAACACAGAGCAATTGTTGCAGCAATATGAGTATGAGAGAAATAATGTGTTTCTGAACATTTAAGCATGTGAACATGTTCTAATACAACCCCAAAATACAACTATAACCCTGAAATTGAGCATTCTATATCTCCTTCAATTAAGTGACCAAAATCAAACCCACAGTTAACAATGTTTGTAACCTGTACATTACAACCACTCTGGGTCTGGCTGACATGCTCATGGTGGACCTGCCAGCAGTGACCTCTGCTTTTCTTTAGAACTTTTCCCCACAACCATTCTGCTGTTGTGGACAACGATCCCTGAGGCTGAGTGTCCAAATAGCTTTTTTTTGCCTAGCAAAAAAAAACAAGCACTGGCAGGGGAACACTTCATTAAAAAAGTACTTCCAGCTTACAACATGTATGACAATAAAAGCACAGCACTTATCGGCAACATTCAGCGTCTGCTTGATTTTTCCCCACAGATGTTTTTTTTTTTTTTCTGTCTTTGTTGTGATTGTTTCTGCCTAACACATTATATTCTTGTGATGGACAAACACAACCAGAGCAAGCTTCTCCTCCATTTTCTTGTTTACTAGGGACAAGTCCCACCCCATCTAATATGTGGTTGGTAAGAGCCTTTTCAGGCAACCAATCAGGGAACCTTCCTTAAAAGTTGAGGGACATGAAACTAGAAGTGCTGGGAATGACTGCAAAAAAATGTGGGAGCGTTTTGAGAGAAGATGCTGGGTGCAATGCTTTTTCTCTAGGCTTGTTCAGTGCTTGTTTATGCATGTTCATGTTGTCTGCCTGGGTAATGTTTCATTTTGCTGATTCTAGAAGCACAAGGCTATTTAATGTATGCAGATTAATAGTGCTTGTTGCACCCGCTGCAGTGTCCATAGCTCTATTTATTTATTGTTGGTCATTTTTGTTTAATTGTCTATGTTTTTTTTTCTTTTCTTTTCTTTTCTGGTTAATTATTTTATGCAAGACTGAGGAAGGCAGTTGTAGGACTATACTTACAAATGATAATCAGTTATATGCACGGGCTGCAGACTGCCTGCAGAAATTTAAATTATTGTTGGTGTGGACATGAGGGCTCTTGTTAATGATGTTGTTCCACTTGTGTAGGGTCAGCATCAGGGTTAAGGTTAGATGACATTTCATGCAATTTATTCAAGGTGTTCTTGAATCTCATATCTATTTAATGTGTCATCATCACCATCCAAATATATTATTACTTGAGAAATGTTTCTTTTAAGTAACAGTGCTTTAACTTAAGCTCTAGTATTCTTTCCAACTCTGCTAGTTGGTCATTAGGTCACTAGGTTGAACAGATTTGGTAATGCCTATATGGAGGTGAATAAAGATGTCCCCCAAGCTATTACACACAGTTAAGATGATACTCTACAATCGTTTCAATTATCTGAAGCAGATCAGATTTATACAAGGCTGCTAAATTTCAGTCTACTCTGTTAATGGTGGCTGGTACCTTTAGGCAGGTAAAGGCTCACTGCTCATTCCTTGATGGCTGTTACATCTTATGTCTGCTGATGAAAACAACTCCAAATTCAATGTGTCTAATGCTGGTACTTTCACTGACAGACACTGCGGTGTACACACTGATTAATAATAGATGTCAAGAGTATAGTTATGTTTTTATCCCCTTCCTCTCACGCAGCGCGCATGTGAGCATTTGTTTATGAACTCTGTGATGACTTGCTCTGTCACAGTATTCCTGGAAAAGCAACATATCTTACCATATATTATTCTTTTTATAAATTAGGACCAAAATAAAACATTTTTCTATGACTGAACCCCAAAAGAGCAGCAGAAAACTGCACTTTTTTTGCCTCTTATTTCTTTGAATGAATAATTAAAGCAGCTTTGAATAGATGTGTTATCTGAAGCAGAGACGGATTGTAAATAAACCTTAAGTACTTTTTTATATTGTTGAAATCTGGTGATAAATTCAACAATTGTTACAAACATCCCCATCCCCAACTATGTCAGTTGATTATATCATTTGCATTTTCTTGTATTTTTTGTCACTTCTATTGTCACTGGCTTGCTTGTCTCTTGTTCAATCAGATATATTTAATCATACCTTGACAATGACAACTTGAAGTTAGAAATTCAGAGTTTCTCTGATTTTTTTTTGCATGAAACAAATTGAAGTGTCAATGCAAAATCCATGTTTGATGCTACTTTTATAAAATATAAAGGCATCGAACCTGGCAGCGGTATGATCCATCTCAGCAAAATAAATTAATTTGATTATTTACCACAGCTGTCAGCTTCAATAAGGTGCATGTCTGGTTTAAATGTCAAGCTCATTTACAGAATGTGTGCATCAGCGATATCGTACCCACCAGCAGCTCTAATCCTTGTCTCCCCCGAATTATACATACAGTTGACAGCAGTGTGGGCAGGAGGTTAATGTCTGGCACATTAATTTGTTTCATTCTACATGGTTGGATGAGAGTGGCATGCAAAGACCAACCCAACAAAGGCATATTTTCCACATTTAATAACAAATCATGGACCTGGAGGAGTGTGCACCTCATTCCTGGTTTGGACAAAGAAATCGACAAATTTAAACGTCCATGAAAAGCTTAGAGACCAGCTACATGACTCACGTAGACAGGTAGATTAGGATTATCCTGTTCAAAGAAACAACCAGGCATCAATGACTAAGTGGCCAAACATCTTGAATATCAAACAACATTAACATTCATTTGCAAATGTGTTTCTGGCCACCTGATAAATTTAAGCCCAATATTCACTCTCCTTTTAGCTGTTTTTGGACTCCACCAACTCCTGAGGGGAATGTTTGTCTCTTTAGATGTTAAATGCTGCTCTGTACTCACCAGCTAATTGCTAACATTGACCACGTGCCATTTGGTGCTGGGCAGGTATAAGAGCTTTTTTTATCCTAAAAAAAGATACCTGTTTATTTAAAAAAATGAGGCTAATGAGAGTGGTGAGACTGAACCAAAGTAGTAAAACTGGCAGCCTTTAAACCAAAACAATGAGGTGAGAGATAGTACAACAGTCTGTAGAGCCGCAGAGTGGAGTGGTAATTACAGGCTCGTCTCTTCAAGTGACACCTGTCACATACAAAAAGACTTTTTGTACAATTTTAACAAAAAATATTTATAATATCAGCTTTAATGCTGGTTATTTTATTAAACTACTATTCAAAAAGTCAAGAATGAACTTACTGTATATGCTTGAACATGCTAATTATGTGCACAACAGAAAGCTAACAAGATGTTAAACCTCATAGAGAGCCAAAGTCCTGACATCAAGTCTGGGTTGCCTCTGTTCAACATGTTCCTGGGGTTTGCTGCCAATATTCTAAGACAAATCAGAACCAATAGCACTCACTTTTAGAAATTGAAACTTTCGAGACTTAAAGGGATACGATTCCAACCAACTTTGTATCATTGTAAATGAATGACGGTAAACTTCCCTCTATCTTAACAGCGCCCAGACCTCCCCTCTGAGTCCGGTCTCACTCAGAAGTCATCGAAATCCGGTGCTTGGGCAGTGACTTGCGGTGTCAGAAACCACCGAAAAAAGCGTCCTTTAATGTCAGCATGATATGCAGCTGGTTGCCTTATAGTATAACGGTGCCCGGGACAAGGATGAAAGTGAAGGGGGCGAAAGTCCGAGTATTGCGGGCGGGAAGGGTGGTGGATGGGTCCAACAAACACCGACTTTCATCCATCCTGTAAAATTTTTAAGCCACATCCTGTTGTTTTTTTTCCTAAACCCAACCACTTCCTTTTGTTGCCTAAGCCTAACTACGTGCATTTGTTGCCTAAACCCAACCATGTGTGTTTGTTGTTGAAGGAAAAAATAACGTCAGTTTGTGGTGTTGTACAGATGTAGTGCGTTTATTTTAAAGGAGGCTTTTTCTCCTAAGAATTTTCCTGTGAAAACGGATGTGTAACCTGAAAGACGAGAACTTGACGCAGTGTCCCAGAACATCAACATCCGACGCACCAATGGTATTTTGCACGTGGTATGGGGATGTGGAAAGTCCATGACCCAAACTGTCAAACTCAATATGTGACGAGGTCATAAAGAGAATGTGTTGCTGTTCTTATCTCTCAGGTTTTCACATTTTGCAGCACCCAGTGGATTTTTGCCTGCTCTAGGGCTGTTGCTCAAACGACAGATTGTATATCCTTATTTCAATATGGACACGGACAAAAAGACTATAAAAGCGGATCAAGAGAGAGACCTGCCCCCCTCTCTCTATCAAACTCAGACCAAAGTTAGTTCAAACGGTAAACCTAGGTAATGCTGATCAAACATAAACCAAGCTTCTGTTACTGGATTGCCTGTTTCTTGTCTAAATGTCTTCAGAAACATTTTGTTTCTCTGGTCATGTAGCACAAATTTCAAATATATTTGCATCTTTCCACTGCATAGACAGCTCCGTTTTATGAAAATATCATCTTTCCTGCAGTCTTATTCAGCTAAGTTAAACATTTACTTTGAGAGGTCAAATGAACTACAACTCCTATGAACATTTGCGCCTGACAGCATTGTGGGTACAGTGAAACTTGGTTTTGTCCTTGTCCATAATATTCAACACTCTCCTCTAAAGATGGTTTTAATCTTTGTAGGTGTAGTCTCTACTGTCTAAAAACAAATATTGAAAAAATGGTATCATATAATTTGCTGTATTACAACTCTTAATGTCATTAACGTAGTTTTGACAAAGGCTTTTCTGACTTCAGGAACAGAACCTGGCAGTTCCAGTTTGCTTCTGTTAGTGTTGTGGTACCATGCTAAAACCCTAAAGCCAGTGTAATATTAGGCAGTGGAGCAACAGTGGTGGTTTTGAAATTATGAAAATAGTTTTTGTTCAGTTAATGTGGAGTGACCCTTCACCGTACCCACCACATATTATTTTTCTTTCAATTTATGTATAGGATTGTGACTTTTTTGGCATTGAACAGATTGGATTTGTTGCATTTGCTCCAGTTCACAGTGTGACCTACAGAATAAGAGGGCATTGGTAAGCCTTGTTTTCAGTAGGAGTCGATGCCAAATGCATTTTGTATAATCCCACACAAATAGGGGTATATTTTCCTGGATGCATTCCTGTAGAGGCCTCATTGTTGGCAGATCTGAAGACCTCTGGATGGTGCTTAAGGGAAGGTGGTGGTGGCGGCGGTGTTGGAGTGTTTCTTGTTTTGTACATGGCTTATCAAAGTGGTGCACAGTGAACAGTTGCTGAACTGAGATTAGTTGACGAGGATAGTTTTGCCGAATGCAATTGCACATCATTCTCTGATTAGGTTTTCAGGGATGCAATATGTTCCTCATGCAGAGGAGTGTGTGTGAGAACGCTGACAATTGTCCATCACCTCATCCTCCCTTTGTGGTCACCATGGGCAGTTGAGACAGAGCTGCAAAGAAACATTACATTTTGTTTCCCAAATTGCTCGAAGAGTGATCTTTCCAAAAAAAAAAAAAAACGCTAGGCAGAGAAAAGTAAACATCACCCTTTGAGAAATCTCTATTGTTACAAAGATCATTAGGATTACTTAATGGCTAATGTCGCTTTTGCTAATGGAGTGAATTCAAATGAAGGCAAACTTTGTAATTGATAATTGATTGTGTGGTCATTAGGTGGGATGTAACAAAGGATGTGTCTCCAGCATGCAACTCCAGACGCTATTATTGAGCACATGCTGTCGGTCCCACGAGAGCCCACCACACTGACAGCTCATTTAAATAGCCCACCCCAACCCAAACCACTTGATGAACTCTTTATGTGTACCTGGACGCTAGCTTCCTTTTAGTGTGCCATTGAGTGCCCCAGTCTTGCTCACGAGTAACGAGAGTCAGTGTAGCAGCGACAATCCCAGCAGCCTCGTCTTACTGCAAAGGCGCGGCTTCTTCCGCAGACTGCTGCCATTGATAATTGGACTTAAGGTTCTCTCCTATTATGTGCTTGTCGAACAGCAATCTAACACTTTGCCATCTGTTTGTGTTAGTGTTAATCATATCTATTCTCCTACGTTATTGTTCCAGATGGCTTCTATAATTGCATTGTTTCTTCTGCAGATGTTTTATGGTGCGGTTTCGGAGCACAGCCAGCTCTGGGTTGATAAAGCGCTGGAACGGTTAATGGGAAAATAACCGTTTTCACAGTCAGGTTCCAAGTTTTTGTCACTAGTCACACAAACAGTGTAATTGCCACTAATGGGCCAGGGTAACCATCGGATGACTGGGGGCCATATTAGCATAGTTTCACAAAACGGAGGAGGAATCCAAATTTAGACTGTGGCAGTGGCTGGATCCACCATGGTGTGAAAAAATGAATCTCTTGGCACTCAGAATGTAGAAAGAGCTCCAAATGTACATTATGCAGAGACTTCTCATTATTTTGTATGGAGGGAGAAAGCATATACTACGGCGGCAGCGATAGCAGCTGGAACAATAGCAGCAGGAGTTT
Organism: Chaetodon striatus; assembly: GCA_029783705.1. Lineage (NCBI taxonomy): Eukaryota > Metazoa > Chordata > Actinopteri > Chaetodontiformes > Chaetodontidae > Chaetodon > Chaetodon striatus. The sequence continues at coordinate 33,270,425 of JAPZEB010000020.1, read as the reverse complement.
CAGTTCCAGGGATTAAGTTCTTGTAGAGGTTCTCTTGCTGCTCTGTTTGTTTTACAATATATCAAGTGGCTGGAAATATCCAGAGCATACTAAATGAAACCGCTTCACTCTTATGAAAGCAGTAGCTCTCCGATAGTTGCCATACTTTGTAGCACATTTGCCATTAATTTGAAGAGTCACATAACCTTTAAGGCTTATGAGTAAAAGACGAGACAGTGGCTGTATAGACTGCCTCCGCCTTGAGATGCTGAACCGCAGCCTATTTTCCCTAATCGCCTGTGTGAGCACAACACCGCTGATTCAATCTGAATTTGACAAATGTTGCTGACTAGAGGAGGACAGCTCTGGCATCCTACATGGCAATTTTGAAAACGGCCTCATTTTCCTGCGCCATTGTCTGCATGGCAATAGTGTCAGCGATGAACTGGAATCACATTATCCTGCAGATACCTGGGCATCAGCTGCGCCGTTTGAGACGCCGCCGTGGGGAAATGAGGGTCACTGAGACTCCCCCAGCCTCTGATTCATCTACTCAGACGAGGCAAAGGTCAGATCATGATTCCAACTCATCAGCTGAGCTCACCCAACCAGCCAATCAGTGGGGAAATTATTTTAGGAAAATGTGGGAAACAGGTGTAGCACTGTATGGAGAATATCAATTACCATATTTGAAATCTAGAGTGCAGATCACACAATCATTACTCCTCATTCATCATCAACAATAATTAATTCTGTTTGTTGTGTAAATCCTCACACTGATGTCAAGTGTTCTTTTAGGGATGAGAATCACTGTGAATCAGTATCAGCAAGTGATGACTGCCAGCAAGAAATTTCTCCACATCCTCGCTTTTCATAGGCCAAGCTATCTCCACTAAAAGTTTGAATTCAGCACATTTCTCACTGCTCATTATTTAATGACAACGAAATTGTAGCTATTGTTGTCCCATTCAAATAGCAGGCACTGACAAAAGAACGTGGCAATACAATGCTAATCTTACAGTGAAAAAGCGCAGCAGACCATCTCGTGTTAGGAATCTCATTTCCTTTGTGCTCCCTGAATCACCTCCTGAATCTATTTAATTAAATCATGTATAATTCAGAACCTTATAGCCCCGTGTGTTTGCACGATGCACAACTGCTGTAGGTGACATTGCACTACATACAAAGGCGAGTTTAAATGCCCCTATATTAGATACCGCTTTCATTACTTTACTAATGAAGCTGCAAATGTCTGAGGCGTGAGTGAAGCTGACAGACTGCATCAGGGTGAGAGTTAGTACTCGGACCTCGGCTGTTGTAAGCTGTCCACGCCAGAGTACACACGGACATTAATAAGGCTGCCTACAGTATGCAGGGAGCAAAACACACAAATATTATCTCCACCTACATGTGAACACACCAGTCCATTCTTCCCCTGCAGAGGAAGCCGTCTGCTCCAGCCCCTCATGCTGAGGTTTCAGACCTTATCGCACAACGTGGCAGAATCTTCTGCAGGCAAAGAAGGCTGTGAATAATAGCAACGAGTAGCTAACATGAGATACAGTGAAACATGGGGTGATCAGAGTGGGCTGAAGAAGGACAGTAAAATGAAGCACAGCAATGAGGAGCTGAATATCTGCAACGGTTCAAGGCACACGAAATGGAAAATAACTAATCATTGGCATCATAATAGCCCCCCAGAAAGGCTGTTTTGTCTCCATTTAGAGTGAAGCAGGCGATTTAGGGAAGATTTAAAACTCATGCAATGTGCTGTATTATCTATAAGTTACAGGACAGAAGAGCAGGGAGGGGATCCAAGGACTGAACATAACATGTTGCCTCTATTTAAATTTTAGAGGCCAGGCTGCTCTAATCTGTTATATATGCCAGTGTGATTAGAGACAATCATTTGGGAAACATATTTCAGCGTCTGTATGTGCCCATAGCCCATGTTTTTGCAGCTTCTCCCTGAAAAAAATCAAAGATTTTTTTTTTTTTTTTTTTTCATACCTCAGTGTGTTTTTTACTGAATCAGCGTTTTGGTTTCAGCAGCTCAATGACCTGCTGTATTTGCCTTTTTTCCACCGATCAGATGAAAGAGCGAAACATGCTTACGGTACCGCTTTTAAATCACTTTATCGTACACTACTTTGAGAAATGCCAATACAATTGTTGTCAAAGTAATGTTGTTACATGCTGTTTGGCCTGGGAACAAGCGAGAACAAACTAGCGAAGGGGACTAAATTGAAACATGTATTGTGCTGTGAGATTTGTTACTATTTCTGTTGCTGCTGCTGCTCAGTGACGGTCCAGGAGGTGAAGTTGGGGTCACTTCCTTTTTTATTCATCGCATTAAGCCGGAGCCATGTCAAGGTCAATGCAATAATGGCAATTTTACAATTACTGCCCACAACATTTGCCATAAATTTCTTGGAGGTGAATGTGCTCACTCTTATTTGATGGATTATTGATAGAAATTAGAAATTTGTGCCGTCCATTTTGGATAAGCAGTAAACCGTTAGATGTTGAAAATGACATCCATGTCTTGGGGACATCCTACAATGAAATTAAACTGTGTAATAGTGATGATGGCCCAAGATAAACACTTTCCATAACATAGTCTACAGACAGATTTGCTTGATTGGACCAATGAATCATTCCAAATATTGTGAATGATGGGCTCATCTGTGTGCTGTATGAGCTTTGGGAAGAATGATGTTTTTTATTATTTCACATTCAAATGTGCTGTTTTCCTACGTTGTACTGATTGTTGCTAAGCAGCTAAAGTAGTTCAGGTTCAGGTTATTGTAAAAAAAAAAAAAGAAAGATAAATTCATGAGTTGTTGACTCACCATTCATTTGTGCAATGGCAATCAGATTAGCACTGACAAGTCGGGAGAGGCCAAGTGTTTAATGACAGAATATGGATTTTTTTCAAAATGAGTTCACGTAAATCTGTAGATTCTGTCAATGGGCTTTTATGTCCTAACTGTGAGAACAATTCCTGTATCAGCTAAAAGCGTCAGAGGTAGAAGAAGCTTTGTACTCTGAACAGCTAAGGAGGCTTTTGTTCACATACTGAGAGCTTTTGTATCTTGCATGAGGGAGTGTTTTGTATGTAACACTGAAATGGTTCTGCTTTTGAAGGCACAATTGCATGAATGAGAAGCAAACACTACAATGGCTTGTTTCCACTTTATCATATTTGCAGTATTTCTCACAGTCAAATCTTAAACCCCTGTGTAGTCTCATGCGGTTATTGTCTTCATAACAATGTCTGTCCAGCGAGCATTCATTCAGCCTTTCCCCTGTGGTGTTTCTCAGGTCGTATGTCATATCTTAAATGCTTATTCATAAAGAAAGAGACGGCAATTCATGGAGAATCTGAGGGGGTGAAATGTTGGCAGGTTTCTAAATTACATTATTAGCAGCGAGATCATTAGCATACACAAACATGGAGCCTTATTATAAGGCAGCTGGACCACTCAAATAAGTGTGAGGCTTGGTCTGACCTCATTAGTGGGAGCATATGGGAGGCAGACCTGCGTATCAGTGTAGTTATCCAAGTTTCAGTGTGAATTGCCCAGCGTGATCTCCACTCTACAGTATATGGGCTCAGTCTAATGAATATGCATTACCCAAAAAAGGCTGGAAGTGTATTTTATTTGACTCATCTACTTTGTTTAGCACTTCTCTAATCTGCAGTAATAGCCCAGCAGTGCAGGGCTTTTCGTCATATGATGTCTGGATGCTCTGTGTTAGATACTGCTTCATAGTGTTTGTGATTTTGGCACTGCAGAATTTTAAAGCCGTGTAAACTGATTTTTTTGGGCCAACTACAGGGCAGGGAGAAAGCTTGAATCACAACACCTGGCAAATTATGACCTAATAAATTTACTATGGTGCAAAAAAACTAAAATGGAGCAAAATCAGCATCCATTTGGAGTTTTGTTGGCTAAATGTAAGACCACCAGGGTTGTGTTTATTCATATATTTGTGCAGAACTATTGGGGTATGGTGCATGCAGCCACTCACAGACGTACAGTATGTAGACTGATGCACGTGATGTGGAACCAAAGTTCAAATATATATTTCACCCGTAAACTTTTAGCGGTACACTGTTAGCAACATATCCTCAGATTAGCTGACAAGCAGACTGGCCTATAATGAGCACAACTGAAACGCTGGAGCGGATCCTCGGTCAGCTACAACAGCAACAGAGAGAGAGTTGAGGTCAAGACAAGGATGATGTGTTTGTGTTGCTCCGCTGCTGCAGGGGAATGTGCTAACACACATTCAATGTCGTTGTCCAGATTTGCTGATCACTGGGATACATATTTGGGTTCTTTGAATGTTTATAGGGGGCCTAATATAGTCATTTTCAGGTTCATACTTGTATTTTGGGTTTGTGCTGGCACACCTGTATTCACCTTCTGTCTGAAATGGTCCATTGCACCTGTCTCTTTAAGCCCCCCTTCCTAGAAAAGCCCAGTCTGCTCTGATTGGTCAGCACTTCTGGGTCTTTTGCATCGGTGCTTTCGGTGTGTCTGTGTCATCATTACAGCGAGGGAATGACCATAACCACATATATTTGCACTTTTTACCGTGAAAAATCACCAATAAACCACAATCTTCACAACAGGACATGTCCCAGAAGGAATATGATCTGAAAGCGGGTGACGTTATCAGCATCAGAGATTTTCAGATGTCTTTATTGATATTAACGATGAAACATCACAGATTGCAAACTTGCTCTACTAATGGGTAAAATTAAACACTAAATATTGACAGTGGATGTTTACAGCAAATAATGCCACTAATATGAATTTCCCAATGCATGCACAGTCCACAGTGATTTGACCACCCAAACTGCCACAATTATCTTAACTGTAACCAAGATATATCACTTTAACCAAATGAACTGTGTTGAAAGAGCTTATCATTACCATAATATGAGAGTGCATGTTTCACACAGCCTTCTCCTTCTCTTTCAAGCACTGGGCTTTAATTTACCAACAGGAACTAACACGCTTTGATAATTAGGGGTGCACTCTGGCTCAACTGTTTAGCGAAAATGTCTCCAACCGACTGCAACATATAATTGGTTTGATTATGAAAGTCAGACATTTGATTTTGTACACATCGGGCTCAAGCAGCAACCTCCAGGGCTGAAAAATGAAGCCAACGTGGAAGTTCCAAAAACCTGCAGTTCCTTATTTGGTCACTTGAGGCTGGCTCCAAAAGAGCGTCAGTCCCTATAGACACACATGGTAAAGTGCCCATCTGTACAGCAGAAAGAATAACTCAGTCTCACTCTGAAGTTGTCAAAATATAGCACTTGGTCAGTGACTTCAACATCAATGACAAAAGCTATCCTCACACATTGGCATGATAAGCGGCCAGTCCCACTGGCGTCAGCGGGAAACGCGACAAGACAACAATGAAAGTTAAGGTGGTGGAAAAACCGACTGGGACGAGTGGGAGGGGTGGTGGATGGGTCCAACAAACACTGACTTTCACCGAGAAGGCTGGTGTTCGCTTCCCATAAGACTGTAAATCCAAACCTTTTTTTCCGTGCGTTGGCTTAATGTAACCATG
>JAPZEB010000020.1:33232146-33242559 GCA_029783705.1 Chaetodon striatus | reverse complement strand
ATAATAAAAATTAAATAAAAGGCTTAAAAAAAAAAAAAAAAACACTCACTAAAACTTAACTATAAAACCTAATCTGTTCAGCATAAATTATTTAATGATTTGTTAGTTGATAGGCAGCAAATTTCAAGGTAAAACTGAAAGCTAAAATATTTATATCTATTTGAAATGTTGTAACACTTCAACATATCAATGGTTATAACTACAGACTTTGTGCTGTAAACGTGCTTCCTTTTAGACAATGCAAAGCATATTATTATGATTAGTTAAGCTAAAGCATTAGGATTTGATTTCCCTTGGCCACTAGGGGGCAGAACAGCTGATGTACCAGATGTGTCATTTGACTTGTTTTATGAGTTCGTGCATAGAGCCTGAAGAAGAAAACCTAGGTCAACAGAGCAGCTTGACAGTGACCTGTAATCTCTGACTAAGGCTTTATGGTTTGCTGAAACAGCTCAGACAAAGAGAGCCTGGCTGTGTTGCTTCTTGGTACAGCCCTTTGATACTGAAACAGGTAAAAGAAGAAATACTCAAGCCAAGGAGGGTGTAAATGAGGGGCAGCTGACAGCAAGGCTAAGTGAGAGATGCATCTAATCAGGGTGTGGCAGACAGTCACAAAGGTGGGAAAACAGAGACATGTATAGCTGCGGACACATTCTGTTTGGAGCGCACATGACGCCCCGACAAACCAAGCCCACCATTAGAACAAGACAAACCCACCAACCAGATGGCAATCTGAACCCTGCTTCACTGTAGTGAATAAATAAGCCAAATGTAGCAATAATCCACTTTATAATTCGTATTACATGAAGACAAGATGTAGCCTTCTCATTACCCTTAATCTAACCTTAACCACTTCTCTTCTCTAATACTTAATAGCTAGCTTATCGCCAATTTAGCTGTTTCGTTCGGATTCCTGCCTCCGAGACAAAGAGTGAAGGGGGCTGACTGTAAAATGATGTGAAGATTAAAGTGGGTGAGTCATGTAGCTAGATGACAGGTCATGTAGCTGCTTCAGCTGCAGTTATGCCTACTCGGGAAAACACATAAAGGCTGGAAGTAAAACGAGACATACTAGGGAAACATACTGTAAATAAAAACCCAGGATCCTGACAGTTAACGCATGGATCTTCAGTGTTTCAACTTCTTTCGTCCCTTTTGTCAGTTCCTTGGTGTCCACTCATTTCCAGATCTGCATGGTATCACATCCACTGCTTTTGACCTGACCCTGCCATCTTGTCAACGTGATTTCAGTTAAATGGTAATAAAAAGAAAAATAATAATGCTGTAGTTAGTTACCAAGTAGATAGCGTATTGCAAAACTGCCTAATTTGGCAACAAATATGTTGTCAGTGAACATACTGTTCATATGTTCGGCGTCGACATTTTCGCAGCTTGCTAGGTACAGTACGAGGTACAACATTTCCTCATTTCGTTAATAGAAAATGTAATTTATTCGCCATTATGTTTTAGTCAAAAGCATTTGCTATTTCAAATTAGTTGGATATAAACATAATTTCTGAGAGACAACACTACCATACCCAACACGTTCTCATCCCAAGCTGTCCGGCTGTTACAGGCAGCGTTTCAACCTCACATCGTCCGGCAGTGATCATACCGCCATGACAGGTGCCGTACGGCTGCATCAGGTGTCTGACGCCAAAATCACTGACAAAGCGGCAGCATTTAACAACTCTCGGAGTGAGACCAGGTCACTGTACCACATAGCTATTGTGATTGATCTTATTTTTGATTTTGCTCTTAGCTGACTGGATTATAAAGTTTACAGACTACGAACAGAAGCTGGTAAGTAAAAATTAAGATAATTAAACAATAAATAAATTAGTTTTTTATAGCCATCAGTTGCAAGTTGCAAAGCCTTTGCAAAGTCAGCCTTATGAGGAAATGGGACGGAAAGGGACAGTGTAATAGATGGTTCATGCTATAATTATGATCACCATCATCAGCATGCTAAGCATGGTCTACATCATCAGATTGTGAAGCCTGAAAGAGAAAACAGCGCTCTTAATTCAGTGCTGAAATTACACTGGAGTTAAGTTCTCCAGTGTCTCAGCCTTCCACACCACGCCTCTCTGCTCCCAAAACTCAATTTCACAAAAGTATGAGATATTGATTCCATACAGATGCAGTCATGTCTGAGTTGTTACATTAGGACTTGGTTAATCTCAGGCCTAGAGAAAGAACCGAGTGTGATGGGCATAAGCCATAAATCTACACCTCCCCTACACCTGCAATAATCCTACCACTGTAGCCCCACACTGCTGATGTATTAAAAGTAACCAGGCATAAACATCTCTTGATAGAGTTGGGGGAGTGCGAATGAAACTTCCCCCTTGTTCAGTATGTAAAATCAGCAACCTACTGCAGTTTGTTACACATGCACTAGATCAATGTTTGTCACTGGACAGAAACAGCTGAGTTAAACACTCCAGGTCTCTACAGGGGGAGTCTCAGACCTTTATGACCTTAAAAAGTAAAGTTTACCCTAGCATGGCAACATAAAGGGCAGCCTATTATGTGTGTTCAGACTCCCTTGGTTGTGTCATTTCAAGTTTATAGAACATGTTTGTGGTCCCTTACTACAACAGTGGAGCGTGGCTGTGGCCACTCATGCGTGGCCCATAAAGGGTCACTAGATTACTTCACTCTGTTATAGGGATAGTTTGGATTCTTTGTAGTGGGGTTGTATGAGGTACTTATCCAGAGTCAGTGTATTACCTGCAGTGAACGGTGGTTGGCATGCCACTACTTTGGAGTGACAGGGAGGAGTACCACCAGGAAATTGAGCAATGTACTGCTGTGGACAGGGGCAACAGAAAAATGTATTTTAGTCACCCAAAAAGGGCTCACCTAAAAAAGAAATCAATATCAATTCAAGGTTCAGTCCCAATACACCCTTTGCCCGTATTCCTTATCGTTACCCCTCCACTTTATGTGTTCACATACAGAGGTATGCCGATTCATGTTGGGGTAGAGGGGCAGGATAAAGTGTAAGGGCTACATGGCCCTCCAAACAAAAGTTTCCAGAGGAAAATACCCAACGAAGTGTAATGAAGAATCATCAACAACAACAACAACAACAGTATTTTCTTAGTTATTAAAGATTTTAAAATTACAATTCATAAATCATGATAACTGTTCTACGGTTTTAGTTTTATGTCATTTCGTTGTGTTATAGTACTTATCTTAGTAGCAAGCATAACAACAAAATCAGTAGTATGCTGATGTCTTGGTAGCTAACTAGCTAGCTAGCTAACGTTACATCGTTATTGCCAATTTCTGCATGGCAGTCCTGCAATTTTGTCATATTTCCATGTCGCATACTTTCCCTTTGAAGGCATATGATGCCTGAAATTCGAAATCTAGCAGCCACGTTACATGGCTTTTTACCGCCTCCCAAATATCAGTGTAGACTGGCAGGGTAGGAGAACAGGTTGCTAACATGAGGCTTAAGAGCACCGCTAGTGACCTCGTAATGAAGCAGTTTCTTTTTGATTTAATGACTTGTTTGATCGATTAATAAAGTGAAACTTAAGTCGGGAACAAGCTACGACTAATTTTGACTTATCGGGTCTTGAAGGGTCACAAACAACAACACAGGGGTCAACCGCTTTCTCTTCTAACTCTGTTCTGAAGGGCAAGGGGCACTCGAAAATGAGGGGTGGGGGTAAAAATAAGAACAGGAATTAAGCCAAAGTGTATTCTATATTTAGAATATTTTCACTGCTTTAACTTGCTATCAGACAGACACCAGACTCCTTTGTCAAAAATAGAAGTCTGGCCTCACAGAACAGGAGTTGCTGGTCCACCATTGCCTCAGTTAGTTGTTTGTATTATAGTGTGACTTTGGTGAATCTGAACTAAACACTCGATGCTACACAAATGTTAAACAAACCTGAAAGCCGCTGAAACTCACTTTCAGAATATCACCTGCCAGATCAGTTAGCCATTCGAAGGAAATGTCAGCTTGTTGAGAATATGTTTACCCAGTTGGGCTGCCAGTTACAAGCTGATTAATTAAAGCCATGTTTCTAAATCCTGGAGACTATGTTGTGGTCGGTCAACAGGACTATTTAAGAGAGTTTGAGGGAAGAGGTCTTAAATTGTCAACGTGTCCTTGTCCCAGCCAATGGAGGGATTAAGCAAGGGGATCAGGGAGTGTGTCTGTGCATGAATCAAAGCCTTGTTCAAATACAGGCGCACTGTTCTGATTTCAAATGAGAATACTTTGATAGTATAATACACATTCCTCTTTTGTAGTTTTCCAAGGACCTTGTGGAAAGCTGTCACCAAGCAACAGCTGGTGCAAATGGAATATCTTGTCTTGTTTGAAAATATCACTTCACAGATGATGAAGAAATAAAGACATTCTGCTTCGTCTAAATAAAAGATTGCTTTGATTTAGACAAGTCTGACACCAGAAAGGCACAATACAGCACTGGTCTGCATTACCTGCATACCTAAATTCCCACAGGGCGATCAATAGAGTTTCATCTTACCCATTATTCTGTGCCTGTGTTTTAACCATCTCACACATGTCAAGCATGCTCTTACTCCCACAGAGTGAATTACCGCCTCTGCATTTAAATACTGCACAATTGCAAGGGTCAACTATAAGTCACTCAATGAAGTACATAAAAAACGTTTTATCATTAAGGTATAGAACGTTATGTGTGGTTCCTCCATAGAGCTTCATTACATATATTTAAATCCTTTGTGGTAATTATCTCACTACAACACACTCAATGTCTCTGTAGTGTACTCCAACTCACCTACAATTCAAGCTGAGAGGAGCTCTTGTTCGAACATTGGACTGAATAATGAAAATATAGCTGTGGGCTGCTAATTGGCATTGCAATCACAAAACTACACTATATAATTTCACTCTAGAGTGGTGTTTTGCCTCAAAATCCAGTGAGCCCTGAAATATGCGAAATAAGCCACAAAAAGATTCCCCAATTGAAAGCGACATCACATTTGGCAACCAGTCAACTTCAAATGTTTTCATATGATTCTTCTTGACAATTTGTTTGTGACAACTTACCATGGTATCCATTTTAGTACCCTGCAACCTGATTAGTTATTGACGGCTGGTGATTAAAATGTCTGGTCTCAGGCTCATCTTCTTTTCTCAGGCTGTCACGCCGGTTGACGCCTGACCGGTGTCTCCATCCTCTATTGAAAATGGACTATGGCTTTTAGATCAATTAACCACAGCTTTTAAGGGCATTACATGTAATTGCATGTAAATTGGGTTCAATTCTATTTGATGGACACTCCATTCACCTGACCCATGTACATCTATATGAATTAAATTTAAATTCTATGGCCGTATTTGACGCTTATATTTCCTCCGTGAATGAATCAATTACCAGCTGAATGACCTTCTGCGTGCAGTATAGTTCTACAGGCATATTTTATTTACCCTTTACTGATGATACACCAGATACAGCAGAATCACCATTAAACCAGAGTGTTAGTACTTTTACTGTATTGATCCTGGGCAATGCAACCTCATTGAATGGCTTTGTTAGGCATCTTGGAAAGTGTGAATCAGCAGAAAAACAAAAGGTGTTGTGAGGGAAAGTAATTGTATAGAGACGGCAGCCTGCTTGCTGCTCTGCCATGATTCTCACTCGTTTATGAATCCTCAGAGGTGTAAAGGTTAAGAACTGTCATCAGATTAGCCATTGATTTCAATTAGTGCTGCCTGCTACTAAACAACCTTTGTCTGTCTGCGATCGCTGACTTGTATTGATCCTCAGGCTTGTTCCATTACATTTGATTGCCAGTGGCCCACCGTCAGTCCTGCAACCCGATTACCAGTCCTCCTCCATTGTTCTCTGCACACAGCCCGACTCTGACACCACATCCGGTCAGATTTCTCAGGATTGAAAGTTTATCCAGTAAAAGGCTTCTAATAAGGTTAGGCTATGCAGGCTTTCATACAGGTCTCAGAAAGGTCAAATGGTGTTGCTGCTTTACGGGAATAAAAGTGGGCAGAGGGGTGGTTTCAACTGGAGGTATCAGAGGAGCTTATTACAACCTAAAGACAAGCAGTGTAGAGCTGTAACTAAGGGCCCTGACAGACCAAGCTGACGGTTGGCCATTGATCAAGCTTAGGCCATCGGTGAGCGTCTGTCACCCTTGCTTTGGCAGTGTGTCCCACACCATTGGCCTTTGTCAGCCCTTGTGGCATGTTTTTCGGCCAGTTCAGTATGTTCAATCTGTGCCAAAGACGCCAGAGTCTGTCGGTAAGAGTAATCACTCTGATTGGCAGTTCAGCTCAGTGAACAAGAAGAGAGACAATTGAGGAACGCGAACAAATGACTACAGTGAAGGGGGGGTGAGATCAAAAACTTGTTATATTAGGTAAGATTTTTTTTTTAGCCTCTGAGCTCTTTAGCCTAAACAGTTTTGAATTGCTTGTGTCATTGTTCGCTCGCTAGTACACAGAAAATACAATCTGTTCTTTCACCTTTGGGTTGTGTTGTTAATGTGCTAACTGGCTAACTAGCGTCTTGAGCGTCCATCCTATCAGTCATCCGATTGCTGTTTTGAATGACATATACAGACTACTGCTGCCTGTTGGTGTGGACTTGCTTTGTTTCATGCAGCTGCAGAAGATACATCTTACTTGGCTGTTAGCTGTAGTCATTGGGGTATATTCAAGTGCATCTTTCTGCCATTTAATATGCGGGGGACGCAACAGTCTGCCTTCGTTGCCACTAGTTCTTTGACATTGGTTTGGTGTGTGTGGGCCTTAACAGCTGTTTTCACTATTGATTAAGCTATTTCTATGTTGAACATTAATAATTCATTAATTGTTTTGTTAATAAAGTATCAAAAGTTGTTTCCAAACTCTTGGCAGTGTGTCCTCACATATGAGAAGTTGGGGGGTAAAATCCTTGATAAATGCTTGACTGAAACAAAATAGTGTACCTTATTTTTTAACCTGCTTATGAGAGAAGAGTATCGTGACAAATGAATGAATATTCTCTTTGATTATTTCTACGGTTAAATTTGTATACTTTAATTTTTTTTAGATGATAAAGCATTAAAAAAGATGAGGTAAATAATTATAATAGATAAGACAATCTACGGGATCAATTGTTCTTAGGTTTAGTATCTTAAGCTGATACCGTTTATTTCTGAGCAGCAGCAGCAGCAGCAGCAGCCTTGCTAAATCACTCCACAGGATTTGTATCACAGCCCTGACTGAAAATCCCAACTCTCAAAACATCCCCATCCATTCTGCGTTCAATGAAACACAAAGAGGCAATTAATACCTTCAAATGCCCATTAACTGTGACTCTGGCAACCTAAGGAGTTCTCAAAAGTCTCAAATGAGTTTATTGATGCCTTTAGAGTGATACATATGGGTATTTTTCCTTCAGGGTGCCTTGCAAGGCACAATGTTACTCTTTAGCTGCAAGGAACCTTTTTGAGTTTTTCCCTTTCTCCAAGTGTAAGGCTATTGAGGTACTTGAATGGCTGTCACATTATCAATCATGTAAGGAGATCATGAATCATTCAGTCCATCTTGATTGAATTTAAGAAATGTCTAGTAGGGTTATATTGAGTGCCACTCAGGGACATTTCCGGGGTTTTAATCTTGCTGGCACTGAGCCCCCTTCACCCGCCAAGGAGGGGAGGTTTGGTGGAAGGAGATGATAAAGTTAAGAGTTCCAAGAGCAGCTCTTCTCCTGTGAGGAGATTTCCAAACAACATACAAACATGCTCATTCTTACTGAGGTTTGAATGGAAAGAAATACACTATATTTGATCCTCAGAGTATATGTTGCAAAGATGCTTTTGCTAAGCGTGTCAAAATGTTTCATACATTCAGGGGCACCACTTTCTTGATGGTAGAATTAAAAGACCATGTTGGCAGTTTCTGTGCTACAGCTTTGACATGCGAGTCTCTAATGTTGGCCTTACTCAAAACAACTTTTCACTGTGGCAGACAATTTTGAAATGTCAGAATAAAATCAAGAGTTTTACCGTCTGTTTGCGCAGGCCCCCATTAACTTTAATTTTTGGTGTAAGGTGGTCATCAAACTCAGTCTAAGCAGTCTGAAGTCAGTCTTTTTCTTGTTTTGACACTTTTTAGTCTTAACACTGTCAACTACCAATATATGTGCTCTCTTCAGCACCAAACAAACAGCAAACCATGTAGACAGAAAACATGGAGGGAACTCCAGGGAGCTAAAGAACTCCAACAAGTCTCGGTTCCATTGGACTGTGGAGAAGGCAACACATTCTCACTCTGACCTCGTTACATATCATCGCTTGGTCACGGACTTTCAAGGTCTACATGTGATGTGCAAAGTGAATATGTTGGTTGTTGACGTTCTGGGACGCTGTGTCAACTTTCAGCACGTTACATGCATTGTGTCTTTTCAAAATACACCTACATTTTCTCAGGAAACATTCAGTTTGAATACCGTCGCTTTCAAAATAAATGCACTACGCTGATACAACATTGCAAACTGATGTTTTTTTTCTTCAATAACACATGGTTAGGTTTAGCCGACACCTGCCCATGGTTAGGTTTGGGCAACAAAAGCATCTGATTAGATTTGGAAAAAAAATAACTTGGTTTGGCTTTATATTCCTACGGGAAGCAAGCACCAGCCTCCCAGGTGAAAGTCAGTGATTGTTGGACCCAGCCAGCACCCATCCCACCCACTGTTCCCGCACTTTTCACCCCCTTAACTTAAGTTGTTGTCCAGCTGTGTTTTTCTCTGGCCCCTTTCAGGTGCCGTTAAATGCTGACAGCACCCTGCCGCGTATCATACCATTGTGACAGGACGGCTTTTTCCTCAGTGTCTGACACAGAAGGCACTGCCCAAGTGCCGGTATTGGAGTGAGACGAGGTTGGAAAGGAGGAGAAACTGGTGGAGTGAACAAGAGCCTGGTTAATTCAGCATATATCTGACCCACAAACCAGCACTAAGTTCATAGAGTAATCTTAATTTTAAAAATGCTTCGCCTCTCATTCAGCGAAGGCTGGTAGCGAGTTTAGACAGTTTCTAAGTGAAGTGAAATTTGTAAAGTTTGTATGCAAATATGTCAAACGTTAACATACTGTATGACAGCTTGCATGTTGTGTTTCTAGGGTTATGGTTTATTTTTGGGGTGGGGTGGGTGGCGGGTGGACATGTGAGGAATTGTTACTATGTCGTATTTCTTAAAAGGAGCTTGGCGAAATATTTTACACCAGGAGCAGGATGGCAAATAATCTTAAAAGGAATCTAGCTGTAGTTTTGCAAATTGCGACCCTGCAAGATCCCCAGTCTTTGCAAAGTCTAATAGTGTGTGACTATGCTAGAGGCTGTCAGATAATGGTCTTTTAGAATTCTTTTAAAGTTGTCTGGTATATGGTAGGCCTAAAACGTGTGCTGTTCCATCACTGCAAAAGTAGAAGCTACTTTCACCTGGATGTAACTAATGTTCTATCAGTGCATGAGTTGCCCTCCCATGGATTTTGCTGAGAAGCTTAAAAGCATTGTGTCCTTCTGAAACAATATCCCAGCTATTCTAGATAACCCACAGACCTCACTGTCAATTGCCTCATAAGGATTACGTCTTCTACAGAAAGTAGTTCCAGTGAAAACTTTTCAGTTTTTCAATGTTTTGAGCATCTAAAAAAAACCCATACACCTGCACTGAGTTTGACAGGTGGCACAAATCTCAGAGGTAGATATTTTTTAAGCAGGTATGGAGTAGTTAAAGGTGGATATAGCAGTAGAAAAAAAAAAAAAAATCAGGCACAATAACATAATGAAAAGCAGGTGATATTGAACCTCACATTCATGTTTGGCCTATTTCCACAAGTAATACAGAAGTAAACTCAGTAGCAATTCTCACATTATACATACGATATAAAAAATGAAATGTGAATGTGTAAAATCTGACACCATAGTCCCTTGTGTAGTTTACAAGGCTGATGAAAACCATCTTACATAAAATGAGGGACCTTTGCGTGCTTTGCATACTTATAGTAGGTAGCTCTTAAAAAACAAAAGCCTCTGAGTTTTATAGTTTTGACATTGGAAAATAAATTTAGATGCAGAGAAATATATGTTTTGCAAACTTTATTCTGTAAAGAATAAGCATTACTGTCATGAACAAGTGTCCGAGCTATTGTCTGTCTCCGAACGGAGGGAGATCAATGGAGAGTCACTAATTGGCTTGTATTTTTTGATGTCTTCCTCTGACATTTAGTTGCAGCATGTCCTCTGTGCTTCGTTTATCAGTGCTGCGCTGATTGATGTATCCGTGTTGCTTGCTTAGCGGTGTTGTCAGCAGGCATGTGAAATAAAATTAAAAACTGAAAAAAGAGGGAGAGAAAGAAGCAATGTAAAAGGGACAGTCATGATTGATTGCTAA
>JAPZEB010000020.1:33201344-33215505 GCA_029783705.1 Chaetodon striatus | reverse complement strand
TATTGCCAAGAAGCATTGTTACAACAAAGAAATAATCTACCAAACACAAATTTCCTTACTTTTTGTGCTTTGTTTATACATATAATGATGTCTAGCCCTTGTTTTCGGGTTTTATCACCCTCAAGTTTGCTATATTATTAGCATTAATGTTTCTTTGGCTTTTTTTTTACCTTATATTGGTGTGACACTCTATTTTGTGCAGCAGTTTTCAGCTTTTATATTTAATTTTCTTTCTGAAATTTTACAAAATAAAACTATTTATCATTGTTTAACATAGTTTTACAAATATCAGCTGATATCAAAGCAATTTTTTATAGTTAGGGCTGAAAAGATACTTCAGATGATTAATTAAATCAAATGACAGAGTCAAGAACAATGGTTCCAGCATCTCGAATGTGAGTTTGCTTCTCTCCATTTTATATCAATGTTATTGTAGTTTTTAGGGTATTTAAACTGTTGGTCAAAGAAAATGAGCAATTAGAAGTAGGGATGCACGATAATATCATCGGTATCGGCCGATATTGGCTTTAAAATGACAAATCAGAATCAGTCAACATGGTTTTTCTTAATTTGCACAGTGAATGAATATTGAATTTCATGTCTCCATCTGCTGGCTCATCATAAGAGCATGCATTCATTTGTGTAACTCCCCACAGGCCTGATATTATTTTCACAAATCATTGAGTATATTGTAAGGAAAAGATCACTCTCTAAGTGTTCATAGCTTTCCCTTGTTAGTTTTGGTTTCTATTATTATCCATCCATTTTCTTAACCACTTATCCTCTTGACGGTCGCGGGGGGGCTGGAGCCTATCCCAGCTGACATTGGGCAAGAGGCAGAGTACACCCTGGACAGGTCACCAGACTATCACAGGGCTGACACATAGAGACAGACAACCATTCACACTCACATTCACACCTATGGCAAATTTAGAGTCACCAATTTACCTGCATGTCTTTGGACTGTGGGAGGAAGCAGGAGCACCCGCACTTGCTGTGAGGTGACAATGCTAACCACTGCACCACTGTGCCGGCAGTCATGTTGTTTGTTGGCCTTGAACACTGTTCTGCAGTTGTCTGCATCTTGACTGGTGTTTTGCTCATCTTGTCCACCCCATCCAACCCCCAATGACAAAGTCAGCTCGTATACTATATCAGTTCAGAACAGAGATATGATACATATGAAATGTACAAATGTAACATATTTGTAGTCTGCAGAAGGGTACAATGTCAACATTTTCATCAGTGAGGTGTTGTTTCCATGGCTGCAAAGGTAGTTATTTACAGAGATAAAATTCTAAATAGATTTTGAATTGAGTTTTCTTCAAGGCTATATGGTAATACCTAGTGTTTGTATATATCTTGATTTTCCATTTGAAAAAAATGTGTGTGTGTGTGTGTGTGTGTGTGTATATATATATAATCAATTGATCAATTGTATTCATCTGAAGCACTTACATTGCATCTTTAATAAAATATGCCTTTGCTACTTTTGTTTTTTTCCTCTAAAGTGAAAATATATGTAAAGCATAAAACTGCCTCTCTTTGTGAAATGTGCTTGGCCTCGCCTACGTAACACTTCAAGAAATCAAATATTTCATGAATTGAGTACTCAGAAATATACTTAACTAGAATTCTTGCGATTGCTGTTGATACATGACATCACACTGCACTCTCATATTCAGAGCGGATATTATATGGATATTATTCATAGTCACATTTTCACAGGGAGAAATGGGTTAAAAGACCAGCTGCAAAATGAATTAAATCTGGGTGTCTCTCCGCAGACTTATTGCTCCAGTGAAACTGCTCTGTGGCCAGCAGTCAGAGATGCTTGGCACTTGGCAGGCAGGTGTAAAAGTGTGTAACTATGCAGAATTGAATGTGAAGCACAGCGTTGCTTACAAAAAGAGCACACAGTCAGCAAAGCCTTTCCCAGAGTTGTTTAGTGTGTTTAAAGACTCCTCACAACTATTATACCTACAGGGGTAACTTTCTAAAACAGCACGTCATTATATCTACAGCAGTTTAATCAGCATAACAAGTGGTTAATAATAACTCTGAGTTATCTAATTAGACCATGACCTTTTAATGTTTCTTGTGATGTTGTGTGTTTCACACCGCTGTGTCATTGAGAGGTTTAGGGAAAAACCTTAGCAGACACCGCACTTCTCCCTCTGATCCAGTCACTGAGCCAGGAGTTGTAAATGGCATCACATTAACGACGCCTCTGGGGTACAGACAGTCCCCTGCATCTCTATGCAGCATGTTTGTTAAACACTGGGTGGTCGCATCACTGCTGTCATGTGCTCTTGACTGCCCTGGTGTCACATCCAGGCTGTTTAATAGCATGATAGCAACAGTATCCCCCTTTAATTACTTTGCTGTAATGAACCCAAAGAAGCCTCTTTATCTATTCAACACCAGAGCAAACCTGCTCACATGGTGGATCTCCCCTCTCAGTTCAGTGGCACATCACATCTGCACACTTTGATTAATTCGGCTTTTATGGCCACGGGATACTTGAAAGATTGTGTGTGCTTATTCTATTTAAACAATGGCTCTCATGTGATATGTGTCTCATTTAAAAAACAGATACGATTGGACTATTACTTATTAAATATGAAGTGTGCGGTATGTTTTGCACAGTATTCATCTTGTTATCATTTGTCAATGATACTAGTACAATAAATCTGAGATAAAGAGTAATATGTGTAATTTAGGCTGAGTCACTTATATTTAATGTATAACATCCACACGTCATTATCTCCAGAACATCAATATAAGAGGTCTGCCAGCCATCTCCTCTTTATGAGAATGCAAATAAAGTCTAAGAGCAGTTTGCTGTTGTTTTTCTATATCCATAAATTTCATTAGTCAGTATTTTCCCTCAAGTTTCAGTATAACTGTTGTGTTTAATCTTTCTTCCCCATTTGCCCTCTAGCGCACACACATTCATCATCGTACAGTAGCAAAAAAGCAACATTTCAAATATTGTGTACTGTGTAATGATTCAAGGAATGCACCTCTGTTTTATGAGAAAAGATTAATCAATAGAAAAAAAAAATAGGTTGCACAAGAAATGTCAGAACATGGCCTTCAAATTTTTATGTATTACTGAATATTTGTGTGTATGTTTCTCTTGGAAACTATTTTTGACAAAACACGGGCTCATCCACACTCCACTAACGAGACCACAGTACACTGAAATATAAATTTAAAGCTG
This sequence comes from Chaetodon striatus, assembly GCA_029783705.1. Lineage (NCBI taxonomy): Eukaryota > Metazoa > Chordata > Actinopteri > Chaetodontiformes > Chaetodontidae > Chaetodon > Chaetodon striatus. The sequence continues at coordinate 33,212,279 of JAPZEB010000020.1, read as the reverse complement.
CACTAATCTTTTATATGATCATTGCATTAAATATATTGTATATAATGTGAAAGGAGTTTCTAAAAGTGGGCAACCCACAGAGAATCCTCACTTAACTCTGTAGCTCCATGCAGTTATGAAGCCTCTTAGTTATTTTAGTTCAATGTTTTGGCTGTCTGGTATACCGACTCTACCAGCCTGAAGCCAGCATTTTTTTTTTTTTTTTCTGGCAGTTGGGCATTGCAAAACAATGTTGTCAAGCTCATGCATCTATGTTGCTGGAAAGTTGCCTCAAGAAAGAGTCACGGAGGAAAGAATCTGACAACAGTGCTTCTTGCAAATATCTGTTAAATGATCATTTCAAATAAAGGTGGAAACATCAGCAATATGCTGAAACACTCAACATATTTCTATGCACTATTTGCTTAAATCTCAGGAATGCCATGTATTTGACACGCTACACACGAGTGCAGCAGCTTCTGAACCAAGCACCACATCCGTTACTGAGGGTAAAATCCTGTTATAATAACATTAGCATCAGGCAGGCAGGCTTAACCGATTTTTTTCTTTGACTTAAGAAACCTAAATGAAAATGAATGCTGTACAAGTGTTCTTTCATTTCATCTACACAGTGTTCACAATCAAAGAATATAAAACAGTTGGGTTGATGCTGAAAACCTGTAGAGGCCTGCTTTTTTTCCACACAGGAAATTGATCAGGAATCAGCAAGGGAATTGACAAAGAACTGGGCTAATAAGCCATCCGCTTATACTGGGCCAGGTTGCGGGGGCAGCAGGCAAAGCACCCCAGACGTCCCTCTCCCCAGCAACGCTTTCCAGCTCCTCCTGAGGGACCCCAAGGCGTTCCCAGGCCAGATGAGATATGTAATCCCTGCAGAGTGTTCTGGGTCTGCCCCGAGGCCTAGAACACGTTCCTAGAATACCTCTAACTGGAGGCGCCCAGGAGGCATCCTGATCAGATGCCCGAACCACCTCAACCGACCCCTTTTAACGTGGAGGAGCAGCGGCTCTACTCTGAGCACCCTCTGGATGTCCAAGCTCCTTACCCTATCTCTAAGGCTGAGCCCACCCACCCCACAGAGGAAACTCATTTCGGCCTCTTGTATCCACAATCTCTTTCTTTCGGTCACTACCCAGAGCTCATGACCACAGGTGAGGGCTGGGACATAGATGGACCAGTATATCGAAAGCTTCGCCATCTTCACCACGATGGTCTAGCAGCATCTGCATCATTGCTGACGCAGTGCCAAACCACCGATCCATCTCACGCTCCATTCTACCCTAACTTGTGAACAAGACCCTGAGATACTTGAACTCCCTCGCTTGAGGCAGTAACTCTCTCCCAACCTGGACCAATAAGCAGAATTGACATTTGCATTGGTATCAATATAATGTTATTAGTTCCCATCCCATGCGGAACACTGATGTACAGTGAAATATTGACCTTTGTAACAGTCCTGTTAGACCCTTGATCTTTGTAGCAAATACAATAAGCTCATACAAAGGGAGTATGCTGCAAATATAAAATGTAGTTACAACAGACACAGTAATTTTGGCAACAACACTGGTCAGTATCAGGATTTACCTTTATGCCTTTTACCTATTTGCACGCATCCAGCACACCCAGATGTTTAGTCTGGCCATGCTTCTGCAGCTACATAAATTGTATTTTGGTGTTTTTTATGAATGGCTGCTCCCTCATTGATGCACTCAGCTCTGCTCTGCTCTTACTGTGCCATGTGGCCGATGGTGATCCCTTCCCTTCCATGGACTTTTCAGAGCCCTTGCCTATAGAAACATGATATGTTGACCATGCTGCCAGTGTGCTCATATATCCCATTCTAACGGGACTGACAGATTGACTGTTTTGCTCACTAAAGCCCTTTTATAAAGCGATACGTCGCAGAGCAGAGCCTCCGCCAAAACCACAACTCTCCCCAATAAATCCAGGGGCCGACAGGGTGTCTATTTAGTCATAAATATGCATGGTGGACTCAATTACTCAGTGTGTTATATGCACGGCCATCCTGGGCATAGTTTACTGTGAACCCCTTTCAGAAACAAGCATGTTATTTATTTGACGAAGGTGAAGGAATCTGAGGTGCAAGGGTAATTGTCACCGGTTCTGCAGTGATTTGTTTTTGCGTGGTTTCAGGGCAGTAATGGCTTGTGCCATTTTGGTGATTGAAAACAATCAATTCTACTGCATAAGACAACACGTGGAGAATGTGCACTTTCCTACCATTAATGTAGTGTATTCACCGAATCTTATTTTCTTCTGGTTTTTTTTTTTGCTTTTTTTCTTTCACCACTCTCTGGGTTCATAAAGAAAAGCATTGGTATAGAAATCCCCAGGAGCGCATGCCCCTTGATAGAACAGATGTGTCCTAATATCCAGTCCAGCATGCTTCCAGTAATTCAGCAAATATATCAGACACAGCAAAGATGGAAGATGTTGAGGGTTTTTCTTAGTACATTTCTCTGATGTTTAACAAGAACTAGGGAGTTGTATTTGAGCTGCTTAGCCAGAAGCAACCATGCAGAGTAATCCCAATAAACATCCAGTTTTCGCCTTTCAAACACATAGGCCTATGTGGTTTCTGTGTGTTTTAAAAAGGTGTTTTCAGATCTGACTGCCTGTTTTAAGGCACTGCTAACCAATGCAGACAAACAACGCTTCTCTATTACTTTTTCTCTGAACTCTGAAGACACCAGGCACAAATCATAAACACAGTAAGATTCTGTTGCCTATTCTTGTCATTATTCAGCGACATCTCACATCAGGGAACAGATGCTAATAGCTGGTGAGAAGTGAGACAGACTGCTTATTAGGCATGCTCAAACTGAACTAAAAGGCCACCCACTGACTTGCAATTATTCTGCGGTCTCTGCCTCAAATTACAGCTTAATTGAACTTTTCACAATCATACCAATGCAAACTATTCCTCGGGTCAAAGTTGACTGGGTGGCGAAGGGCACTGAAACTTAAAGACATCATTAGCACAGATCCTCTCATAATTATCCTCTTAGGCTGGTGGCTCTGCTCAGATGTGAGGTCAATTACAAATATACTTATTTACATGGAGGTGCATGTTAGCGGGTGGTGTGCAATTTCAAGCTCAGGAACAAATGAATCAGTTATCTGCAGACTGCAGTATGTACTCCAACAGATGTGTTCCAACCAGAATACACAACTCACATTCTGCCAAAGAAGATATAACAATCAGCTTACCTTTAAAGCCTAGTTATGAGATAAATTCAAAAGCTACAGTAATTACTTAAACTTGGTTAGAGGGGGTAGACAAAAGACGGGGCCTGCCTTCGGCTCCCTACTGACAGCAGCAGAAAAAAGGCACTGAAGGAAACTTAAATAGGCTCAAACATGATTAATTTATATATTATTCCCATCTCCAAATGAAAATAAAGGTGTTGTCAAGCTCAACTCAAAGCCTGGATGATTCTATTTTCTGAGACAGAGAGCCTGCACATATATCGATATATAAGATTACGTATTAAAGCAGGGCAAGCAGGCACACCGACATTTACAAACATTTGGCTGGCACTACACCATCGTGGAAATTGCTCTAAAATTGCTCATGCTCTAAAAAGAGCTATCTTCACTTTAACTGAACACGTGCTAAATATGCAAGCAAGCACGTTAGCTTTCACATTCAACTTGCGACACTGTCTGTGGATATATTTTTTTGTCAGATAGATAATTGACAATATAATAACAAGATATTTAATTTCACTGCACATTTTAAGAGCAACACCAGATGAAAAGAATTCAGGAAATTCAAATTTTCTGTCATCTTCACTTACATGTATCAACAAGAGAGCAGAGGTGAGAAAGCAACCCTGCAAGACACACTGACAGTATCTTTGAAGGCCATTCCACTTCAAAACCCTTTCAACAACACTGCACATGTATTTACCTTCACTTCTAAAAGTTAATTCTCGCTTAAATAATAAATAAAAATCTTCAAAACCCAGCTCTTGGAGGAAATTAAGCTTGCAACCAAAAGTTGTAAACACATCAACGTAATATCACCTTATAAATGTGTTATAGGGAACGTAGCAGTTGCGCAACATTAGCATTCATTTGGAGTCATGCTTCTGGCCACAAATACATGTAACATAGTTAACTCTATGCCCGCCATTGACGAGATTTTCCGCCAATCTGTGTTTTCACTGTTATAAGATAGGGGGCGCTGTTACACATCTTGTGAAATAGAGCAGGACTGTCGTGCCTAAAAACAAACAAAGAGGAAGGTGTAGCAGTTAATAAACTGCATGAAAATGCCCCTGGCGACGGAAACGTTTATGGTTAGCTGTGAAGATGTTGATTCCCCAATGCTGGGGGTGGCTGGCAACTTAAAAATAATACTCTGGTGGTAAAAGTGTTGACAAGGACTAAATATTAAAAAAATTAAATCCAGCAAAATTTGATAAAAGTGCCATTATGTGTGCCCATTTTCTATGCTGTTGAGATACTTTTAGTTTACAATATATTTAGTTTGAGGGAGCAACAGTGCCCCCTGCTGTCAAAACTCAGTATCAGCATGAGTTAGTAAATAGCAGAGGATTATGGGTACTTTTTAGAGCTACAGAGGAGTTAGCATGAGGCATCTCACCTGGCCATGTTTGTTTACAAATATAAAGTTAAGTTACTCAAGAAGCACATAAAAGTTGAGCTGGCTTTTCCGTTTGTATCATCATTGTTTGTCATTAAGTTCGCCAAGTTGTTATTTTAAATAGTTTTTATTATTTTTGCTGCCAGTAAACATTGCCTGTGTGCTGTTAGCTAATGCTAGCATGATGTCATCTTTCCAGACAGAGTGTGAGCGGGTTGTCCACACGAGGTCACTCAATACTGTTGTTCTTTGGTATTTATCCCAGGTACGTTTTACTGCCACTCCATTAAGTGCTGTAATATGTTTAACAGCGGGATAAAGTGTGGTTTTTTTTGTTGTTGTTGTTTGGTGGTTTCCCTCTGGTGTTTTCAAATGCAATGTTAAAATATGAATGTTTTTGTAAAAGTGAAATACACAAAAAAATGGGTAACAGTTCAGTTTAAGAAACCTCTTCTGGTTTCAGTTCTATTTGTTTTGTATGCTGTAATTTTCAGAGAGAAAGAGGTAACATTAGCTATGTTATTTGCACAAATTTAAATCCACTCTACAATCACTGTTTCACTTTAATATTTATTATACGACTTGTTTCTTAAAAACTGTAAATAAACCTGGCTGTTACCACCATCTACCAGCTCCGAGTGGTTCATTAGAACAGGAGACGTCACACACAGGTCACATATACATCCAATACTTATTCTACTTTTAGCTCTGTTGTAGTGTGGAACAACTTCTCGGGGAGAGGAAAATATCTGGCCTCTATTTTCACCAGTTAGTGGCTAACTTTGTCTTCCTGCCGTTTGTGCTGACCATGCTGTGTGCAGTGGGCTTATCAGAGCTTTTTTTTCTCCATTTTTTTTCTGAAAACAGCTGCATCCTGTGGCTAAAACTGAGGTTGATGACAGTGTTGAGGGGGTGAGCTGTGGCTGAAAAAAACCAAAACAAAGAGCTGATAGATGTTAAAACGCTCTGTGATGCCGAGGGGAACTGCAGAGTTGGGTGGTAGCCTATTGATCTATGGATCAACTATAAGAGACACATTTCATCTTTTAACATACTCATTTTTTTATGTTGTTAATTTAAAAAAGCAGCTTTAAAACTACGCTACTCTCTAGAGAATCATAGGGTATCATGGGGAATTCAGTGGGCAATTATCCTGTAATTGTCACTTTAAGCTGTAGTGGCTGCTGCTCAGCAATAGTTAGTCTCACTACAAAGCAGATAAGCTACCACACTTGTGAGTTTTTGTGAATACTTGTCTAAAGTTTAAAGGTCGAGTGTGAAGTATTTTGTTGCATCTAGTGGGGAGGTTGCAACACTGCAACCAACTGAAACTTCTCCCCTGTGTGAAGTGTGTACGAGAGTTATATGGCTAATGCAAAGATTATGAAAATGTGAATCCCCCTATTTGGCGCCAGCGTTTGTTTTTTTTGTTCTGGCAACCTGGTCTCACTCTGAAGTTGTCGAAATTTGGTACTTGGGTAGTGACTTGTGGCGTAAGACGCTAATGAAAAAAGCCGTCCTTTAACATTGGCATGATATGCAGCCGGTTGCTGTTAAAGTTTAAAAGTGCTCAGCAGCATCAGGGGGAAACGCAGCGGGACAAGAATGCAAGTTAAGGCGGTGAAAGTCCGAGAAGGGCGGGTGGGAAGGGTGGCGGATGAGCCCAACAAACACCAACTTTTATCCAGAAAACTGGTGTTTACGTCCTGTGAGATTTTAAAACCAAACCCTGCCCTTTTTGTCTAAACTCAACCACGTGCGTTAGTTGTTGGAGGAAAAAAATCAATTTGTGTTGTCGCATTGAGGGAGTGCTTTCTTTTTGAAGGAGACTGTATGTAAATGATAATGTTTCTGTGAAAACAAAAGTGAACTTTGAAAGAGATCAACACATGTAACAGGCAGAACTGTTACAGCATCCCAGAGCGTCACCAACCAGCATACCTAGGGTACCTTTCATGTCGTATTTGGCCATGGAAGGTCCATGACCAAACATTGATATGTGATGGAGTCGGAGTAAAGATGTGTTGACTGCAACAGTTCTTATTAATAGGTGATTATACACGAGCAAAAACAACAATTAATATTCCATTGCTGCCAATATGTCCCCCTTAATCCTACAAACTGGATCTTTAAGACGAAAAACTTGGAGCCTATGTGCTCTGATGCTATTTGTAAGGCTTATGGATTGTACAACGCTGTTTACTCTCTTCAAGGACCTCCTGCCTCCTCAAACAACGTCTCTCTGTGACAGAGAAGTGACACTGGCTGTTTCAAATGATGTCCTTGCCTGAAGTTCAAAAGAGCCTGATCAGTCTATTCAAATAAAAGTGTGACATCTTCTGGAGTGACGTGTTTTTCCACATGTTCATGAATAAGTCATCTAGAGCACAACTGCTGAGATAAACAAATCGGCAAGATGAGCTCCAACTGCAATAAGAGAATTGTAACAGATTGTTCATTTCTAGTCTACTGACTCCTGATAGAAGGCGACGCTGTGCTTTGCTTTCCCTCTGAAGGTCGCAGGCACTTTGAACATCCAGCACAGTAGCCTGAAAATGAGATTCATTAATAATTATCGTTGCCTCACTCCGAGGATACTGGTAATGTTCCTGAGCAGCAAATATTAATATTTCAGCCCCAGTAGGAAAGCTTTTAAAGCAGTCACTCATTTGGACCTTCAAATGGATGAAGACAGATCTTGTTCTCCCTCTTTACCTGGCTTTTCAAAAACTTTTTTTTTTCTTCCCTCTCATGGATGATGTTGATATGAGAATTCAAGATGTTAGCAGGAAACCGCAGTGACAGGATTGTGCTCTCACCACTCTTGTCTGTACTCTTCTTGAGGAAATGAATAGAAAAGCCAGACTGATGAATAGAAACTAATGGCTTATCTGAAGCTAAATAAAAACCTGGCGAATAAACAGCAGGTGGACTCAGTTTCTGCTCTAAATATTACAAGCACAGCTGATTATGTGTCCAATCACCAGCACTCTATGGAAGAGTCATTTCAGCCCAGCAGGATGTTGAAAAGAATTTCTGGGAAGGCAGAACACATCTAAGAAGAATCTGAATGCTGCTGGTGAGAGCTGGCTTTGTGTGCAAAATATGCACATTTCCTAAAGCGTATGAATGAAGTCCCTGTGTGGTGAAATGCCTCCCTCAATAGACAGAGAAATCCCTCCTTCTGCCTCTGTTATTCACTGACAATTACGATTTCAGCAAGCCACAACAGTTGCTTCATGGGCCTATTTGCTATACTGCAAGAAAACATCAATTTGTGGCTTTTATATTTGCATTAAGTGAATTAAGGAGAGTGCAATAAGGATTGAGACTTGGCCCCAGAAGTGCCATTGCAAACTGGGCAGTGGGGCATAAACTGCTCTAAGATAAAGTCCAGTGTGAGGGGAATAAATAAGAGCCACTCTTTGCTAACAAGTAGGGAGAAAAAGTGAACTTGAAATCTTTGTGTAGAAACGCCGGGCAGGAGGATAAGGGTTTTTTTTTCTCCACAGTATATTCACTCACTGCACAGCTAGATTGATACTGTCAAGGTTACTGTACATCTTGTTCAAGATGACAGTATTACTCACAATCCACATTCATTCTGGAGATCCTCACTGCCATAAGTTTGGGGTTTCATCGGCATCTTAAAATGGATTATCCAATTACCGCTTTTCAAATGCCATGACAATACAGAGCAGAGCTGCGGTCAGGCTCAGCCAATTTCGGACACCGCTTGAAATTCAATTCATGAATTGGAAATGGAATCTTAAGTAACCACTGGTCTATTTCTGTAGGCAGTTTTTTTTTCCTTGTGAAGGATTGGCTTTGATTTTAGGCTGCAGTCTGTATCTCAAAAGCTCAAATTGTTATGGGTGGACGGTTTTGCAATTAATGGCAGGCTGAGACACAAACATGCCAAAAAGTGTTGGAAATTGAAAGATACTGAACTCAGATGTTGAACCCCTCTCCATGAGCCCACGGCAAACTGATTGCTCCTGACCCCATGTATGCTCTCGGCTATGAGTGAATACCGATAATGTATTATGTTACTGGGAAACTTATTTATCTAGAGTAACTTTCAATTTCAATCAAACACAAGGAATATAAAAGAGCCATTTACAGCCCTCCCTCCCTCCCTTTCTTCCTTGCTTTGGCTTCTTTTTTGTTTTACTTCCTTCCTCTTTTCAACTCCTACTTGTTCACCTAGAGCCCTTCAAACACCGGCTTTGCTCCTACATTTATTGGGCCTTTTTTTTGTCTCCGGTTCTCTTGTTAGAAATGGGAATGTTTTGGCTCGGTAAAAAGGACATTGATGTTTGTTCCGCTGAGTCCAACTCTTGTTTGTGTTAATGCTCTAAAGCTTTTAATGGGCTGAGGGTAACCCTGGGAGCTGAGCAGGGGAGGGGGAACAATGTTGTTAAAGTTGTGAAAAGACACTTTATGAGTCAGTGTCATGGTTCGATAGAATGACTGAAATAATATGAAGCAGTGGTTTTGAAGGGGAAAAAAAAGGTCATACAAGGATCAAAAGTTTAGACGGTTTGTATTTTTTTTAATGTAGTGTTTATCTGAGAAGCCAGACGATCTTAAAGGTTCTGTATGTAGCCTTCAGAAAATCCTTATTAGTGACACTATGAGTGAGCACCTGCATCAGCCACAACTGTGACTGACCTGCCTCATGTTGACAGGATACTGAAAAATATCATATTTAGAAAAACGTTACTGTCTGCAGTGTTCCTGTATTTTTTTCTTCTTCTTTTTTTTGATACTAGTTAGCTTGCTGTTAGCAAATTACTTTAACCGCTGAGATTGCAAAGCAAACAAAGGCAGGTCCATGCAGCATAGCTTTACAGGTAGCTTGCCAACATAGCTTAGGTTATGGTTAGCTTGTTGGCTGCAAGGATCTGCGATTGGTTGCTTTGTCGCTGACAAACGTGACGACTAACGACAAACGACTACATTATCCACTCAATACAGTTCTTTGCTACGTTTGCTAAGTACTGTATCAATTTGACCTCAACAGAGTGCTCCAGGAATTATGTTTTTCTGCAGGCCGACGTCAGTGACTTTGGGTTATTGCAGGAAATAAACTCCGTGGCGAACAAACATTTATGAGGCTTACAAGTTTTGTTGAGCGAGATAATCTTCACAAATGAACACCATTTTCGTAATTTTTGACACCTAAATGCAGTCACCAGAAGTAAACGGCTAATATTAGACTATAAATGAACTACACTATGGTCGTATGACCTAATGTCACCACCATAACAAAACTGTAAGGCCATGTTCGGCACAGCCCAGCATGATGTCGTTCTGTAGTCGTATTTAGCCACTTGTTAGCAACTGCCTTTTTTAAGACACATAGGAGCTTCAAAATTTGAGAATGGGGTATTTACTGACGTATTTCATGTAGTAGAACAAAATGTAAAAATCTCTTTAGCTTGAGTTAAACACAGACCTTATTTCAGGCATCTAACCAAAAACCCAATCAAGAAACCCATTGACTTTGAGACAAGCTGCTGAAGCAAAATGTGAGCCATTGCAGAAACGCCCGATGTGTGGAATCTGTGTTGTGGTGGGTGCTGGTCGTTTGCTGACGTTAGCAGACTCCATTTCTTAGCTAAAGTAAGCTACCGTTGCACATTGTAGCACTGTAGTGGAGCTGAATATACAGCACGTTTGACTGCCAGCAATTGATTTCTTGGTTCAGGTTCATCACATCCTTTCGATTTTTCCAGGAAATTCGTCCCAACTCCTTTACATACAAGTCCATCCACAGACAGAAAGTATCAGTTTTTAAGTTGCATTACAATCCGTTCAACCATTGGCAATCAAAAATGATTATTTCAAGTAAAAAGTTACACACAGTACCTGCAAATTGTCAATAATCGTGTGTTGCAAGCATGCGAATATGTCTCTATGAAACAAAGACCAATTGTGAGGCACCGTCTGCCTCTGAAAAGGCTTTCAATCATGCTCTCCTTACTATGTTAGATTTCTGCAAAGCCAGAGGTCATATTCTCTGCCCTCAGTTTTGTATACAAGAACGTTTTCCTCTGATTTCTGGAGCTTACAACCTTGTTGTGGATTCATAGTCCGAGGGGGTACATACAAATCAGACAACTCAGGCCTGCATATTGCCTTCTGCAACATCCTCAAAAATCCATTTCTGCTATTGGCAGGACATCGATTCCCTGTGAATGGATGGTGAGTCCAGGCGGGGACAGGAGATGATGCGGTGTGAGACGGTTACCGCAGGACACGCACACACACACACACACACACACACACACACACAC
>JAPZEB010000020.1:33190367-33201244 GCA_029783705.1 Chaetodon striatus | reverse complement strand
CACACACACACACACACACACACACACACACACACACACACACACACACACACACACACACACACACACACACTACAGAACTGGTTGATAAGTGTCTGCGAGCCATGTGGGCCCTGTCCATTGCAGCACCATTAATCCAATACAATATGTCTGCTTAATGCTGTGTGCCATGAGGAGGGGCAACACTTATCATCTTTAACGTCTCTGATAGGACATGGCTGGGGAGGATTGCTCCCAAAAAAAGAAGGGAGGGTGTAATCAGACTTCACTTTAAGAGCATAATATAAAGGATCGTTTCACCCATATTACATAAAAACACATTTTCTCTCCTACCGTTAGTGGTATCTAGCCATGCAGAATTATTTGAGGTGCCTTTTGTGTTGCTGTAACAGTGCAGTTAGACGCAAGAGACTGTAGATTATTGCGCTGGATCAGATCGGGTAGGGTCGCCTACATTTGTATTGCTATGGGTGTCAGGGCTGGGTGTCGGTTACCAAATAGATCTGAGCAGACTCACTTTTTGAGGCTGATACGAGTATCAGTATTTGGGAGTTGAAAAGCGATATATTGATATGGAGTAATGTTTCAAACATAAACTCACAACATAAAAAAAATCTTAATCTCTTAGATTGTCTTTTTTTTTACACACCTTGTGGGACCTTTTACAACAAAAAAAATTGTCAGTGCTCTCTGGTGGACAAACTATGTCATGGAGAAAACAATTTCAAAATGACTTCAAATCTAGTTTGGCATTTTTATACATTTTGTTGTAATTTATCAGTTTACATACGCACTAACACCAACATATTTGCATCAAGCTAAATTAGCTGCTTGTTAGTTAATAGCAGATCAGTTTGTAGGTCTTATTATCGATGAATTTATTCGGATTGGGCTTGACAAGTGGTGATAGAGACAGCACATTTAAGTCCCGCAGTCGCCAGAGGGGAAAACAATGCATCACACTCCATGGACTTTGTATTAAGTGAAGGTGCTTCCTTGTCATTTACATCTGCAAGCAACACAAAAACACCCAAAAGCTGTTTTGTAGTGTGATTCACTACCAACATGACACTTTTTGCAGACGCGCAGCAAGCATTTTGATCATTTTGGACAACAAACCATCAAGGTTGAAGCTAACTAAGCTCTGTTAGGCCAGGTTTTGATCTTTATTAGCTTTATGATGATCTTACGTGGTGATTTGATCAAATAGGCTCGTTGTAAATATCAAAGTATGTCACTACTGGCCATTCAGTGGGATAATTTGTCCAAGATAAGTACTGTGAAGAGAGGAGGACACTGAGATACACCAACATTATTGAGTTTGTCAGTGTAACTTTTCCGCTCTGGTAGACATAATGATATTTAATGTTTTCAGTGAGCAACAGCCATGTTAGTGTGTCAGCTTGCATATTGTGGCGCTGTAAATCCCCTCCGGTTTCAAACTATCATAACCATATAAATATTATTTCTATGAATATAACATGAGCTCTTTAGATTGTATGATTCTGTTTGCATGTAAAAGCATTTTAATGTTGTAGTTTGTCAGTGTGGGGCCAATTTTAGACACCATACTACTGGGTAGATTATTAGTATAATACTGCATCAACAGAACTTTATTAGTTGAAGGAATTATATGTCAAATAAATGTTTTAGAAAGTCTAAATTACTAAAGACATTAAAATAACCATCTTCTAATAACCATCTGTTTGTTATCGATTTATAGTTTTGATGGTTTAATGTTTTTTTTTTGTTTTTTTTTTCTTGGAATTTCAATGGTTATAAGACGTGTCAGTCATCAGTACAACAGCTTGCAACTGGCTGGATCCCTGGATGAGAGGGGAGCTGCAGGCTCTTCCTTTTAAGGCAGTCTCTTATTGGCTATTTTAAGCTGTACACAGGACATGGGAGCTCCTATTGGGCCAGGTGGGGTGTTAGGTGTGAGTGCAGTGACTGTATTGGTGTAGGGCCTCAGCAATACCTTTACATGTCATGTTTAAATGGATATATTATAAAATTTTTAAGGATGCAGTCAGTGTAAGTGGCTATTTATGGATATATGTGTTTGGACTAAATATTTAACTGGACCTTTGCCAATGTACTATGGCTGTTTTTGTCAGAATATTATTGATCCGTGCACTACAATAAGGCTTCATAAGTGAGTTGTAACGTCACATTACAGCAGTGTATCAAATAACAATGTTAAATGTGTAAGGGATTTCTGGCAGTGATGAACCCACAAAGAATGATCACCTGAATCTCCCTTTAGCTTTATGGAGCTTTAAAGTCAGTTTCAGCTCATTGTTTAGTTGTCAACTTTACCGTTTGGCTCATTTTTTGTACTCTCATATTGTCGCTTTCGGCTCCAGTGAGCATCAGCATCTAACAGCAGACAGACACAGTTGGAGACTAGCTGTTGAACATAGTGGAGCGTTAGCAGCTAAAGAGACAGATATTTCCCTCAGGAGTTGGTAGAGACCAAAAACTTAGGTAAAAGAGATTAAATATTGGACTTACATTCATCAAGTGGACACAAACAAGACTATAAATACTGATAATGTTGCTCTGTGTCTGTTGGATGTGGAAATAAGCAACTGGCTGCTAACAAGTTCAGCAAGTTAACCTTAAAGGTGACGATGTGTCAATGTTGTGTTTACAACTTCTGCTACCCCCAATGGAGAGTTACTGCAAATTCAAGGTTAAGAAAAAAAATTGTTGTTGCAGTTGATAAAAAGTCAAATGTTAGATGTAGGTCTGTATGGGAAGCAAACTGCTGCATGAAAGTCAGATATGCCACACGCCCATACACCACCCCTTACTTTCACCTCTCCACAAAAGGGTACACTACTTCCTGCATTGGCTCTGAACATAAAAGTCAATATTTTGACATGGTAAGTCATTAGCTGGAACTTCCCGCTGGCAGTGACCTTCCCACTGATGTGGACAGGTGTAGCACCAAGGATAGGTCCCTAAGCATTTAAAACAAAGGATTGGGACCCAGGAGAGTGCCACAAAGTGCAATCCTGATGCTCTCTCTGAGATTTTTGCTGCCACCACAATTTAATGGAAATGAATCCAGCAATATCACACTTGAGGTTGTGCTGTTGCACTGAATATCAGCACGGCTGTGATTCCATCATAGGGACAAGGATGCAGGCCAAGTGCTGAAGATCGTGATTATCTTTGGCAGTTGGCCTGAGGCCTCGTCCCTACGATCGAATCACAGCCGCGCTGATGTTGAGTACAACAGCACGACCTTGATTGTGATATTGCTTTTATACGTCAGTTATACAAGCACCAGTTTTTAGTTAACAGTGATAATTGACAATGGATTAGGATTTGTTTGTTTTTTAATTATTTATTCAGCTCTGCCAGCACAAATAGAAGGGTGCATGACTTTTTTTTGTAGGCTGACCCAGAAGTTAGTGTGGCCTTGATTCTCTTATGAAAAAGACAACAGGTTTTTTCCACTGGGTTTTGAATTATTACAGAAAATAAGCTCTGTGGAAAACAAAAGTTTAATATTTACACGTTTTTACTGCAAGATAATCTTCACAAATTAACTTCAATTTTATAATCTTAAAAATGTAAATGCAATTGCCAGAAGTAAAAAGCTAACAGTAGGCTATAAAGAAGTACACCACAGTCACATGACCTAATGTTCCCACCACAACAAAGCTGTAAAGTCTTTGGTGTGATGACGTTCTCTAGTCTCATTTCACCACTTGTTGGCCGCCGCCTTTACAAGACGCCTAGAGGCTTCAAAATTTAGGCGTGAGGTATTTACTGACACATTTTATGTTGTAGAACAGAACTGGGTCTCACTATGAAGTCTACAAAATCTGGCGCTTGGGCAATGACTTGCGGTATCAGACACTGATGGAAAAAAAACGTCCTTTAACGTCAGCATGATATGCAGCAAGTCGCCGTTATACTTCAACAGTGCTCGGCCTCGTCAAGTAGAAACGTGATGGGACAAAAATGAAAGTCAAGGCAGCGAAAGTCCGAGTGGGGAGGGTGGTAGGGGTGCTGGATGGGTCCAAAAAACACTGACCTTCCACCACCTTCATGTCTTGTAAGACTATAAAGCCAAACCCTTTTTTTCCCCTAAACTTTTTTTGTTGCCTACACCTATCCATGTGCGTTGGTTGTTGTGGGAAAAAAAACCCCATCAATTTGCATTGTAGTACTGTTGTAGTGTGCTTATTTTGAAAGAGACTGTATGTAAACTGTAAATTTCCTGTGAGAATGGAAATGTATTTTGAAAGAAGACAATGCATGTAACAGGCAGAACTTGACATGGTGTCCCAGGACGCCAACAACCAATTCACCCAGGGTACCTTACACGTTGTATCTGGATGTGAAAGGTCCATGACCAAACGCTGATATGTGACGAGGTTGGAATGAGAATGTGTTCAACATAAAAGTCTCTTAATTTTGTGTTAACCACAGACCTTAATTCAAGCATCTAACAAAAAAACATTAAAGAAGCCCACAGACTCAGAAGGAGGGACCAAAAATGCGAACTCATTTCCAGGTTTTAGGACTCGTTCTTACACCACTCTGTAGTTTGGCCATAGCGGGACTGGGACTGTACTGTTGCCAAGCAACATAGAAACATTCCCACACACTAGCTTATTAAATTGTGTAGGTCTACACATTACCGCAGGCCAGCTACTTTGTATCATGTACATTTATCTGTATGTTTCCATTTGTTGTGCAACCAGTGAAATAAGAGTCTGCTGACAGTCTGATTGTGATTCTGATGAGTTAACAGCTTGATCAGACAGTACATTGAAACATCTGCTGACGTCAAATGAGCACACCTGGAGGTTTGCAGTGAAGTATCCTGCGTTCTGTCTTTCCCTTCATCCTCTTCTGACGACCTCTCATAATTTAGCCTAACTCAGATTTCATTCGTGGAGGGTGCAAAGTTTGTTGCGACTGCTAATAAATCTTTATGAATGGTTAATGTAAATAACGGTTTAAAATGACAGAGTCATACCTACAAACTTAGAAGCTCGAGTGATGTTATACTCTGTATCAGGACTTAAAATGCCTCTTGCCCAATCAAAATCCTCGGTCAGAATCAACTGTTGTATCATGGAATATACTTTATATGCAACTCTTTAAACACCAGAACAAGGATGTTTCTGTTGACTTGATGCTCATTACAATGAAACACAGATTACAAAAACACAATCATTAGCATTTTTAAGGCAACTGAATTCATGTTCCCATTAATGACATAATTTCCATGTACACTCATGTTGTAATATAAAAAATGCATACGATTAAATTACCCCATTGTGATTCATATAAAGATAAAAAGGTAGGATTACATTGATTCACCCTCAGGAAACAGTTCTGCTCTAACAACAGAGGGAGAATGAATGTGACAGAACGAGCGGCACTGAGCTGTAATCACCACAGATGGGTCATTGTGAACATATGAGTGTCTTAAAATCAATGTGTTTACATTCAGCACACTTCAGAACACATGATGCAACATGTGTTAGGAGGAACCATTTGGCATTTCCTCCGAACGTTGTTTTAACAGGATGTACGACACTCTAATTCTATAATCCTTTACTATTTAAATGTAATTTATGGTAGCCTATAGATATGTTTCCTTGTGGTAAAATTAATCACCTCTCAAGGCACAATCTGGCCGTTTTATTCCCTCTCGGCAGCATCCTCTGCTGTGAACTAGAAAGCAGCCAGCTGGTGTAGTAGTCTGTGACCATTTGTATATCCCTTTGTGCTCATCAGCAATCACCATAACCTCCAGTCATTAGACACGGAAAGCTGCAGGGCTGATATCAAAGAGATGAACTTCCGGCCTTGTTTTTTCCACTGGTTACACTAATTTCTGTTGCCTGAGCCGCTCCGGCTGCTTGTCGGGACGAAATTACACAGTTAAACATGACATGAGACAATGTCTCTTTGTTTGCGAAGCACTTAAATATTCATTATTTAGTCCAGACTGCACCTTACAGGTGGTTCTCCAGCTTGGCCTCAGCTGGTCTAGTACACACACCATAAACGCACAGGCTTCATATCATCCTGGAGGGATGCAGCATCAGATGCAGAATGCATGCACATGGAGGTGCCTTGTGTAAAAATCTCATGTTCCTTTGTGGGCTGTTGAATTCTTTATTGCTGTTTAATAAGTCATAGAAGCTACCATCCCTGACACTGCAGTTAATTGGAAACACATTAATATGTTCCAATTACTGGAAGCCCCCGTTCAGACCTGAAAGGATTGAATCTAAACAGGATCATCATAGGTAAAATAATTCTCTTTCATTTGCTAAATTAAGCGATTTACTTTCCCTGAAGGGAGGTTGCTGATAAAATCTGCATCAGGAGGTAAAAAAAACTACCAGGAATAGCTTCTCAGAGAATGTGTCTGTGAGGAGAAATAAAAGAGCAGCAGAACAAAATGACTATATTACTGACTGCTTTAATTATAGTCGACCATATGGTGGAAAATAACAAATATGGAGAAAGTCAGTCCAACATTATCCTCCATCTCTCAGTCTGGATCCACAGCTCCTCCCACATGCGTGCGGGGCTTCATTTGATCAAATCCTTCAACTTGGACCACTTTTTACAACACTGCATTTGAGCAACGCCACAACTTGCGCAGCACTTCCTCTTCCACAGCCGAGCGGCAATTTACACCCCGAAAAAAAAAGGCAGAGAGAAGAGTAGTAGGACAAAAAGGACTTCTTGCATCCTCAGCATCCTTCTCGGCCGCCAGCAATGGAGAGGGAGGTCATATTTTGCCCAAAGTGGCACAGTGCGTTTTCGTTTTTGATTTTGGTGATGCTCTGTTTCTTTCATGCCGCCAAAGCTGAGATAACTTGCAGGTCGTGCCAGCCTGGGAATAAGTGGCGTGCACAGGAATTACTGCTGAAATTCGACACAAGTGAGTCCGCAACAGGATTAAAGGGAGAAGTTTTTGGACACGGAGACGGGGCAGGGAGATCCGGGGCTGCAACTGCCGAAAGTCGGCGGCGGCTCCGTTGCGCAGCTGGTTCCGCCGAATGCGCTCCAGGTCGGGCGGAGTACACGGAGCCGAAACGGAATACAGACAACCTGCACGCAAAAGGCGAAATTGCTGATAGTGAGTTTGCAAAGATGAAAGTTTCTAATGCCAAAATGAGCAGTCAGCAGAAGACCAGCGCTGGTGCGGGTTTTACTTATGGCACCCGCTACAGAAAGCGCGCCAGAAGGAACAGTGATGATGATACAGTCAGATCCCCCGGCTCAGACCAGAGTCAAGACCCGGGAGAGGGCAGGCAGAGCTCGGCGGCAGGACGCAGAGTGACGCGCTCTGAATTGCGCTGGAGCGGAGACGAGCGGAGAGCCGCCGGTCCGAGGCAGGATGAGCTAAAACTTAACAGTTCAACGTTCGCCCTGACCGGGGATTCATCTCACAACCAGGCTATGGTGCACTTGTCCGGCCAGAACAGCAGTGTAAGTGACTTAATCATGTCCACTTTACCACGAGCCTTGTGCGCGAGTCCACAGAGGATTCGCTATGTGCGCCGTCAGGTGGGCACACAGCACCCTCGAGAGAGAGGAAACAAATCTCGGTCTGATGCGCCGTTTAAGATGAATGTGTGTGTGTGTGTGTGTTTGTGTGTGTGTGAGAGAGAGAGAAAGAGTGAGAGGGTCCAAAGAAGAGGCACATTTCTTTGATGAAATTGTCACCTGCTGCCAGACAGCTGTCTGTCACTAAACATTGTCTCACATCTTTCAGCAACAAAGTATATTTTAAGATCATCACTATTTATTCTATAACTCAAGCTGAATGAATTCAAACCTCAATATTTGTATTACAAATTCAAATTAGGCCTAAACATGCACCTTTGGTCTGGTCAGAGCTTTTGAAGTTATACTGGGAGATAGTGACCTCCAGCAGAGGTGTGAGAGAGAATGAGAGAGGGCTTTATCTCTGGAGCTTCTTCAGTATGAGCAGCTGAATTGATGTCGGGCTAAAGCTGTTCCTGTTGAGCGCGGAGCATCTCTGACCAGAGGGCAGGATTTTCAAGTAGCGCTGTAGGTTGTGGGAGAGGTTAAGCAATTTCAGCCCTCCTCCTTCCTTTTCTGAAGCTAGGTTTCCTGAGCCACGGGCCTAAAGCCGCTGCAAACTTTGGTGCTGCAGCGCGGCCTCTCTTCTCAGCCTCTTGGCTCGCCTGCCTGAAATCCTTTTCATGCGATGGCAGGGATGAATATGAGGGTTTTGTCAGTGCGGCAGGACATTTACAAGCAGTTAAGATTCTAGAGCAGGTAGTGAAAAAGTCAACTGTTTACTGTATTTGAGGTTGGAGCACATATTTGAGTCGGATTGTCAGCAGCAGCTGCACTTTGGCAGGGTGGCAAGCCTCAGTGGTGCCCACCTGTGAATGTAACACAGTGCAGCTTGTACAAAATCATGTGCATGTACGAAAAGCTGACATTTAATATCTTGAGGGATTCATATCTTTAACTAGCATTGGATTAATGTTGGAGAATGTTGGTTTAGTTTTCCTTTCTGTGGAAAAAACATCCTGTTCATTTCTATCAAAAAAAGAATTGGGGTAAATATTGTAGGCTGCAACTAATGATTATTAAAAAGTGGTAAAAAAAATGCTTATTATTATTTCTCTGAGTCCAATGTGACATTGTCATGTGGCTTTTTTTGTCCATCCATCGCTCGAAAATACAACAAAATAAATTTTGTAATGAAGTAAAGGAGCGCAATTATAGTAATGTTTAAGTGTCAATACCGAAACTTGGGCATCATGTCGGCACTGGTGTTGCAAAGTCTCTGCAGCCCAAAGCTGCAAAGTCAAAATTGTCTTCCTCCTGAGTCCTCACAGTACTACAAGTGAGCGTTTCCTGTTTGTGCGGGTGTTGCCACGTCATCCCTGGATGTTGTTGTCCAGGTGATAATGATGTCCAACGTGTCCTTCACCTGAGTTCAGCTCTCGAAGGCAGTTGTGCTCCCTTCTGTCGCACATCTTCAGCAGGGTCACAACTCATTATTATTTCCTCCACCTCGGGGAAAATAAAAATCTAACATGGAGGAAAGGGACTATAGGTGGCATTACATTCCAGGCAGTGATGTCATGTCGTAACGCCCAATTATTTGAACTTTAATTTTGCAGAGATCTCTGCCTGAGTCCCTGTGGAGCCTGTCTCTTTGGAGCCGAAATGTGTGGAGCGTCTTTCTTTACATAGCTGGCAGTGTTGTTGATTGTGTCGTTATGTGCAGTGTCATCCATGGCGCAACACATTTTATTTCTTGTTTTACCAGCTGCCTTTTATGCAGCATTTTGTGCTCGCTTCAGAAACAACAAATACTGAATGTAGGAGGAGAAAGGGAAACACAAGAAAGCTTTTTTTTTGTGTTGAATCTAAGCATGAATCAGAACCTATACAAACATGCTTTATGTTGTATCCCAAGTGATAATCTCGGCTAAATGCAATTTAAATTATTGCTTTAAACTTTAATTAACATGGGAAGAAGAAAGTCTCTGGGCAGAAATGCACTGGAGCACGGTTCAAATGTATTCATTTGCTGCGAGCACTGATATCTCAACATGACTGCTTCTTCTTCTTCAGAGTCAAAATATAATTAGCATGGACTGAGAATCGACGGCTATAAAACTGATGAAAAGCGTCTTTTTAGCCTGTAAAATCTGCAAAAAAAAAAAAGAAAAGAAGAAAAAAAGTTAGTCCTCAAACTGATTTCCGTGAGTCAATGTCCTGACTGTTCCACAACTGCACAGCTCGATGTTACACCCACACCACTTAGCCCTGTCTGTAACAAAGCCAATTACAGTCAAACACGTATCACCAGCTCCCATGCCCTCCTTTAAGCTTCTGACTGAAATTCCATCCTGCGCCTCAGGTGTTTCTGTGGGCTTGACAAACTACTGTAGCTCACGACAAAAAAAGTGACCTTACAGTAGACGCATAGGAGGAAAAAAAAAAATCCTCAAAATGTCAAAAACAGTTATGAGGATTCTTTCCCATGCTTATTTTGGCTTCTCTGCTTCTGCCGATCCGTGTTTACCCTCAAAACAAAACAGTCATTACTATTGAGCAGCCCTGTTTGATTTTGTGATGTGAGTAGCTGCTACTTGTGTAACTATGAAACAATTTGCCCCTATTCTTTTAGTTGACGCAAACAACTTACTCAGGCGTGCGAGAATAGAGGATCTCGCATTAAATATGTAGAGTTGCTGCTATAAGCAGGAACAGACGTCCTCGGTCTTTACAATCTGAGCTGCTGTATAAATAAACAGATGAGTCAACAACATGCCACGGAGCTAAAGTGAAAAGGATACAGATAAGGGCTTTGCTGCTCTTAATATTTAACCTTTAAGGCATTTACAAAGCTTGTCTTTTAACCATCCCACATTACTGGGAGCCTGTATGTCAGATTGGATTGGAGGTTATAATTATGACTCATGAAACATTGGCCACAGGACTGATATAAGCCTCGTACAGCAAATACAGGGAAAGACGCACTATGAGTAAAAATACACACACACACACACACACGCAGCAGCTGAATGGACTGTACTGAATCTGGTAAATACGTCAGTATAAGACAGGCATGCAGACTGTAGACATGGAAACATGGGGTACATCAGGCTTAAGTCAACGCATTTTGCCCATTATGTGTTCCTGCATATT
This sequence comes from Chaetodon striatus, assembly GCA_029783705.1. NCBI lineage: Eukaryota > Metazoa > Chordata > Actinopteri > Chaetodontiformes > Chaetodontidae > Chaetodon > Chaetodon striatus. The sequence continues at coordinate 33,190,549 of JAPZEB010000020.1, read as the reverse complement.
AATTTGTACTGAAATATGAGGAGAGCTGTAAAGAAAAAAAAAAATTGGTGCCGGTCCACATGTTTCAATGTCACGGACAAAAGAGAGAAATGCCGGCTAAGTAATTTCTGTTATTATTGCACCTAAAAACAATAGATAGGCAAGCTATAGAAAGGATGACATCATCAAGGTATGTAAATTTC
>JAPZEB010000020.1:33167088-33177182 GCA_029783705.1 Chaetodon striatus | reverse complement strand
GTGTGTGTGTGTGTGTAGCACCAGCTGCAGAACAACTGAGTAAACTACTAACTGTGATCAGATAAACACTGAAGAATAAAGCCCTGTGTTTTGAATATTCATAATTTGATATCAATTAACATCATTAGAAAAGTTACAAATAATTGTCTGCTACAAAGTCTTTGTGGTTACTTATAATTAAGATCTATGAAAGCTGACTGTATATTCATCAAACACGCGGCATTTAAAATGCTTATTCCAGTGTGTGACTAATAGCTGAAAATGCATAATGCCACATTAGTGCTGCAAATCAGCACAATGATTTTTAATTGGTATCGCAGAAGTCAAAGTACACAGTAAAATCCAGAACAGACACTCAAAGCTGATCCTGTAATTATGATGTGTGTCGATGGGAAGATGATAAAAGATAGAAAGAGAGTCTTTATAGAGAGGTTAATCAGTCCTACAGCTTTAATAGATATCCCCTGCAGATTGCAGAGATTCAGTACAGCTGAATGTCAGAATGCACTTGTCTGCTGGGAGAGTATCACCTGACAGCTTTAGTGTTGTACTTGGTTTACCATCTTGCTGGAGGTAACATGAGTTCTGTAAGGTTATGCTGTCGGATGGATGGGAAAGCAGAATTAACGCTATAAACCGTAGGCTGTTTTTTCTTGGTTTCACCCCCCTCACATACAGGTTTATGTCTCTACCTGGAATAACATATATTGTAATTTTCACGATGAGGTGGACTACTCAGAAAAGCCGCCAAATAGCATTTCATATGTACTCTAAATGCTCTACAACACTAAATATAAAAGATACAAGACCCCTTAGAAATATGGATATCATCATTCTTAAATATCTGTTTAATGAATACATACGTAAGGGAGAGGTACTGTTCCAGAGATATAAACAGCCATGTTGATGGACCTGATAGTGTTAAACATTCATCCATCCATCCATCCATCCATTTTCTAACCACTTATCCTCTTGAGGGTCGCGGGAGGGCAGGAACCTATCTCGGCTGACATTGGGCGAGAGGCAGGGTACACCTTGGACAGATCGCCAGACTATCGCAGGGCTGACATGTATACACAGACATTTCACACTCACATTCACACTCACATTCACACCTATGGACAATTTAGAGTCACCAATTAACCTATATCCAATCTGCATGTTTTTGGACTGTGGGAGGAAGCTGGAGTACCCGGAGAAAACCCACGCTGACACGGGGAGAGCATGCAAACTCCATACAGAAGGGCTCCCACACCCGGGATCGACCCAGGAACCCTCTTGCTGTGAGGCAACAGTGCTAACTACCACACCACTGTTCCGCCCTAGTGTTAAACAAAACAAGCTAATTTTTATATATTTATCTCACCTCATTTTTTAAAAGTACTTATTCCCAAAGTAGTTTTTAGCATTATAGTTTGCATCATGCTTTGGATGATGCAAACTATAATGTCCCAAATCCTCTCTAAAAACTAATTGTCAAGGGAGCATATTTTTACCAGCCACTTCTCATTCCCAAGGCAACCAAAACTGAGGTTTTGTCATGCCCTTTGGCATGCAACCCAGTCTCACTCTGAAGTCCTCAAAATCCTGCACTTTGGCAGTGACTTGTGGCGTCAGACACTTACAAAAGAAGCCATCCTTTAACGTTGGCATAATAAGCAGTAGATTTCCATGTTCGTTTCATTGCTCAGAAGGACAAGAATGAAAGTTAAGGCGGTGAAAGTCTGAGTAGGGTGGGTGGGACAGCTAGTGGATGGGTCCAACAAATACCAACTTTTACCCAGAGAGTGGTGTTTACATCCTAGAAGATTATCAAGCCAAATCCTGTCCTTTTTTCCTAAACCCAACCACGTTTCTACGTTGCCTAAACCCAGCCATGTGCGTTAAAGGAATGTGAAAATGGAAGTGTATCTTGAAAGAAGACAATACATGTAACAGGCAGAACTTGACGTGATGTCCCAGAACATCAACAGCCAACGCACCCAGGGTACCTTGCACGTCGTGTCTGAACGTGAAAAGTCCATGACCAAATGCCGATATGTGACGATGTTGGAGTGAGAATGTGTTGGTTCTGATGCAAAACATATCAGTCGGATGTTTAGGGTCAAAGCATCCAATTACAGATAATTCTGGTTCCTTTCTTTACATCCCATTACAGTCAGTGTTCTCTGGTTCTATTGCCGACAACTCAGCTCAGCAGTTTTGTGACAGGGTAGGGTGTATTTTATACCCTCCACACACACACAAAAATAAATGAATAAATGAAACATTGGCTTAGTTCTTTTTTGTTGACAGTTTTTTTTAACCGACATAGCTGGTGTGTTTTAAAAGCCAGAGGTGTCAGCAACTGGTGAAGTATGCATTAAAACTTTTGTGTTGCTTTGCAGCTCTAATAAATCTTTCTAAATGTTATCATTTTGTGGTATGTGAAGGTCAAAATTATGCTGCATCTTCAAAGAATAATGCTTCATAAGCTGTCCTTGTTTTAAGACTGATGGCAGCTGTAAAGCCCTCTGTGAAGCAGAAATCCACAGAGCTCAAATTATACAGCTTTTACAGTAATTTCTTTATTTATACAAATGAGACAGGCATGTCATCAACAGGTGTGAATTCATACATAATATATTGTTCAGTACAAAACATGTGGGCCAATCCAACTGTCCTGCATTCTTGCTGACGCTTGGCACTGGCTCTGCATGAACAGTCCTCAGCTTTTTTTTTTTCTGCCATTGGCAATGCCCTGCAAGAGGTGTCCATGTGTTTTATGAACCCAGAGTACTTGCCTAGAGAAAAGAAATCACTTCCTGCTTTTTGGCAGGTCCCATCTGTGTATAGAGTCATCCTTGAAAAGACACACTGGGGACAGATGAAGACATCTGGAGATACAGTACCTGCCACATCTGCTAATGTCTAAACACATTTACCTCAACCCTGTCATTACCATGTGAATTACCATGTATCCCTGGGATGATGCTTTGATCAGCCCAGCTCCCTGTGTCACAGCTCCTGAAGCCAGCATCCAGCCATCAGAGCCCATTAGACAGCAGCAAAGTAAAGCTGTTGACACTGCAGCTACAGCAGCAGCGCCGGAAATATCCATCTTCTTTTAACAGCTTGTGTATACTGTAAATTCTCCAAAAATATTAGGAAGTATGCACAAAATAGCCCTGGTGTGGCTGGCACAAACAAATAGGCCAGCTAAAAACATCAATGGGGCATGGAATGACCTGTACTCTACTTTCTGACGTGGTAAATTTAGCATCTAGTACATGTCTACACCACCTTCTTCAGTCCAAAAACAGGGTTGTGACGTACGCAGCACTCTGCTGCTCTAAGTTTCTCTTTAACAGATGAACTTTTCATTCGGCAATTAGCTCCACTTGCTTCCACTTTTCTGTCCTTTTCATTGATATTATGCTACGGTCAGTAAAACTAAACATTTCTTTCAGATGTTTCACATTAAAAGCATACCCAGAGAGGAAGGGTTTATATGTTGTTTGAGCCGTTGAAAGGATTTTACTGTGAAACATCTTTGCAGGAAATCTTGAATTTATCTGATCAGAGGAACAGTGAAGTAGAACAGACGACAATTAATGAGAGAATGAAATTAGTGTTTCTGTTAAAGAAGGTAAACCCGGAGCAGCAAAATAGTGAGTTAGCCATGATTTAAATGTTGTAGTGATAGAATTACAGCTGTAAAAATGTACATTATGTTGACTTTTGTGCAACTGCAGGTATATAGCTCTGGACAAGGTTTCGAGTTAGCATATACAGTAGCATAGGGTTATAAATCACTCGTTTGTTGACGATACTGTATTGTAACTAGGAAAAAACAGGGAGTTCTGCACTGGGTTTTTGGCACTGTGTAGTTTCTTTAAAAAATCAGGTGCCTTTCAAGGATAGGGCAAATAGACACATAACAGTAAAACAGTCCAAAAATGCATTAATTAATACATGGATAACCAATGTGTTTGGACTAGAGAGTCTTTATCATCACACCCTGATGTAGACTCCCTAGTCGAAACGTGTGTTTAATAATAAAGTAAAAATAATAATAACGGATTTTTAACTACAGTTAGAGTACCTGGGATGCATTTTCGGACTGCCTGCGTGTACCGTGGATTTTTACACTGAGTGAGCTGTCCATTTGTTATTTTTTACCTTTACTGTATTGTAACGGTTCTTCGGATAATAATCAGTACTTGCTGTTGTGATAAACTTTGCCACAATATGATTTTGATTTGATGTAACTCGGGTACTTGTTAATGATACGAGACAATATCATATACCCATTTAACACAATCAGTTCCAGAAGAAGCAGCAACCCCTTTTTTGATTTTATTTTTTAAATTCTACCCAGTTAAGTCCAGTAAAGTTTACATTAAATTACATGAACACGCATATAAAACATGCCCTAACAACAAGGACATTTAACCAAAGTATAAAATTCAGCCTAATAATAACTCTCAAGGTCTATAGACAAAGCATTGCATGAATTAGCCTTAGCGACTGGCGGGCCCTCCCTCTACTCACAGCTGTAGAATTTATCTTTATTGTAATACTTTTTCTTACTCACAGTTGGTTTATGTCACTGCATCTCCTCACAGAACAGCTTGGTTAAATTTCAGCTGGCGTGCATGTTTTTTCAGCCTAATATTGTTGAATCAGAGCAACAAATGTTACTGTCGCGAGAGCACCAAGTTAGCTGTGTTTCCTGAGTGTCTCGTAACGGCATTGTTAGCATATGGCATGTGCCTAGTGTACTGGTCGGTCTGTTCTCCGGAATCCAAAATATTTCCCTACTGCTGCTTTAATCCAGAGAGGTAAGAAAATATCTGCATCATCTTTTTCTTGGCTGCTTGCCAGCCTGGCACTAGTTTGACGATGACACAGACATGCCATTGAAATTTCGAGATGAAGGCGCATCTTGAAGATCATGATATTGATCAGTGTTTTCACTTTACATCGCTGATATTGGATGGTTGGACCATTGATCATAGAATCAATACATCGCTCCAGGACATTGGATTGTTACACCCCAAATATAGCATCAACAGAGAACTAGAGAAACAGACTCATAAAATATGATTAAAAGGAAAATTGGAAATAAAGATAAAAAGGAATAAACAAAGACCTATCTTAAATATAGGCCTTCAAATAACAATTTAGATAAAGAAAGAGAAATTGCATTATGTGGATTCTAAGCTGGACCCACTGCTTTGCTTTTCACAGTTCTTTTATTTATCATCTATCAGATGGAAAAGCCACATTCAAACATTACATATTGAAGTTGTAAGCTTTAAGTAGGCTTAGATAAAAAAGTTGTTCTTTTTGTAGATTGTGTGTAAAGCAGTGAAGTGCTGATGGCAGGCTGATAGACTGGATAGGTGTGACTACGTCAGGCGTTAGCTCATTAGCATGCCAGGTCTCTCTGTCCATCCACTCAGCAGTGATCAAGTCCAGAGGGCAGCGAGGACCTTATAAAGTGGGACTATATCATACCAGAAATCCTTTCCAGGGCTGAGATGTACTGAAAAGAAATCAGCCCACTCCAGGTTAAAAAAAAAAAAAACGCGCGGCTGTCACGCCTCATTGAGCACTGCCTCTGTGCGTCATACCTTTCATACTTCTTTCTGCTGCCGAGGTAATGCACATTTGAAAGAAATCTCGAGTTCAGCTCTGTGAGATAAGGTGATACTCCATGTGATTATCATTGTGTGAGCACTGGTAGGCACTTCACATGTTTGACTCACCGCTTGTCCGAGCGGTGAGGTGTGGGGGTGTGTAATGGTGGGAGGCAGATGAGAGGTGCTGTTCGGTGAATTTAGGACAATACCTGTAATATTCTAAGACTCTACAGGAGATGCTTTGACATTTTTACATCACTTATGCTATCTGAAACTTAATGTGAGTTATCTCAGAGGCAATTTTTTTCAGCTTTTATCAGTTTAATTTAATTATTTATCCATATCTGTTGGTCTGCAATTGAAAGCTCTCTCTGCTAGATGTGTGAATAGCAGCATTAGCCCTCTAAACACATAGATATAACTCCTAGGATTAGTCTGCTGATATACTACCATATTTTATGTCAGTAATTCCCAATCTGTTTTAGGAAATTAATGAGAAAATCATGACAGATGGCATTTGTAGATTTTCTGTCTTTTTATGGGATTTACTGACAGTAATAGAAATATAGGGTATTGCCAGCTTTATACTTGAAGTCCTCTCAAAAAGGTGGTTTTAACAGAGACTTGTCAGTGTTTAAGAGAAACCTTTAAACTGCCTTTTACTTTCTTCAGTTTAAATTGTTATTTAGGTTATAGTAAAGTAAGTGTTGCTTGCTGCATAGTCCGTGTGACTTGTGTTACACGGTGGTCAGGTGAAAAGTTTTTTTTTTTTTTTTTATAATCAAGAATCAGTGAAATGATGGGCTCTACAATTATAAACTGTCAAGGATTTACACTAGATTTTTTTTCTTTGACGGCCAATATGACTGTTAATATTCCAAAATTCGGACCATATGGAACAACTACCAGACATATGTTTTAAATAGCCATGTAATAGCCTGCATTTAAATTGCAATGAAACATTTCAAATTAAAACCCTTCAGTAAGTGAAATGAAGAAGTAGCCTGCTGAACAGACTGACTAATCACAGGTTTAACAGTGGAGGCAAAGGACCACCACCATGTTCACACTGGAAACAGAAGCGCCCTGATCTGTCAGTCGTTGCACTGCTGCCTGTCAGCCGTTGCCTGTTCGTTCACCTCAGAGGTGCATTTCTCCGCACTGGTTAGCAAGCCATTCTGTTCACCTACTCTCTTCTAATCACATGTGGACCTCTGTCTCTGTCTGTGTGTTTCCGGTCGTCTCTCTTGCTCTCTGTTTGGTCACAACTGACAAATATGTGGAAGCATGGGATGTACAGTACATTTTATCATTTATCATAATAAGATCAATTATATCTAATACAGCCTTTATATAGGTCATAACAGATTATTAGTGTGTTTTCCAGCCAGATTTGCTTGCAGCTCGCTGAAAAAAGAGATCAGACACCCAAACTATTGCTGCAGATCGTGAGCTGACCTTGACATATCCAGTGTGAACAGCATCGGTGCTGAATATGGGCACCAAGAGGAAGCAGGCAACAAGCCATGGCAAATCAGTGTGCTTTATGACGCTTCCTTGTCCAGCGTGAACCACCAAGCCCTCTATCCCTCTATCCGACGTCTTGCTGGCCGTGGTGGAGTGAATCATATCTGTTGCATTATGAGACCCACAGTGTTTTGCAGGGGTTCCTGGAGAACGTGATCTGTGAAGTTGTCACTTAAATTGAGCACAACCGCAGACCATTACTGCCATGGCTGTGGTGTATGCTCTGAAGAGGCAGGGACACACTCTGTACGGCTTTGATGGATAATTAGATCCAGTGTTGCTAAATCCTAAAATCTGGTCCGTGTTAAGTTTATAGTTAAGTTGTCTTGGATACGTATTAAAAATGGCACACAAAATTAGGCTGTTTAATGTACTGTTAATAAATGTACTTATTGATTTGGCACATTTTCCACTGGACATTTTGGCCATTCATATTTTCATCTCCCAGACAACTGCACTTGAGTAAAAAGCCAGCATATGCTGGCTGATATGAACCCTAATATTGAGGATTTTTCCACTTATATTGCTGCTTTATTTCTCAAAAGCATCCCCTCGTTTCAGTTGGATGTTTTTTTGAAGGTGTGAGTTGCATATGAAGCTCCAGCAGAGCTGCCCTTTGAACTTCCTCTGCTCCATTTGGTAACCTTCCAGCCAGAGGACCTCCATGCTGAGTGGGTCCATCCAAAAAGAAGTGGTGTCTTTCCATATCTGGCAAACTGCCAAGGCATGCCTTGCCAGCTTTACCAGGTGCCCGTGGCCCCGGTGTAGGGGCTGGAGTCAGGTAGCGCTCTTCAGGCCAGATGGCCCTTCCATGGCGCTACATCATTCAGCCCTCCCCCTGAGCCCTTCTGGAGACCACTGGTCATAGAAATGAAGAATTCTGAAAAGGCAGAAATGTATGACTACAAACAGCACTGGGATTAAAAAGAAGTATGTATTTGTTCGTGAAAAATACATACTGTAGCTAGAGCATTTGCAACCACACTGTACGTCCCTTGCCATACAAAATTGACACTGTATTGCTCAGTGGAAAGGTTTGGGCTTAAATCAGTATCAGATGCACAAAAGTTCTTTGAACATCCTTTTTACAGCACATTACAATCTACCTAAGTTTAAAAATGAATGACTGCAATACTTCACACAGTACGGCCAATCAGGACAGATTTAAATTCAAAGTCCATCAATGCACTCTACCAACCTATTGGCCACGTAGCCCCTTTTTTCCAACACGTCTCCAAGCGCTTGATTGCTGTAAATGAAGAAAGGAACAATCAATGGTCAAATGACAGACTGCATTGCAGCATAACATGCTGAGGGAAGTTGGGGCTCAGAGTGATCTGGCCACTCTCTCCACACAATGCACACTCCCCCTGCAGGCCCGTACAAGGTCAAGGTTACTGGCAGAAGAAACCGTACAAGTATATCTATTCACTTCATATCTGTAAAAAGAGGCTCAGTCACTGGCTCTTACAAAACATCCCCTGGGCTGCACACAGCCGAGCTGTTGATACAATGTTATCCATCTTTGAATGGAGATTGTGAGCTCAGATAGGGAGTTTAATGGTTTTTAATACAAATATATAAGATTTCTAAAGCTGAGGAAGAGCAATAAAAATCTCAAAATCAAAATATTGCCTTTTTTTTGTCTAATACAATAAGCTGACCTCACATGCAGTCGGAAGTGTTAAAAGATAATTCGATTTACTTTGTGATATCTGATGTCGTAAGTCACTTACTCTATTGTATTTTGATGTTTTAGTCCTATTAAATGAGCAGTTTCTCATCAGATCAACAGTGCGATATTATTTGTGTGCAACAAAAGTCGCCCCTTAAAAAGAACCCACAACATACAACATGGCATCTCTCACATTTCTCAGTGGCAAAGAAAAAGACAGGAACAGTGTTTGCTTTGTGTGGGGGTACTTCCTTACATCTCCCTCTCTCCCTCCTTCCACTGTTTCTTTTTCCATCTCACTCTCTGCTGTCAGATGTTGACTGAATCAGGTTAGAGATGGGCGGTGCAGAAACAGTAGCTTCGCTGATGAAAATGACAATGCTTCTACCCTGTTTGGATATTGAGATGCACAAACTTGCCTCCTTCCCCAGGAAAACATCAGCTTATGTAAACTGTAAAAAAAAAATAACAGCGAGATGTCTGCATATGTCTGGTGCAGGTGTGCAGGAGTAATTGGAGGGGGAAACAGATTTAAACATAGATTGTGTCACGTTCTGCCTTTCTGTTCACCTCTTCAGCTTTATTCACCCTTCCTCACAGACGATAACCAATGTTCCTTCATTGCCATTTTCCATCCATCCACCGGATGCTCTTAGACGTTCCCTCCTTGCCGAATCACCTGACTGCCGCACCCATCTACACACCTGTTTCCCCGCACACCTCCTTACTTGGATCACCCAATAACCCACCTGCATCCTATCCCCTTTGATTAGACCAAGCTCTTGTATATCAACCTGGACTCACTCCCAGGGAAAAATACATCACTTGGGCAGTATCCCTGGCATCACTATAATTACATCAAGTGCACTTTTTAGTGTCTCTGTGAGACACATCAGGCTTTCAACCAACTCCAGTGTTGGCTCTCCATGTCATCATTAGATGCTCAGAGCAGTGGACAAAGTTTAAAGAGTTTGCTCAGGGTGGACACGTCTAACAAACACTGGGCTTTGACCCAGGAAAGTGGTGTTTGTGACCAACAAACAACAGCACTGGTTACAGTGTTTGTGTCACTCAAAGCAACACATTCTCACTCTGACTTCATCACATATTGCTGCTTGGTCATGGACTTTCCATGTCTTCTTATGATGTGCAAGGTAGCCTGGGTGCGTCTGTTGTTGACGATGTGGGACGCTGTGACAACTTCAGCTTGCTCCATCCATTGTCTTTTCAAAATATCAAAAATACATTACAGATATCAAAATATC
>JAPZEB010000020.1:33150911-33165217 GCA_029783705.1 Chaetodon striatus | reverse complement strand
TTTTCTGTTTATATGTGCTTCGTATGCAAGAGCTTCCGTTCCACCACCTGGGAATCCAAAATATTGCTGGTTGGAGCACTTTTACTTCATCTCGTGGCGGGAAATTTGCAGGTTGGCAGCTTTTTTTAAAGGCGTCTGTTTCAGTGCCACCGAGGCACATCGATGCAAGCGGGATGTCTTTGTTTCTTCAGGTTGCTGCGTTTTTTTTTTTTTTTCACTGTCCTTAAACTTGACTGCTGGGATTCCTTAAGCACGGCATTGTGATGGGGCAGCTATGTAGAAAAAGTATTGTGCCTAATGAGATTTCCTCATGCTTTTCCCCTCGCCCGGGGGCTTCAAGAGCCTTGCTTAGTTCAAGTGGAGGTCTTATTACCGTATTCCTCAATCGAAGGACTTCTTCAGATTCACACCTCAAGCAAATTCCAGCCTGTTTGATCCCTCAGCACTGCGCTGATGAGTTGATCTGAGGGGGGAAAAAATACTAAAAAAAAAGTGCTTCACTCTCAGATGATGAGAGATGGAGGTAGGCAGTGTCTACCAGCATTTTGCAGGTTTTAATTGCTGGAGAAACGGGGATCAGGTTGGAATGATGCAGGCATTGTGTCATTAGCAGGAATAAGAAATGCTCTGTCTTGTCAACCAGAACCCATATGGAAAGGATAATTAGAGCAGCTTTAATTAGTATACCTTACAATGACAGATGGTAGCATCTTGCTATGTTGATGATAACCAAAAGATACATTTTTAAAATCTGCAACTCGTCCCTCACACAGTTTCATTTGTTCTGTAATAAAGTCTCAGTTTTTATTGCACTCCTGCAATTTTATTTTGGCTTCTGGCTGTTTCACAGAGCACAGACAGCGGGTACAGCTTCATACATCTGGGGACAATTTCTCTGTTTCTGACAGTTTGCTGTGTACATATCCAGACATATAACCCAGACCAACATAACTTGAGCTTCAGCATGAGTTGTTATGGTAATAACACTACAGATAAAACACATATCTCCAGCATCCATGAGGGTGTTGAACTTAGCTAATGAAATTCACATGGGAGGAGATTTGAGGCAGTTTTTTCATTACCATCAATCATGAAATTGTTAATTCCGGTGATTAATGTTGGCTTCAGTCTCCTTTGCTATTTCTGCCTGTCTTTATACACATATTTAGCTCATAGGGATGGTTCCAGCTAAAGCAATGTCACAGCAAGGAGAAATTAAAGCCTTTTTTCATATAAATTAATGTGGCAGAAATGAATGTGAATGCATAATTAGCAGTCTTCATTAACAGGGAGTGATTTAAGACCTAATGATGAATAGAACTGAAATGTTTGTTTTAGAAAAATAGTTTATTGGGATGAGTAAGTGATGCTTGCAAGTGGTTGAACGCTCACACCCCTAATGTGGAATTCATAATGTTACTAGCTATAATTAACATATATTATCTGAATGCAATAATATTTGAATATGAGCAAATAATGCCCTCTTTAGGCATGTGAACAACATCTGAATTGGCGCATAATTTGTGCATTCATTGTTTTTATACTCTAAGTTGACTTGTTATTAACCAGCGCAGTCTGCCTAAAACTCACTCGCTTTTTTTTCTCAGAGACACAACACAAACAAATCAGAACACACAGATGTCATACATGTACTTTGTACAGCATACAGTACTCAGTCTTTGCAGTGATGGTGGTGGTATTTCTCCTAGAGAGCCATAATGTCTTATAAAAGGGCACTTCTTTTGAAGATTTCTTCTTAATGTCATAAGACTTAGATGATTTCTTCAGTATAAAAATTTACCCAGTTGATTGTTATCTGTACATCCTAGGTTAGAGTGCTAACATGAGCTGCTAGTAAGTAATGCAGCATTTATTCCCAGAGTGCTGGTTTGCCAAAATATAAAAAGCTATGTTAAACGTACATTCTTGTACTTCCGTCTTTGCGAGGACCCTCATTGACTTAATGCATCTCTTAGCCCCGTACCCTGACCTTAATTATCACAACTAAATGCCTAACCCCAATGCCTTACCCTAACCCTACCCCTAATCTAAGTGTAGACCCTAAAAGCAAGTCTCAAGCCTCAAACAGGCCTTTGAGGAAGTGAGGATTGACCAAAATGCCCTTACTTTTCATGTTGTAGTTTTCCATTCAACATTTAGATGTTCTGCATGGCCAATGTTTAAAACTGCAAATGACAAATTGAAGTTAGGGACCATCTTTAAAGACTAAATTGACAGGCTAAATTCAGGGACCATCTTAAAAGTGCAAAATCACAGGTTGAAGTTTTGAAGAACCATCCTAAAAGCTCAAAATACCTAGTGGTAGTTAGGGACCATTTTAAAAGTGCAAAATGACAGATTGAGGTCAGGAACCACATTGAAAGTACAAACTTGATGGGTTGAAGTAAGGTAGCATTGTAAATGTAAAATGAGGTACTGAAGTTAGGGACCATCTTGTAAGTGCAAAACTGATGGGTTGAAATCAGAGACCATCTCAAAAGTGCAAAATGACGGGATGAAATTTAGGAGTATATTAAAAGCCCCCTCCCATTAAATTCAAGTTCTTAACATTGTTATCCTGACCATGTGATATTTTTTATATGCTGTAGACATAGGCATTTCCACCTTAGAATTGCAGTATACCAAACCACAGATTCAGACAGCCAGAGTTACACATTTACAGGAGATGCCGGGTGTAGCTATGTATCAGTACTTTGTTTCACTTTCGCTTTAACTTGTCAGAGCTTGCGATTAGGAACAAGGTTAATCTAACATTAGCAGCGCATTATGAGCTGTTTGATAACATTTTTACATTTCTATTGTCATAGAGAGGGAAAAGCAGAGTCAAGGTGAGCAGGTACGCTCGAGCTGCTGGCAAGTGGCTGCTGGAGATAGAGGCAGGACTACTTTACATATTCATAGATCTGCACATACGAAATGAGGTAAATGTTATATTTTAAGGCATGAAGGGATTTTTTTCATGGAAAAAAAATATGTGATTTTGATAAATAGAGATGAGGAATTTTAAAAGTAGATAATGATGTACTTAATAACCCTTTATGACCTACCATAGAACAAGTCCACCAGAGCATATCTTTGCATATTTACATGCTGTAGTGCCATTTTTGGAGTAATTTAACATGCTATCCATCAATACAACCTTTATATCCCAAATTTTTAATATTATGTGTGGACTTATGTCCATACTAATAAAAAAAATTAAATGCTAAAACGTGCAATAAACTACAAAAAAAAAAGGGGAAAAGAAAAAAATATATTATATATTTTTTTTTATATATATAATTTTCTAAATGCATGCAAGAAAGTCAGTTCATGCTCACAACTTGATGACGCTTATTCCAACTGAGGAGGTGCTGTGAATACCTGTGGTCTGGATAATGTTTTAGTTGCGTGCGCTTTTTATTGGATTTCTACAAACCCATTAGTGCAAGGACACAGCGCTCTGGGGTACGATGAATGCATGATATGTTGATGTAACTACCCCGGTTTTATATGCAAAGAGAGTTATTGCTCTATCTTATGTAGTTGCAATACTGCCGGCATTTAAAAGTGGATATGCAGATTAAATGCAATTTAAAGTGTACGCAAAATGCTCAAGAATTCTTCATTTTTAAAATGAAATTTATTTTATTTTTTTTGCTATAAAACACTGTATAAATGTTCATCTGGGCCTCCTCCCACTGCATCCACAACCACCATTTGTCTGTTTACTTATTCATCAGTTTTAAAGTTATGCAATATGGTGTAATGAGCTATTAGGTACATTAGGTATGCGTATTGTTATGTCAATTTCTTTCTCATTTTTCAGTCATACACTTTTTAGACCAACTCTTTTTCTGACTGTAGTTTCATACTGTTAAACCCTCATTCTTCATTTTTGTTTTTCTTTTTCTTTTTGGGAAGGTACAGTTCATTCTTCATCCTTTGAATAATTCTGATACATGGTTCACATATTCAAATGTTGTGCATTTTGTCAGCATCTAAACTTATATGAAGACTACATTAGCACTAGAGGACAATAAACACAGCAAGTGAGCCATAAAGATACACGATTTCCCACAATCTAGGTGCTACCCAGTTCCTGTATTAATTCAAATTCAGATACGAATATGGATATTTTAAACACGTACAGATAGTGACCTTGCATTATACATTCAAATCTTCATTTGTTTTAGAGTTGCACATGCAGTACAGTACATCACCTAAATATAGCGAATGTTTCGCCCTCTGGTATTCATGAAGACCTGCTGCTGCGTACCTGAGAAAATAAACAGCCTGTGTATGCGTTGCTTCTCACTTCTTATTACCTGCCGCAGATCTTAGCGAGCACCGGGATGCTTTGAATTATGTTAGTATGACGGACAGCATGGCCTTGGCATATTTAATGACGAAATCTTGTGTGAGAAAGTGGAAGTCATGATATACATGTGCAGCGGTGTGATGTGAATTATGCATTAAGGCACTCTACCTGAACCCTCCGTAACCCAGTTGACGTTGTTTTGCTGTAATTACAGAGCGGCAAACGCAACAAAGTGTCACAACAACATTTCTGCGGTGCAGCCTGATATACTGTACGCTAATGTTTTCTAATAGGTTTTATCAGACGGAGACTGAGAGGTTGAAGTAGGAAAAAGCAGCTGTTGTGCTCTATCATCAAACTTATCTGCAGAAACATAACTCCTCGCAGAAGCAGAGAAGTGTGATTAGCAGAGTCCTGTTTTGATTCACAATTAGACATTGTGTGTGACAAATCGAGAAATTGGATGAAATGGAGAATGAACAATTTGCAATCTAATTCCATTTACCCACAAATTGGACAGACATCTGTTTTCTTTTCCATGTTGCTGTTTTTTTCTGTGCTCACCCCCCTATGTGGGGGTGATAATCCAGCTCTTTGCTGTCATTTGAATAGCATGTTTGTACTGATCCCTGCAGTGTGCAACTGTGCGATGCTTCTCTCTGATCTTCCCCCAAGAGGACCATAACTCTCTTTATAATGTCACTGGCATTTTTTATTCTGACTCCAGCCCGTCAGCACCCAGAAGAGAGGACAGGTTGTGTATATCCATCACTCATTGAGTGTAGTCATTACATCAAGCCAGACATCAAACAGGTAGGAGTTTCAGCACTCTGATGTGCACCATATTGTAATGTGTAACTCTTTTTCACACCTCCTAGTTGCATCGGAGAAGATTAATGTTGCGCCATAGCTAAGTTTGGAAACTTTTTTTTATCACTGTAATTGCAGAATGATGGGCATCTTCATTAGAATTAAGAAAACTTGAATTAAATCAGCATGTGGCACATTTACCAAGTCGTGGTTTAATATACTGTATCCCCAAGAGGCTTCTGGTTGTAAAACTGAATTATTGTTTTATTAAAGGTCTTGATAAAATTAAAGCCGTTTCAGTTATTCGCTGCCTTCAAGCTTGTGAGAAAACAGTGTGATATAGCAGCGTATGAGCCCCAGGTGAGGTAAGCCGAGGCAGTCTGATTTTTCTAGAGAGCTCCGCAGCATCTTCAGTCTCTCCCCTCATTATGACATAAAAGTTATTCATGCATGTAGATTTTTTAAGAAGTGAGTGACGACAGCTCGCTCTCCAACAAGAAAAATGCATGAAGAGTCTCTTAACCTCGAGTAAATGCATTCCTAAAAAAACACACATCAGCAATTCTTAAATTAAAATGGTGGGAGCTGTAGACTAAAGGCCATTTCGTTTCATCTATAGGTTTGGGTCGGAAGCCATTTTCTTTTGGTCATGGTGAAAATTAGAAATAAATGGTTTCGTCTCCCCTCCTCCTCCTGCTAACATGACTGATAATAGAATGTATAGCTCCTCCAGGGTCATATGACAGATGAAATTCTTTATAAATTGATGGAGAAGTACTAGTTTAATCTTTGTGAACAGTGTAGAAAACCAGGAGCTTGGTGTGTGCTCCTTCCAATATAGGCACTTGAGTTTTTAGGAGGTAGGAGTATCAGTACAAGTACAAATATTACATCACAACTAGAATTCCTGCATTCAAAACCTTACGTAAGTAAAAGTATGTAAGAATTGTCACCTACATTTATTGGATAAGAATCAGGCGTAAAGAATCTGTAAACTTTCTGTTGCTGCTGTTTCACAGAACTCGATTCAACGTCTGTCTGGTTAAAAAGAGCTAACACAGCCGCCGCGACTAACATACAACATTGAGCCATAAAACAGTCCCAAAGCTTGAGTGCAGTTGTCAAAATTAACTTTTGTGTCCACCTGCCACTGTTGCTGGTTGATTCCAAAATGTACGCGCCACTTAATAGATTACTATTGTTTTTTTGGCTGGTAAGTGAAGCAAATCTAACCGACCCAAAGTGTTTGTGATAGTTTTCTGACACCAATTCGCTCTCATCTAATGTCAGTCACCAACAGCTCAGCACTACTGAAAATGGGACAGTCAGACCACATGTGACAGGCTTCAAGATATGCTAGCAAGGTGTCAAGTGTTATGAAAAGTTTTAAAATTTGCAAAGATGACCCCCAAAATTTGAGTGCCGTATACACAAAAGGACGAAAAGGATGAAAACATCTTTTAAAGTCATCATTCTCCTAGCCATTGTCGCTACTCTGCATCCTAACAAAGTGGCAAATTGTCACCTATTTACCCCCCTTCACCAAAAGCATTGATTTTATTGCATGTGTTTCACTGAAGCTTCGATGTCCAAACAAATCTAGCAACGCATTGTTACTGCTGTAAAAATGTCTATGCCGCATTTTGAGGTTATGCTAATTTGAGCTGCTTTATATTTTCTATATATTCGGAGTGGGAATCAGCAGAGGATCCACGATAAGATATTACAACAATGCTAAAGTCACGATACAATATTATGGCGATTTTAAATATTTTGTGATATATACAGAGTATTGTACAAAATCTACTTCGATATATTGCCAGTTATTACCTTTTTTTAGCAGTAAATTATGTCCCCAAAGGAAAACAACATCTGTTTTTTCTAAAAAGAGAAAGTTTTCAGTTGGTTTATATCACCTCAGTCATTTTTTGCAGCAGCAATATCTAGTGGACTGAAAAAGCAGTTGACTATATTATTCTGGTAGGCTAACTAAAGTTTAATTTTATTTGTCATATATATAATAAAAAACCTATCCTTGGCAATGTGTGACTATACAATATTGACAACCAAAAATATCACGATACTACGCTGTATCGATTGTTCTCCCCCACCCCTACTATATACGTTGTAGGGGATGTGTCATATTCTAGACGTCTAAAGTTTCATAAATACTCAAGTAAGGTACAAGTTCCTTGAATTTGTGCTGTTCAGTGCAGCATTTCAGTAACTCAAGTATTGGTAGCGACTTAGTCATATTCCACCCCTGGGTATGTTTATTACCTACAATAACTTTTTCGATCAAATGCTACTGTGGCTGGTGGATTCCAGAATCTTCCAACCACTCAGTAGATTACCATTGTTTTTTTGGCTGGTGAGTGAAGCAAATCTAGCAGTCGCTTGCATATTTTACCTGCATTTGGCTTGTGGCTGATGCAAATTTCCATCCCTGATTTAATTTATTTTAAATTTTATATACTTTATTAATCCCGCAAGGGGAAATTCAGTGTTTACAATCTGTTGTCAGATACACACAGGAATACACACACATGCACAAAGAGGACCTATACATGCATTAAATGGAGAGATGTCAGAGTGAGGGGGCTGCCCATGAACAGCATCCCGAGCGGCTGCGGGGGTTCGGTGCCTTGCACCTCGGCAGTGCCCAGGAGGTGAACTGGCACCTCTCCAGCTACCAGTCCACGCTCCATATTTTGGTCCGGGTGGGGACTCGAGCTGGCGACCCTCCGGTTCCCAAGCCAAGTCCCTGAGCCACTGCTGCCCCGATACCCTATACCTATCTATACCCATCAGATGAGTGCACAATAATGACAATAATGAATAGTGGTAAGTAGCGGTGCAGTATGCAGTGCTGCATGTAATAGACTGACAACCAGCCAGATTACAGTTTTAAATTAGACACTGTACAATATGATAATATAGTGTATAACAAAAGCGTATTTGCTGATAAAACAGCAACTGATCTTGACAGTACCAACAGTAGAAAATGTATAATAAACCTATGTTTAAGTGTTGCTCATGATGTTCAATATAGTTCCATGAATCAATGAAAACTTGAAGACAGGTGGCACTGCCAGTAACACGATATATTTTGAAGAGGTTCTCAGCATCAAATGCAATTTTTTTCGACTTAGTACTTTCCATGCACTTTACAGAGAAAGCAAATCAAAAGACTTTTTGCTGTGTTCAGTGTGAGTTTGAAAGGAAGCCCTTTGTTATCCCGGTTAAACAGCTGGCCCAGACAGACAGCTCTGTGCCGAAGTGAAGCTGATTTTGCTTTGGGTTTGTTTTCCCTATCAAAAGGCTGCAGAGAATAGAGCTTTATGGAGAATTGCATTACTCTACATAATTACAACGCATTATGCACCATCATTTGTCATCCTGTGCTAAAAAGCTCATCAGACAAATGTTTGGTCTCTCAGTTGTTACGTCATTTGTAAGTTTCAAGTTTCTTTTCAGAGCAGCAACAAAGTCTGTCAAGTCGTTTGCGAGGATATTGGTGTGTTCACACAAAGGGAACGAGGTGTTTTTACGCTGCATGGAGTTAGTAGCAAGTTCGTCAGAGTACAGCTGAAGTATATTCATGTTATTATACCTTTTAAAGGTTCTTGTCAGCTTACTGGATATCAGTGTCTTATTAGAAACAAAAATATGTGCAGTTCTTTCTTCTCTGCAGCATGGAGAAAAAACTCCTTTCTTCACAGGGAAGACTTTTTTTAGAACACATTAATTAAATATGATGGTGTGTGTAACATGTATGAAATTGCATATTTCTGTCCACACTTTCTCTACATCATGTTAATATATTCATAAAGCCATCGTATTTAAAGAAACAGTTCATTATTTATGGGCCTAGGACTTGCATCAAGTCATGAACCAGAGTCGAGCTTTTGAACTGTGTCTCAGAGTAAGTCATAGCTGTCTGCCCATGCAGTGTTTTTTGAACTGCTCAGCTCTCTTAAGGTTCTACTCTAACCAGAGATACAGGATCCTGGGGAAAATAAATACAGAAATAGAAAGAAACAGTATCACATATATGTGATTTGCTTTCGACTGACAAGACTACACAGTCTGGAGGCATTTGAATAATGGTATTTGGTTTCCTTACGTATTCCCAACGAGCGTAGATCCAACCAAATGAAGCCCTAAATAACAGTAGCTTTAGCTGCCATTGTTAAATCTGTCACTTGGTGCCCAAGAGATCCAGTGCTACAGGCCTCAGCTAAATTTGCTGTCTGTATGAACCAGGGCAAGCGGGAACAGAGAGCAACTCAACCAAGGGCTTCTGGGCTTTTCACAACATAGGCTACTTCATATGATTTATGTGGATTTTTTTATTTTGGTCCCTGTTCGTTCGGTTAAGAAATGTGGGCACAGTCTGTCCATGGGGTGGAACAGACTGTCATAAAGGGTTTTTTAGTGCACAGTCAGTGGCACTGTAGGACTTTACAATGAGTTTTGGAGTGATTGAGACTCTCTCTTGAACTTGGTTTGTCTTTGCGGTGAACTTGTGAAATGTTGTACTTCTTTTCAAGAAAAAAGATAAATTCAGGGCTTTAAAATGAAACTGTTAAAGTTTAGATTCAGTTCATTCTTGACTTCAAAAGAGCTGATTGTTTTGGAGCTTTCGTGGTAACCCTATGACCTACATCACATTATTATTGTCATTATTCTTATTATTATCCATCCATCCTATTTCATCTGCCGATCCTGGGCTGGGTCTGGGAGCAGCAGGCAAAGAAAGGCACTCTAAACGTCCCTCTCCCCAGCAGCATTTCCCAGCTCCTCCTCGGGGATCCCAGGGCGTTTCCAGGCCAGATGAGATATATAATCCCTCCAGCGTGTTCTGGGTCTACCCCGGGGCTCCTACCAGTTGGACGTGCCTGGAAAACCTCCAGCACCAATGAGGCATCCTGATCACATGCCCGAACCTCCTCAACTGGCCCCTTACCCGACATAAAGGAGCACTGGCGCTACTTCGAGCTCCCTTCGGATGTCTGAGCTCCTTACTCTATCTCTAAGGCTGAGCCAGCCGCCCTACAGAGGAAACTCATTTTGGCTGCTTGTATCTGTGATTGCATTCTTTCTGTCACTACCCAAAGCTCATGACTATAGGTGAGGGTTGGGAGATAGATGGAATGGTAAATTGAGAGCTTTGCCTTCCAGCTCAGCTCCCTCTTCCCCACAACAATCTGGCGCAATGCGTGCATCACTGCTGACGTGATCAGACCGCCTGTCCATATCACTCTCCATTTTATCCTCACTTGTGAACGAGACCCCATAATACTTGAACTCCTTGTGAGCCCAAGGCCGTGACTTGCACACTCACAAAATGGTCACACATGCATTTTAGTCAGAGACAAGAAGCCTGACTGAGCGAATTTGCTTCATCGGACTGTGTAGGTGTGGTTCGATGGCTTTTGACTGACGATGCCAAACACTCCCAAATGATCAAATTTTGATCCAAATGTGACTAAGCTTTGACTGGACCCCACGAGTATATAGGCTAACGCTTTTTTAACAGAGCACCACCACCTTCATACCAGAGAGGAAGAAAAGCACAGACAGAAACAGACAGAATTTTTTCAGTTAAGATAAATTAAACTATTCCAACTTTGGAGGAAAACTGCACTGTATGTTTGTGTAGAGCCCCATTGCTAATAGTGAGCAGCTGCTTGAAATAAACTAGGTTTTCATCAGCATTCAAGTGTTTGTGGAGGACATAAAATGTAATATAAACAAATTTCATCAAGACAGTTAAAACTTCTATGTAATATTTGCTTATTTCACTCTAAAAGTCATATCATATAAAGTCAGATGTGATCATAAGCAGCTCTACAACATGTCTACTGACATTGTTTTTGGATTTTATTTTATTGTAATTATAACATTATAATCACAAAAGTAATTTCTAAGCTTGGGAACATGGTGACATCATTAAAAAGTCCAGTGGGGCAAGAACTCCAGCAGTCAGACCATCATACAGGCTAATGTATTTGAAAAAGAAAACAAAGATTAACTGCAAAACTGTTACCCAGTTGTGATGGATATGTAAACTATGTATCCAAGGTCACATTCAGTTAGACTTTTAGTTAACATTTTAGTTGTGCTCATTTTCCTTTTACTTCCAGAAGGTTGCATAACCTGGCTAAACTGTTAGCTTGGTGGTCTTAACATCTGACTATTTGTTTCTTGACCACATGGACTTGATCATGATTTCACCATGCTCACAATTCTCAGCACATACTTTGGTGAGTACAAGGTTAAAATAAAAAATAGAGATGACAGCCACAGCAATAAAGATAAGACCACAGTTGTAATAATACATACATTTCTTTCGTAGTCGAGTCATCAGTTTACTGAAGATCATACGACTTGTGTATTATATCTGTTAAAAAGTTTTATCATAAAGGGGAGTTGAACTACAGTTTGTTTGAAATGTTTAATTAATGTATACAGTCTTTGCGGTGTTTGGACTAATTACATTATAAATGGATGTATGGATGAATCTTAATGGGATGTGTGGTCTGCAACATTGGTCCAAAACTGCTTCCTTATTGGCTTTGGAAGCAGAATATTCAGCTCCAGATGAATTACCCCAGATCCCCAGGCCTTTCATTTGTCAGCACTAATGACCACAGTTCCCTCCCTCTCGCTCTGCTGTTGTTTTACCTGTAATAATGGATTGATTTGCGGCTCTCAAAGCAGCTGTGAGTGAGTGAGAGAAAGTTTGCATTGAACTCATTAAAGTTTGTATTATCCAGTGTTTAGCACACTGATTATAGCAAAAGGAGCCATCTGCTTGGGGAGCAGGGCTCCCATCACAGTTCTGTATAATTTACCAAACAAAGTTTGTCGCTCCTGTCAAAAATCTGCTATCTGGAGGGGTAGCACTGAGCTTTGTGTCATTTAGTAAACTAAAAGGTGTTGGTGTATCCTAAGTGTATGAATATTATGTAGATGATGTTTTCACGGGGTTCTCCTCGGTGCTTTGCGTGTCATTCAATTAATGCAGTTAGCTATTAATCTGTTCATCAAAATTGGATTGGATTACTGAGAAATGAGATTGGCTTGTTTCTCATTAACGGACAATATTGTAGGGCTTTCCTGGAGGTCCATCTTCTGGACGACATTAGCATATTTCTCTTTAGCCCTGTTAGCATTTTGGACTCGTATTGAAGACATGACATGGTAATGAGCAAAATTTATTATTATTTTTTTTATACTAAAGTAGACTAATACTCATGTACCTTTTAGCTTTCTCACCAAACAAAGAGCAGCACTGGACATTTGTTCAAATGCGTAAGACAGCGTTTGTTAACATTTTCCAGAAAAGCACTCTTGACAAATAGTGTCCGTTGTTCCTTGGAAGCAAAAGGCAGAAGTACTATTATGTTGTGGACGATGTTATCAGGTGCTGAAAATTAAATAGCTGTAAAAGACTCAGAACGCACCAAGAACCAAGTTTGCAATGAATCTTTGACAAAACATCCATGGGTTCACAAAGTTGAATGCAGTAAGCTCTGATCGCAAGCCATTGTTAATGCAAGCCAAGGACACACTATCCATGCTGGCAGGTAAGCCAAAATGTTACAGGTTTAGCATTTTTGTACCATAAACCTAGCTAAACTTCAGGATAACCACACCATGTGAAATATTTTGACACTTGAACTAAACCAATGTGGTAAAATGGAGTGGCAACAGTTACTGTCTCACAAGATCTTAGTAGAACTGCGACTGCATCGGTGATAACAGATTGAGTAAGTTGTAAAATATAATGTTATCAGCTTCTAAACATTTCATAGTAATGGGGGAAAAAAATCTGAAACTATGACGTGAATATAATTGTGATGTCCACCAACTCCCAAAAGAAAAACCTGGCTTTTTAGCAGCTAAATGCTCCTCATCTGATATCTGAAGTCCACAGTGATGCGTAGCCATGCCAACATACCTGTTTTGCCTGGCTTTTAAGAGTAAAGCAAAGTGAAGTAAAAACAAAAAAATGCTGAGTGATATTGAGAAGACATGCTGATTTAAAACTGTCACAATGTCAGACAAATCAGGCAACTTGAGCTTAGTGCAATGGGCAGATTCAAAGGTCTGTACCAGGCAAAAATGCTCCACTGTGTTCACAGTATTGTATGTCAGCAGTTTGGTGCTGGGTAGGTAGTGTAGAGTGGGTTTATCTGACCTCTTTGCTAAGTCAAGGTTTCTCAAACATTCATTTACGTGTGGCACACTGTTATAATAAAATATGGCAGTTGCCACCACACATAGATTATTTTTTTGGAGCTGTGTCACTCCCCCTCTCTCTCTCTTTCACCGCAGAGCGTACTTTGAAAACAGACGGAGCAGCAGAGTGCCAAGCACAATCAAAGTTAAACTTAAGTGTTTTGTAATTCATTTAGTTTCAGTGTTGTTCATTGTTTTTCCAACCTACTTAAGATAAAACCTGCTGTGTTCCCATGAAAACCACACACCCCGCTGTCCATTGCTGGGTCTAACCCGCGTAATGGCAGCAACAGAAAGTTTTCTTTTACTCGTCTCTGCAGCAGCTGCTCCACTAATCCACTGATCTCATCAAATCAGCTCTGATCAACCTGACTACAGACTGATCAAAAGAAAGTTTTAAATGGTGATCAAACAGTTTGCTTCTCAAATCTTCACCCCATGATTCAAACCCACCAAATGCTGCTGAGAAAAAAAACAACAAAACACATGAAGATTCCCACCTGCAGTGCTTTCACGGACCTGCAAAAACCTCCAAAAAAAAGCTTTATCATCAACCTGTTTGGGGTTGGCTGTTAAAGTAAGATTAGAATAAAAAGATATTAATAACTCAAAAAAATAAATAAAATAAAATAAAAATTTAGAGGAAGCAATTAATTTAAATAATTTCACATCGCAAGCTGGCAAATTAGCCAAATTAACGTCTGGATTTGTTTTTTTTGGTTGCCCCAGTTGAAAGAAATCTGATGGACAACCATCCAGTTGACTGCTATCATCACAAGCAACCTGATTAATGATGAATAAGGGCTCCATACTTCAAATGTCACACTGCAGTCTGAGTCTGCAGATGGCACGGTCATGATGAAGGGGTGACCTTGGGGACAAGAGGGAAGATGAGGAGGTTGGTAACATTGCTGCTTAGTTCAAC
>JAPZEB010000020.1:33117731-33128651 GCA_029783705.1 Chaetodon striatus | reverse complement strand
GAACTACTACCCATTTGACCAATTTTATCTTTCCTTTCTACTGATGATCAGTCCCCACTCAGCTCTCAGATGTTTGTATCGTTTTTTTCTTAAATTTAATGTGCGATCAATGTCATGTTAAACTTTCTGCATGATGGTTACAGCTCCAGCAACATAATGGGAATTAAACAGTAATATTTACTTAAATGTACAGAATGTAATTTACTGATCTTTGTTTTACTGCTGCTACTTTACAATGGACAATTTACTGGCAGCAAACATGGTGACACCCATTTTGTTTAGTCACTCACTGCAGTGGATAATTGATTGATGGAGTCTGGGAGGTCAACACAACCCCTTAGGTGACTGAAACAACTTGAATATTCAGTCATTTTCAGCAAATCACTCATGACAGCAAAAACTAGGGGGAAAAAAATAAACGCAGCATTCAGTGTCATCACTCTCACGCAGTAGGCTGTCAGGCACTCTCAGTTAAGGAAGAGGATTGACAGTAGGCCTATAGGCCAACTAAAAATATTATCAGTCACCAGTGTTCCTACATCATACTCCTGCATAATAATAATAATAATATTAGTACTAATAATAATACAGTAGTGCAATCTAACAAAAAGCATTTCATCCAAAGACTCTCTGCCTGTCTGAAAGGCAACCATAATTGGAATTTGTTTCGGTCTCAGTGAGTCTCCCTCTCTTTTTGTGTCCTTTTAAGCTGAATTCTTGACAAACTCTTAATATGTTTGAACAAATCATTGTTAGTGTAGCAGCGGTAGACTTACCATAAATCATGGTAGGTAATCTTTTCATTAACAGGTGAGAGAAACAGTCAAATTGTGCCATATTTTCTCTCGGTCATTATCAGAGCTGCAGGGAGCAGGGAAGCATGCAGGGACTTGTAGCCAGGGGACAGTAGGTGGTGATAATGTGGTTGTGTGGTCTCAGTTAAGCTGTGAATAGAAAAGAAATACTTAGTTGGTGCAATAGAGGTATCACCATGCAGTTGTCATAGCATTAGTACTGCTATTAATTCACCCAGCAATTTGCTTCAACTTTATTTTGAAATGCTAGTTTCAAAAGGTGCTAGTATTACACTGGCAGTCATAGTGAGTGTTACCTAAAAGTTATTTAAAATTGGCTGTAATGACTATTTTAAAATTAACAATGTATCGAATGACTAAATGTAATGTGAAAAGTGCCGCTCGTAGTGACAAACCCACAAAGACCAGTTGAAGCCAGTTGAAGCCTTTCATCATATTGGAGCTGAATGTGACATTCATGTCATGTGACATTACGTGATACCAAGTTACATTTAGATTTCTACTATACAGTCTTTGATTTCTATTTTTTTTTTACATGGATACCATTATAAGACTTTTGAATTCAAACTACTAGTTTCACACATAGCCTGTATATAAATATTGATGACGTGTCTCCACTCACCCCTACTGTACAAAAATGGAGCCCAAATATCCGTGGACATGGGTGCTGCCATCTTGTGCTAATGACGTAATTTGGAGCTAGATTCTGTGCAGTAGAGATCTCAATGGTATCGACTCCCTGTCACAGAATGTATGAATAATGGATGGAGCTACTGTGACGTCACCCAGTGATTGGTGGACTGCCATTCTGAAGCCTTGAGTCTGGCATTTTTGCCTTCACCATCTTGTTTTTTTGGAGCCAGAAGTGATCATGTTTGGACAAGAACCTAGAGCTTTGGAAGAGTCGGGGTGGATCTGGCTCATAGAGTGCAGATGGGTGGGGATGCCTGTCAGATAGCCTGTCCCCACCTTTGAATATGCACAACTTTTGACCTTAACAAAATGTAAACTGGTGAGTTGTTAAATGAAATCACCCCCTATACAGTTTGCATGAATGTTGTAATTAGCTATAGAGACAAAACCATTTTTGTACCAGGCTGTAAACATTTTAACTTATGCTGTAAAGTGGGGCATTTTAACATGCGGGTCTATGGGGATGGACTCTGTTTTGGTGGCCTCAAGTGGCCATTAGAGGACCTGCAGTTTTTGGCACCTAGCTGATAGTTCATCATCAAATTACAAATTAACACTTAACTCCCGAAAATGCCAGAGACCATCTTTTGAGAAAAAATTTACTTTATGTGTACTTTGAGTTTTTAGTTTGGCACATGTCCCCTCCACAAGTGGAGCTTAACACCTATTCCTGCTGGCAGCCAGCAGGGGGTGATTGTCTATGGTTTCACAAGATAAAGTTTGGGTGTAGTTTGACTTCAGGTAGGATTTATATTGTCAGAGTCTTATTCATCTTTGTAAAATGGATAGACGTATATGATGATATACGATCAGACTGAAGTGGTATTCAATGCAATTATCTGGCACTGAATTGGCATTGTCAAATTAAGTCAGTTTTCATACAGTGCAAAATCCTAGCAAAAGTTATTTTAGGACACATTTCATAGAGAGCAGGTCCAAACTACTCTTTAATTTACAGAGACCCAACAATTCTCCCATGAGCAAGTACTTGGCAACAGCAGCGAGGAAAAACTTCCTTTTGAGAGGCAGAAATCTCAAACAGAAACATGTTCTTGGGTCTAGAGTTGTTATTTCTAAAAGTCAATTAGAACACCTTGAGCAGCAGCATCAATCCCCACACTTGTCACCATTAGTGTTTGGCACAGGATGATGATGTAGTTATTCTTTATCCCACCAACAAAGCTCTGATAAGCTTTGTCTTTCTTCCAGCTGCCAGTGAGCACAACACCAGACTTATTTTAATCGCTGAAAAAACTGATGGTGACGATACAGAGGTCTTCGACCAGGCTTGACTAATGCTGCAGGGGCAGAATTTAGGATTGATTAGTTGTTCAGGAATTGTACACTCTGAGGTGAGGTAATTGCAAGGGATGTGCGCAGCCTGCTCTGACATTTCTGTGTAGGACTTTATCTGTGTTTGCTATAGGATGCTGTGTGTATCATGTCGGGTTTGTGACAATTTTGGACATTCCTGCACACAGTCTTATTGAAACTATGAAGCCATCAGAAAAGGAATTACGAAATTTAACTAAGTCCTTGTTTGCCGTGTAGTCTTGCTCATGAGTAACAATTACCTCCTCCAGTGGCGGGCCACTTTTTAATTATAGAGGGTAAATATGCAGACAGTGAAACTGATCGGGACAATTACATGTAAGTGCTGATGAAGCAATTTGGCGAGAAAAAGAAAATAATTGTAATGTTGAGCCAGGCCCTTGCTCTTTTTGGCGCTGGTACGTCCTTTGCTAATCACAATATCTCCTGGATACACAACAGTAATTACATTTCACGGAATACATCCAAGCTGAAGTACAATAAAGCCCTTCCATTCATATTTCTCCAACCGCGGAGAACATTTGAAAATGTCATTTACTCAGCAGGAATGTGCAGATTTACCGGGGATTGTCAAAGCCCACAAATCAATCTGCTCATAACCATTTGACAAATTAGGCAATGACCTTTCACAGATTCACTTTCTGATTTGATCGTAGTCCGGATAAGTTTCATTTCATCGAGTCTGTATGGGAACTGACAGCTCTGCTCCTACGAATCCAATGCATTAGTCAGACAAAGGCACATGGTCTTGTTCAGAACTTCCAGTCGTTTTTGTGCAAGAGTTCATAACAGATTTGGTTTTTGTGGAAAACATCCATGTCCAAACTTGTCTTTTCATCCCTTCACTTTGCTATTAAAAATGTAATCTTTGGTACAAGGTCAGGTTCCAAGTTTTATCATGGATCTTAGACTTGGTCAATAAGTCATTAATGATGAAAACCTAGAGCTACTGATGCACATGCCAATCCTCGCCTTCACTCTGTTGGTTTTAGCTGACTACAGAGAATCCTGCTGGTTCACTTTACTCTATTTAAGTGAGCAAAGGTGAGCTGGGCCTTTGTCTGTGGCTATAGGAAGCCACAGTAAGCAATAAATATACTTGCAGATAACAGAGTGGAAAGTTATGGTTTACCAATAACTCTGCGGTTTATTGCTGTTCATGGCAGAGCTGTATTTAGAGTTTGCTTCTGCGCCCTAAGTTCTGCAATAGACTCCACATTCCCCTCCTAGTCAGCCCCTTATTAATTTATGCATTAACTTGGAACAGGTCCAGTTCGAAATTTCCAATGGCATCCAGTCGGCGGTGCAAGCTTAAATGATACCACAGTAAGTAATTGGATGGTGTTAGGAATACCATTAAAAACTATAAAGCGGCTGGCAGAAGCAGGTCAACAATCAATCACTCTCGCTTCTCAACCACGAGCCTCCTCGCATACAACATCACATTTCATTTCCTTTGAGTTATTTTTATATAGGAATTTGTCTCTGTGTCCAGCCCATTGTTCATGTAGGGTTGACCCAATATAAAATTCAAAGCTGCACGTACCCGGAGGTCAGTATTAGTGGGTGTACAATTATAAGCCTAACCTTTTGAACTTGATTAAAGTAATTTTCATCAAAACTTTCACCCCTTCTTGTTAGAGTTATATTTCAGTCAAATATGAACTTACTGTACAGACTTTTTAAACCCATTCCAACTCACTCTTTCAAGTGATAGTTTGATACAAACTTTAAGACTCATAACACGTTTTTTGTTTTACCCCAAATAGAAATCTGGAGGTAACAAAATCGATGAACACATGCCTTTTTTTAAGTATTATTTACAGTACTGAGGCTGAGCTTGTTCTGTCAATGTTAATTGATACACAGATATTTGCTGCAGGCCAACAACCAAAACCATTTCAAATTGCTTGAAATTGTGTCAAACTCCTGTAAGAACTGTCAGAGAACATGTGCGTTGGCACTCACAGTCATGGTATATCTAAATAGCTTAAGTTATCCTGGAAAAAGATGGAATGATTGGCTAAGACATTTAGTGACAATGTGGTAAGCCTTTAATATGAGTTAAAAGTAAGCAAGGGGTTCTAATAGTCAAAGTTACAGGCTACTTCTAGTAGTCACACTTCATCATGACTTCATCATGTCTGTAGTCATGCTGGCGTTCTCCTGCCCTTCCGCCATCTGCATGTAAATGTTACAGGAAACAACAACAGCAGCCTCCGAGCTAACAACCTACATGCTGAAAAGTTTTGCTGAAGGTTTGGATAGTGCAGTAAGGCATGTCTGCTTTGTTTTGTTGGTGTATTCTTATAAAGATCTACAACTAATAGAACAACTTGTGAATGCAACTTGGAGAAGCACCGGACTCCATCGTGCAGGACTTTAATGTCTGATGTTTATCAGTTTTATGACGCAATCAGTTGGAACTGATTTGCCAGATCTTTCGGCAGCAACATTCGCCAGTGACATAGACATTGTTCCAATACACATGAACTTCTACTGTACAGCTAGCAAATTGTCTGCAGTTTTAACAGGTCCAGTCTGTTACAGGTTTTTGTGGCATTTTCTGTAACCATGATCAAAAGTAGTCTTCCATATTACAGTACATGAAATGCATGGATGCACTAGGGAGGAGCAATTCAAGCAGCCCAGTGTGTTCATGCATCACTTGTCGTCGGTCCCTCGTTCACGTGAATGCAAATGCAGCAAGGCAAATAGAGGATGCAAACTACGTCATACTGTTTCTATGACTGAAATTGCAGGCCATAAATAGGGTCAAAAATATGATTTCATATCATTAATATCTTAAATATTAAAATTATCAGACCACCTTAAGAGGTGAAGATCAATATGATATCCTCCACATATACACAGGAGTGCAAGAGGCCCATAAGTTGCATTGAGCTGAGGTTCACATTGAAGGCCCCTGGCCATTTACGCCATGCTGACAGGCCACAGCAGATAGACATTGATCATGTTTACTCATGACGTCTCCATTAACCTGCAGGTAATGACACCCATTCAGATCAATGGTTCTGACTGCCGCGTCTGCAAATGGATTCTGTGGTTAGAAGCCACTGAGCTTCTACAGATGATACTTAAGGAGAGAAACGACTCAATTCCTCTGATTCGCCCGCTTTCCTTTCACTTTCTGTCCTGCCAAGCCTGCTCATTTGTCCTTGGATTTATTCCTCTAATAGGGGAGCCAGCATGCCTTCTGCCTCAGCTTGTACATGCACACTGCAGCCAAGGCCGCGGCTGGCTCGACAGCCTGGCCTTGAATGACTTCCTGTGTGGGCTGGGTTGAATTCTTGGTCAGGACTGGTATCATGAGGAGATGGATCAAATGCCAACGGTAACTCAATTACCGGTAACTCTTTTAAAGTCTGACAGTTTGGTTTTGACCTTCCTGACTAAAAGGTATCGCATGGTGTATTTAAAACCAACAGCTGCAATGCAGTTAGAAAAAAAAAGACAGTTTCCAGGTTCCTGGGGGACAAAGCCTGATCATCTCATTCCCGTAGCACTGAGACAAGGTCACGACTAGTGTGATCAAAACTTTCATTCCTGCAGCACGCCTTCACCTGAGGAGACGTTTCAACTTTCCTCTTTGAAAAGCCTGTTGGTCATTTGTAATGTCATTTATCTACCTCTCTATCGTCCCTTTGTTAGTCTCTTCTAACACAGATCACAGGTGAATTACTTCTATAATACTGGCATGTGCAAAAGCATTTTACACAGTGCTTTGATAATACACAGGAAGTAGGCAACAAACAAAAGAGGGTCAATGTCAGTTCTGCATTATTGTCTGTGTTGATTAAGCTGTAGCGGAGGTAAGGTGAGCTGATCTGAGGCAGCGCTTCTTGTTTTTTCTCCCCAGCCTTGTCTAATCACCTTTAATCAAATGCAAATGGTGAGAATAGGGAATCTTTAATTCAGAATAATGGGAACAAAGGGAGAGATGGGAGGAAACATAAGAGCTTGTTAGTTACCACCATCGGTTTGCTCTCCAGGCAGGTCCTGAGGGGGCTTCTTTTAATCTAGCATCGCCTTGGGCAACAGCTACCCAGCCCTAAAGCGTCCGAACTAGATAAAATTAAGCAAAATCAATGAGGCTTAATTCTGTTTGAGGAAGTTGACACATTCTATTTTTCTTCTGTTACAACAGCATCTTGGCCGGATGATGTTGTTGTAAATTCCTTTATAGGCCTGTTAAACAATTAGCCAACCAGAGGTACTCCTGACAATGCCAATTTGAATAATTAAACTACACTGGCAGCGAGATTCCTCTGGTTCAATTCATCACAGTCCATCTGCTGTACGTATATGATAACAGATTTCACAGTATGCTGAAATGATGACATGACAGAGATCTAGCTGATTTTCATAATTTACTTTCCAGGTTCCAGCAGCCTCTCTGCAGCATGTACTATTCTCTCTTCATTGCATTAATACTCCTGGTACTTTACAACACTGCTTGGGGAGGAAAACATCTATCTCTGGGGCCGAGCAGCGCCTTCAGCAGTTCTCACAAACTTCACAGAAGTTGATTGTCTACCAAGCAGCACTTGGATCCATGCTTTTTATTTATCCCTCCATATGAAAAATATCCTTGGGTAACAGCAAAATTGATACGTGTGATTAAAATTAATATATTTGGTCTGTTTGTTCGAATGGGGAGATAGTATTTGTCTCAAACATGATTTACGTTGAGTAACCCAGTTTCGAAGTTAAACAAGGTTGTTGTTTGGCTTTTCATTCAGTGCAGGAGCACACTTGGAGTGATGTTGTGTCTGTTATCAGCAGGTGTCCATGAATTTCTTTTCAATAATTGTGTCAAGTGTTATCTCCCCCTTATGACAAAGCGCTAAGCAGTGATTTATCACCTAAATATACATTCTATCCAAGCGCATCGGTCCTTTAAAGCGTTGAAAGTTTTCACAAAAAAGTACACATATATATGAGAAGCAATATTTTATTCTTGTCCTCTCAGATACATAGCTTACATTCTCCTTTTAAATCTATGTTCACTCTTGCAGGTCATAATTTTGGGCCTCTTTTTTTCCCACTTTCAGATAAGTGCCTGAGAAGTATTGCAGGTTTTTGACCACTTAAGGTGGAATAAGGAGACAAAACACAAGTATAACTGGATTATTCAGATTGCTTTTTTGAAAGAATTCTGAAATACTTTATCAAGGTCTGCCTTGATGTCAAGACAGATGGAGGCAACGGTACATAACTGACATAACTCTGCATGGTTCTTTGTCTGCTCTCATAAGTAAAGACATCAGTGTGTTGACAGGCTACAGATCTTTAGAGTAACAGATATCCAAATAAAGTTTAAATCTTCATACAGTCTCTGACAAACTAAAGAATGTGAAGCTTCGGTTTGCTTTTGTTCAGCGGATTCGAAGGTACTTTTATGAAATATCTAAGGTGATAAGCAGGATTACTCTTTGTAGCAACACAGCAGAGAAAAGCTATTCCACAGCTGTGTAACATGTTACACAAGCAAAGCATGTTTTTCCTGGTGTAGGAGAGCTTTTATTGGGCAGGAATGAACTTTCTGTGCCAGTGAAAGTCAAGTATACCCAAGAATAAATGAGAATTAAAATACATTTATACACAACATAACCACCAGAAAAAAAGGTTTGCATTTTATGTTCTTGCAAACCACAGATACACCCATGTTTGGTGGCACAAATGCCAACAGCAAAACAGGGATGGGTTGCTGATAAAAAAAAAAAAAAAAAAACGTTGTTGAAATCCGGCACTTGGGTGACTTGACTTGTTGCATCAAAAAAAAGCTGTCCTTTAATGTTGCCATGATAGACAGCCTTTGGTGTTATAGTATAATGGAGCTCGGCGGCATCAGGGGAAATGCGGCGGGACTTAAACGAAAGTTAAGGTGGCGAACATGGAAGGGCTGGTGGATGGGTCCAACAAACACCATCTTTCACCAGGTAGAGCTGTGTTCATGTCCCGTTAGATTACAAAGCCAAACCCTGCTCTTGTTTCCTAAACCTAACTACGTGCTTTTATTGCCTAAAGACAACCAGATGCATTTGTTGTTGAAGGAAAACAAAACGTCAATTTGCGATGTTGTACTAACGTTATTTTGAAAGAGACTATATGTAAACGGTAAATTTCCTGTGAAAACGGAAGTGCATTATGAAATAAGACAATGCATGTAACAGGCAGAACATAACACAGTGTCCTAGAACATTAACAGCCAACACACCCAGGGTACCTTCTACGTCACATCTGGACGTGGAAAGTCCATGACCAAACGTCGATATGTTACAAGGTCGGAGCGAGAATGTGTTGGAAAAAACAGGTTCCTGGCTCAAACGCCGCTGGGAAATGCAATGTGGTGTCAGTTAAAACAACCCGGGTTCTGTGCCAAAACCGCAGCTGGGAAACACTGCAATGTGCCGCAAAAAAACACCCAGATTTAGTGGCCCAAACGCTTTTGGCAACACATGAAAGTACACCAAAAACAAGCCGTGCAGATAATGCTGCGATGTGTCAGTAATTAAAATAGGACCGGTGGCTTGAGCGCTGCTAGGAAATGCTGCAATGTGGTATAAAATAAACAGATTTGGTGTCTGGTGTCAGAAACACTTGGCACATTCTATGCCAAAAACACAACTGGGAAACGTTGCAATGTGACACGAAAAACACCCAGGCTGGGTGGCCAATCAGTTCACCAAAAAACAACTGGTGCTGTGTGGCCTGCAGTTTGTTGGGCATCCATGAATATATGTATAAGAGAAAAAAGGGATTTGCAAATGGAGACAAGTACTGTACATGTGTTAAGAAAAAGAGCATACATATATCTCCATGCATATGTTTACACAGCAGTTTTTCTAACATCCATGATTAATGTGATGATAAACTCTTAAACTCTCGAGGGCTTGTAACCCTATCACATGTCACATCAGAGAAAAAAAATAAATCTAATGATATGTAATAATGATGTACATTTAATCATTTCTCTGCATACTTTTAAAGCTTATTACCAATAAGCATCCCCTTAATGCCTTCCTGAAGCCTTTCATGTCTTGAAATGCATTAGCAGCTCCACACTTGAGAGATCAGCTCCTTAACTGCAATCATTTTCATACACTCAATCCAAAGTGGGTTAACAACCAATTAGGAGCAGCAAATAGCTAAAGATCAAGGAAAATACTTGCCGGGAACCCTAAGACTGCATCATCATCAAAAAACAAACAAAACAAAGGTGACAGGTCTGGGTGGATCAAACAAGCAGCACATGAAACTGCAGGTAGGCACAAAAGCTCAAGACTTCCTCAGTATTCTACGAGCATCTCAGCAAACATCACACTTCCAAAAATAATCAGCTCCAATGGAATCGAAAAAATAGAATATGTGTATGTTTTCTGTTATCTGAGACAGAAAAAAACATTTTAATCATTTGACGGCATAACTGAACACACCCCACGTTGCAGGTGGCATGTTTAAATGATGCTTTTCTACAGCTTCTGTCATTCTAATGAACACTGAAAGAAATCAGGCTAAATGAGGCCACAGAAGACTGATCATTTGGCTGGTTAATAAGCAGCCCAGATTGCTGAACATTAGTATGCGACGGCATATATAACCTCCCTGGGACATGCACCTCCGACAGGTCTTGATCAATTTTGATCCCGATGAAGACATATTATTTTTAGATATGTGACAAGCAACTGAAAACCCTGTTTCCCGGGTATGTTTCTCTTTTATATTAGCGATAGGCACAAGTGGTGAATCTTCCAAAGGAAGATGTGACAGGCTAATCCACAGAGAGGAGTGTTCCTGGCTCAATGATTCCCCATGAGCCTGACAGTTTGAGGTATTCGGAAATGTCGGCAGGTAAAACTTGTTTACATCATTATAAGTGTGTACTGCAGTGTTTTCCCTCTCCCAGTCTTCATTACAAAATTAATTTATTGATTAAAATCAACTGCAAAGCAGTCATTAAATACATCTGTGTGGAAACTGTGTTTGTTCCTTCGATGCATCGCCTTCTGTGCTCGGATCATTCTCCTTTTTTTTTTTTTTTTTTTTACAAGTAAGA
>JAPZEB010000020.1:33062503-33073659 GCA_029783705.1 Chaetodon striatus | reverse complement strand
CACCACTGACCACTGGGTGAGTTTCATGGCTTTGAAAACCAACGTTTAAGGTGGTTTTAGGACAGATTTACACATGGGCATAGACAGCATTGTTAAGCCAGGCAGGGGAAAGACAAATTCTCTCAAACTGTTAGAGAAGGAGCAATCGTCAAGATTCTGATCTTAACCACTCTATTTCATCATAAACAACCTAGGAATGGGGCTCAAAGTGCAAAATACCGGACTTATCCTTTAAACCCAAAAATTTGTGTTTGTTGTTGAAGAAGAAAAAGTCAATTTGCGGTACAGACATAGTGCTTTTATTTTGAAAGAGACTGTATGTAAATGTTGCATTTGTTGGCTGTCCATGAAATTGGATGTGTATCTTGAAAGACGAGACTTGACACTGTGTCCCAGAACATCAACAGCCAACACATCCAGGGTACCTTGCACGTCGTATGTGGACGTGGAAAGCCCGTGACCAAATGCCAATATATGACGCGGTCGGAGTGAGAGTGTGTTGTATAAAACGCTCATTCTAAGATAATGAAAACACAAGAATTCTAATTTCCAGGTGATTATGCATCAATAAAAACATAGTTATGAGTGTTAGCTACCATTGCTGCCAATAGATGCACCTAAATCCCACACGCTGAACCTTGTAAATTTAATAATGTGTTTGCAAATAACTGCCTACAAACACAGAGCAACATCAGCATGTATTTTGAGATGTGTCTGGCCACCTGAGAAATGCCCAGTATTCACTCTCTATTTTTTTTTTTTGTCTCCACCAACAGAAATCTGTATCTTGAGCTTGCTGAATATTTTACCAGCTAGATGCCAACTTTGTCCACCTGCCATTTGGTGTTAGGCAGGCCGCTTACAGTGGGCGTATCAGGACTTATTTGCTGAAAACAGCTACCTGCTGGAAACAGTGTTAGAGCGGTCAGCTGTGAGTGAAGCATGCAGTAATCATGCTGTAAAACCAAACCAGTTAAGAACAAGGCTCAAAGCATGGTGGAGGCATGATAAATGTGTTTCAGCTATTGTTTATTTTTCATTAAAAGTATCGACCGCTTGAGCTTAAAATACTTGCTGAAGTAGCGGAGAACAATTGCAGTTGTTGTCCCTGAAATGTGTCCCCTGGACATGACAACAACTGACTGAGCCAGAACAATAACTTGAAATATTTTCAGATATAAATCACGGATAGGAATATTAAATATCCTAATCTGCAGAGCTGTCCTTTCCATCTGTATTCTGCTTTATTTGAGCTTCATTTAGGCTACTGCATTTTTTCAACTTTCTTTGATAAGATTGTGAAATCCAATATTCTTATTCAAGCCTGTCGTGTGTTTGTATTGGCACGCTGAGTGGACTGAAAGGAGCCCACACAAAATTAATTTATGTGATCCCATGTAAACATCAACATGCAAAGGTTTTCCTTTAAGCCACTTGTGCATGCGGGAAAGCTGCGTGTTGAGCAGCTGAAGGGGGGGAATGACTGTAGAATACAAACAAAGCAAAGCCCCCACATTTTCACACCATCATTTTCGGGAACTGAACAACATTATGCTACAGGAATCCTTTCTCTATTGTAGCATCTGTCCTCCAGCCCTTTTCTTTTATTTGTTTATGATTAGAAAGGTTAAATAAAGTTTTTATATGAGAGAATAAAGCCAAAACAAAGCCTCTTGCATCAGAGCTGTAGCTGTTTCTAGGATTTGAAAACACTGAGGGCTTAGCCCAGACCTCTGCAGGGGGTGCGGAGGGATCCATCCCAGGGAATGTTTTTTTTAACAACAATCTTTATTTTGATGTATTTCATGCACTCTGGCACCTCATTTAAATTCAAAGTGCATGTCTTAATCATCAAAAAGTTGACTTCAAACAACTTTTTTTCTCTTTTTATATTAACTATGAACTGTAATGTTAAAAATATTAGTAGTTGTTCTGTTGTTAGTAGGAACAAAACACTTACAACTGCTATTATTAAACAGTGACGAGAGTTGGAAAAACAGTTGAATGTAAACAGTGGTCCCTTTTATGCTACTTTTTATGCTAATACATTTGTTATTTACTTGGGTTTTTTTTTTTATATTTTCATTATTTTATTTTCGACATAACTTGCAGGTATACATTAACCAATAATTACTTACAATATCACAACACATGTAGATATCAAGGCAGTTACAGACAGTTAAACAAGCAACACGGAGCATGATAACAAAAAAGATGAAACAAAAACTGTCTGACCTTCTCTTAATAACATCATACCTCATATAACACAGCTCTACTGTTATAACAGAGACAGTAACAGACAAAGAAGTAGCACAACATGTGCACCTACATTTCTTTGATGACTTCAGTTCCTTTGAAGAAATCAAAGATTATTAATGCAAAATATAAATAGCTCATAAATAATAATGTATTACTCTATATTAAACTACCCAGCAGTATATAAAGTCAGTAAAATGAGCTCGGACTGTTGCAGCTGCAACAATAAAGTGATGAACACATTAAAGCGTCAATAGACACAATCCAATAAAATATATTACTCTGACATATAAAGGTGTAATATAATAAAATCAACTAATAAATAATGATGTATCTGTGTAAATGAAACTACCCAGCAGTATTAGAAGTAATTATAATGAGTTAGGACTTAACCATCTGCAGCAAAATGAACACATTAATGTGTCAATAGTTATAATCTGATAATACATAGTACTATATATACTGTATATATTGGGCCATTATTACTTTTACTCTTGGTACTTTCGGTATATTTGGATGCTAATACTTTTGTACATTACTTGAATGGCATTTTGAGTGCAGATATTTACGTGTAACAAAGTATTTTTACACTGTAGTATTGCTTCTTGTACTTAAAGGTCCAATGTGTAGGATTTAGGGTGACATCCATCCATTTTCTTGAGGGTCGCAGGGGGCTGGAGCCTATCCCAGTTGACATTGGGCGAGAGGCGGGGTACACCCTGGACAGGTTGCCAGACTATTGGAGGGCTGACACATTCACACCTACGGACAATTTAGAGTCAGTTAATTAACCTATCCCCAATCTGCATGTTTTTGGACTGTGGGAGGAAGCCGGAGTACCCAGAGAAAACCCACACTGACATGGGGAGAACATGCAAATGCCACACAGAAGGGCTCCCGTACCCGGGATCGAAGCCTCTTGCTGTGAGGCAAGAGTGTTGACCACTACACCACCGTGCCACCCATTTAGGGGGACATATTTGCAAAAAATGGAATCTAACACAATAAATATGTTTTTTTATAGTTTAGGGCACCTGAAAATCTGAATCAGAACGAGCCGTTTATATCTGCATAGGGAGGAAGTATTTGTCCACAGAGATTGCCACGCTGCATCTCCATGTTTCTACAGTGGCTTGCAACGGACAAACCAAACACTGGCTCTAGATAGGACTATTCATGTTTTTGCGTTGGCCACCATTAGCAAACTCCTCTGTGAAAAGAGAATGTGAAACTGCTTAGTTCAGTGTTTTAACAGGTTTTAATCACCTTGACCATTTTGGAGAAGAGAGCAGATGATTCAGCTCCCATTAAAAACCTCCTTAGCAATGAGCACGCAATTTTAACCGGTAGAAATTTCAGCTGGTTGCAGTCTGCGTTCCTCATAGCTAGATGGCACTAATTCCCCTTAAATCATACACACTGTTCCTTTAGGAAAAATTCCAAGGACTTATTACACCACTATGTTAACATCAGTACATTGGAATATTAAATGGGTTTTCTTTTACTTACACACACAATTTCCAGTCACAGTTGACCAGTGCAGTGCGTGCACTCTTCTGTGTATTCACCTCTCCATCACCTGCTGTCTGTCTGTCCATTTGTCCACTGTGGATTTAAGGAAGTGTTTTTGCGCAGAGTTTTTACCTGCTTTAGTAAAATAAACAGGTCGTTTACTGTTTTAGTACGGAGCCACACCGTAACGTTATGTTGCAGTGTGAGGTTTGGGAAAATAAAATGGCACCTATAATCATGATGAAGAGAAATGTAGCCTGCTTCATGTTCTAAATCGTATCACACAGGCTTGCTCTAACCCTTGCTTTTTTGGAGAAATCCTACAAGATTGAGTTGTTTTGGTCTGACATTTCTCCTCTGCTCTTCCTGTGTCACTCAGCCCTGACCATCAGACCCTCTCGCAGCCCCCCCACTCACCCACACACACACACAGAGTTTAGACACCTGCATTTATTTTGACAGGCTGTTATGTTACAAAGACTATCGCACGTTCACACATATTACGTTTTTTGTCAAGCTTCACAGACTTACTGGTGTGTACTCCCTCCGTCTCTCTCCCTCTCTCCCTCCCTCTCGTCTAGCACTCACACTTTTTTCGATCCATTTGGAGCTGCAGCCCCCGATGCCCTGACCTAACGACGCTGCAGGCTGTAGCAATCTCCATATTGTATTTACACACCTCGCCAGGGTGTATTAATCTTCATATTCACATGTATATTAGCAGAGTACACTTGTCTGTAACAATGCCGAATCATAATGTCCCCGTAATCCCCCCATTTACCAGAAATACATCAGTCAATTATAAAGTTGTCCTCTATTCCAGCTGAGTTGCAGTTCCAGGGAGTGAGCACAATGTTAATTGGGATTTGTAGTTCAGACAGCATGTGAGTGCATTTGATTGGATTGGTCAGCATGTGGCTCACGTACCGGTATGTGGCATTATATCTGCCTTTTGTGAGTGATGAACTGGTGTAAGTGGTAACTGCTGTTACCCAAGCGAGTGCTGACAAATGACTCACTAGCATGAGAGACCAGAAACACTTTGCTGTACGGTGCCATACTGAGAAGGATATTGACTGTGAGAGGAGTGTGGATTCTCTTTCTCACGGCTGTCTGATGACATAATGGGCACACAGAGATTGTCATGCCAAAGGCCATCTCTAAACCGAATGTAAGCCCCTGTGTGCGACGCAGGGACAGTACTCCAGCTCCGCCACTTGTAGCAGCCTGCAATTACCAACAAACAAAGCTACACTCTCACAATTATAACACAAAAGACTAGATTAGCATAAGAAAAAATGTTTTGTCAGTTTCACGTGTATGTATATTTACTGTAATAATAGGCCAACCTCAGACAATAGACTATTTTCACAAAAAAATAAATAATAATATGCTTTTTATATAAGTGTGGATTAACACTCCAAACTAAATTGAATTTTCAAGTGAAGTCAATTTATCTAAATGCCAGAATCACAATCGTAGTCTGTTCATTATTCATTCATTATCCACTGCCTGTCCCAGCTGACACTAGGCGAGAGGTGAACTATCAGACTATCGTCAGACTATCACAGAACTAGTACATACAGGGAGACAACCATTAACACTCGAATTCACACAAACGTACAATTAAAAGTCGACAAAAACATGCAAACTCCACACAGAGGAGCACCAGCCTGCTGGTGGGGATTTTATGTAACTCAGCTGTCTACATTTTATTAAGGCTTAAAGTTACACATATATAAGGGCACGGTCACTTGAGTGACGGGCTCTCTGCAAAGCATTACAAGAGTCATTATTTTATACATTCTAAGGCAAACAAACAACACAGACAAATGAAAAAACTGTCACCAACCTGACAACACAGGAGAACATTCATTTGACAATACATGTGCAACACTGCAAGAACCTCCCAACACCATGGAAACTTGTTTCCTGGGGACACAAAAAAGTGATGTACATGTCTGGAACATGCTTGTTGTTGTCACGGTTGGTGGCTTATGTACTTAAGTTGTTTTCACTATTAAAATAATACTAGGTTAAGAGCAGATATTATGCAATACTATCTTACACATGCCATATAATGTCAAATAAAAGCATTACAAACACAATTGATGGGCAGCCAACTTCAGTAAATTCATAATCCACAAATAGCAACAACAAATGTTGCGTGTCCCAGACATGTGCATCACTATTAAGTATCCTTTGGAAATAGTTTCTGTTGTGTTATGAGCCTCTTGCAGCACTTTCTCTAAATGCTGCTTGGGTATCATGAAACTGATATTTTTGTGTGTTGTTTCATTGGAGAAAATGTTATCTAAATGCTAGGCATGTGTTGTCAAATTGATGAGGATGTTTTTTCATTTGCATGTGTTGAGCTCTAAGGGTCACCGTAGAAACCTCATCAGAGAAGGGGACCCCTCTTTCAGAGCAGCTAAGTGTTCTACTGCAGCGGTAGAAAAATTACAATATGGAGAATAGAATAAAAAATATCAAGTGCAAAAATACAAAACATACCATATATCCCTAAGTAAATATTAAGTGTATTAAGATCCTTTTGTACATGTATATGTGCAAATGGCAAATGTTTTTAGCACTGTAGTATTCACAGTCTGGCTGGCTGGTCTCTTGCACACTTTCATCTACCTCTAAGTACACTAGCGCCAACATTATCTCTGTCATCAGTGCCATGTAATTGGCGGTTGGCCACATATTTTATTTTAACACCATGCATTAGTTTGAGTAAAGCTGTTTAGTTTTTATTCTAAAGATCTTGGAAGCACTGTCACTGGCAGAGATATCATGGAGAAAAATGCTTGGAGCTAATGATGTGAAATCTCTGGCTTGAAAGACTGTAATGCTGTTCAAGTGGCAAAACTGAGACTGATCATTATGATAATGCTCATGATATAACTTCATAACAACAACATTATTATTATCATTTCTAGTCTTTGTATAAACAATTATTGTCTTCTATACGATGAAAGTTGGTAATAACACATGCTAAAAGTCATTATCAGTTATGTTCTATTATCCTGTTATATTGCCATGATAATCAGAGTTAGGACCAAGTCATTATTTTTGCAAGTCACAATTAAGTATTTTCATTCAAGTCCCAAGTCATGACAGGCAAGTCCAAAGTCAAGTCCTCAGTCTTAAACTTTGAGTTTGGAGTCCCAAACAAGTCATAATGCGATCCTCACCAAATGTGATGCCATTTTAACAAAAGTAATAATGTTAGCAAAGCATTAGCCTACTACGTAATATAAGCCTTGGCATACTGTTCTTTGTGCAACCTCTAATGTTGGATGTAGTTGAACGTTGTTGCATCTCCATCTGTAATTTTGAATCTGTACATTTTGCATACTGCAATTATTTTTTTGTCGACGACTGTGTAGTTTTTGTATGGAAACAAAAATTATTGCAGTGTTTTCCAACTAGCGCTCAAAAATGCAACATTAGCTCTTTATGGC
The DNA here is from genome assembly GCA_029783705.1 of Chaetodon striatus. Lineage (NCBI taxonomy): Eukaryota > Metazoa > Chordata > Actinopteri > Chaetodontiformes > Chaetodontidae > Chaetodon > Chaetodon striatus. The sequence goes on along the minus strand of JAPZEB010000020.1, from coordinate 33,066,421 downwards.
TCTCTCCTGCAGTTTGACTGAATTTTACTGGATTGATTCCAACATCCAACATTGGATCTGGGGAATTACTGTGCGTGTCGATTTGTGGGGAATGAATTGCATTAATGTTAAATGATGTAGGGAAATGAAGGGAAATTGATTTATTTGGGAAGTGAAGAGGCCTCTTGGGTGACAGTCGACGTGTCTTCAAGAAACTTGAGCAAGTCCAGTTGCCTATGATATAGCACTCAAGAATACCATGACCTGGGTGACTGAGAATCTTCAACATGAATTTATTCATGGCACTTTTTGGTACTGGTACTTTTAAATTTATGGGCTTGGGGTAAGGTATCCTCAAGTCAAAAGGCTCAGGTACAAGCGATGTCACGAGTCATTGGCGTTGAAATTCAAGTCGAGTTGAAAGTCTTTTTTGAAATTGTCGAGTCTTTAGTCATCAAATTTGTGACTTAAGTATGATTCAAGTCCAAGTCATGTGACTTGAGTCCACACTTCTGATAATAGTGGTATCATGATAATGGTATCATAACAATGCTATGTTAACTATTATTGTATTGTTGCACAAATCATACTTTAAAATGATATTTTGTTTTCTTATAATTACCTTGATAATTTGTGTTTGTATCTTCACTATAAAGGACACTGTGTTTTACTATCTTGTCCAAGACTAAATTTAAATTTAAGCATTTTATCAGGAGAATATCACCTGCTCAGCCCTTGGTAGTGTTTGTAGGTCTTGTTTTAGGCTATACATAGCCCCAGCAACCTTTGCCATTACGATGTATCCTCATTCAGTGATTTCATGATATGTTACCAATTAGTGCCCTGTGAAAGACGCTGCATATTTAACAAAAAGTTACATACTTAATGTAAAGCTACATAGGATAGGTTTAGGACAAGAAATGTGGTGACGGCTTACCTTAGAATAACTGACAGTTCACTTGGTTTCACACGGGACATGAACACTGGTTTCCTGGGGAAAGTCCTGTGTTGTTTGACCCATTCACCACCCCAATCTGCCTCCGTACGCAGACTTTCAGTCTTATGTTACTTCCGTCTTTACTCCCATCAGAGCATTGGTCATATGATCACAGCCTTTTGATTGTTTGGGTTATAGACACTTACTTTCTCATGATTACATGGGTTATATATAGACTGTTGTACATTCTTTTTGTTAATAAACATGCGAACAGTGCATGAGAACAGCCTGACCATTAAGGCAGGGCAGACTGTGTGTGCCTCGTAAAGTCAAGGATGCTTCTTTGGTAGGACGAGTCCATCCAAGTTGGGTTCTACAGAAGCTAGGTAAGACTCCTTCCTAGCATTTAGTGAACTCACATTGGAACAGGCTAGTGAGTGCCCAGGTGTGTGTTATTGAAGAGGCCCGCCTTCAACTCTGGCAAACTATAAACACAGAATTGTGGGTATTTCATACCCACTGAGGATACACACATGCATCCTTGAAAATTCTCTGAAGGAAGGACTTGGTCCTTGGTAGAATTCCAAAGATCCTTGACATTGGAACAGTCCTTCGATTGGATTCCATGATGTAGTCTCCTTGAAATTGAGCCATTTGAGGATTCTTCCTTGACTTTGAGAAGCAGCATGTATGTTGCCTGAAAGGAAAATCCTAGGGCAAGTGGGCAAATCACTCGCCTTTGAATGCATCGTTATCACTGAAGTTGACTCAGATGTGTGTATCAATATTACTGGATAAAGTCCTCTCTTCTCCAGTCTTGGCTTTGGTTGCAGGACAGTGAGAGAACAATGATCAGAGAGACTTTAGTACAAGAATCAACCCGAAACAATAAAAGTCCCTAATGGAAATTACGCCCTTGGGTGAGACTAACAATAAAAGATGCTGACCGGGGCTTTTGTCTGTTATGAGCTGACTGCTAAACATCTATATGTTGTACCTTAGTCAATATGCATCTTTAATGAGGGTTACACCAGGGGCAAGCGTTTGCCAGCCCCAGTATTGGTTATAGACTTTACTCATGAGCACACATGCATGCAGTATCACATCCACACATTCACTAGCACGCCTCTCCAAACTCTCTGCTTTACACACTCCTCTAATGATGAGAGTGCCTGTGTGTCTTGAGGTCCACTGATTCAATTATGTTTGCATCTGATATTATCTGGGGATTTCTTTGTGATTTTTGTTCGGGAGACTGTGCCAGAATTTGGCAAAAAATGTTGGACCTCTAAGAAAAGAAAGAAGCTCATGGGAAATTAGTGCTTTCAAGGCTTGATTGAGCATAGGCACAGAGAATGAAGAGAGAAACAAACAGCAGAAATGTGAATGATGAGGCACACACAAAGCCACTCCACTTACACAGAGGAAAAACACACACACATTTGCTGCAAGATGTATCATACTGATTATATCATCAAGCCTAACAGATAGAAATTATTTTTTGAGATATAACATCATCAGTGGAAAACTGAGTGTGGATGACAAGTTTTTAACATGGTAATCTGCAGTTGTAATAATACACTTTATCTCTCAGATATGGTAATCAGTCTTGATTGACTTGTCTCTCTGTTCTCTGTCTTTTCAACGCTGCCGACAACGCCACAGTTAAGTGCTGAAATAGAACACAAAGTGGAGCTCCACCAACCTGCTAACTCTGTCCCAAATCTCCCCTCTGTCATCTTTAGATCATGCTGCTGACTGATCCAGAGGTGGAGAGCAGCCTGCTGATCAGCTCTGATGAAGGAGCTACCTACCAGAAGTACCGGCTGAACTTCTACATCCTCAGCCTGCTCTTCCACCCCGAGCAGGAGGACTGGATTTTGGCCTACAGCCACGACCAAAAGGTTAGTGAACGGGCACGGCGAGTTTAGCGGTCGGTTGTTCAAAGGTATCAAAAGAAACTGAGTGTTAAGTTAGATAAGAAACAACAGTCTGGGGATGCAGTGCCTCAGAGCGAGTTGGATAAATGTGAGATCCTGTTACACAAGAGTTTGGCTCAAAGCACACAGTCAGAGTTCATGAGGTTCATTTGGGAGAGAGGTGGATACACATGGATTGTATAATCCAGGTAGTTCCAAATTCACTCATACAGAAAGCCATTTTCAACAGGTAGAGAAGGAAAAGAAAAGGAAAAAAAGATGAAAAGAACTGACTTTTTTTTTGTGAAAATCTCACTAAAGTTTGACTTTCTACATCAACATGTTATTATAAAACATTATAACATTCACCTTTTAAGTCAAAATGACAATATTTTACTGTAAGTCAAAACTTTTTGATCCTCAAATTCAAAATTATGAGATTCTAATTTAAAGGTAGAAAGTCAAAATATGACTTTTAAAGGTTTACTATACAGGATTCCTGGTTATTGTTTGTAAACACGCTCACTAGTGTAAGTAAAAGTAAAAGCCAACCCATGATTCACTCTCATTTGGCATTTTAACTCACTATTTTTGCATTTTTATTGGCACCGGGTCTCTTGGATGCCTGCCGCTTATGGTTTGACACCTTTTTATAGAGCCCCGACCTCACCAGAGCGCTGTGGGGGTACACAGCCATAAATGTCCCAAATACAGAAACAAAGAATAAAATCAGAAAATACAAGCAGAGGACAGAGTCTCTGCAAAAAATACACCACTGCACACATGACACAACTAGTGGGTCATGATTGATGATTAAAAGGAGTTACTCATGTATGAGACTATACATTGTTTTTAGAAAACCCTTGTGTAGCATATCCTTGGGTCAAAATCAGGAGACAGTGAGTCCATGATCTGACTCTGAGTATCAAAATTACTACGACTGAAATAAGATCCTCTAACCCATGATTTAAATTCAGTATGTCATATCTAAGTAACAAAAAATGGTTAACATTTTATGACGTTATTTATTTTATTCCTCTTGTGTTTTAATTGTGTTTAGTTTCATTGCACAGCACTTTGTAA
>JAPZEB010000020.1:32935850-32962691 GCA_029783705.1 Chaetodon striatus | reverse complement strand
ACTGCAGTAATCGTGTTGGAGACACAAACGTCGGCTCCAACATACAGCAACTGCTGATGGAGGCTGCTGGAGGACAGTAAGAAGAGAGTGATGTAGGTCTGAATGGTCGGCCATGTTACAGTAGCAGCTGGCTGGCCTGGTAATCTTGGCTGTAATAACACTACATGTTCAGTTCCATGTGTTAAAGAGATAGTTCTGATTTTTTAAGTAGGGCTGAATGATATTACATCCATAGTAATTATATATCAATACAGATTTAAATGTATCCTATATGTACAATATTCCAACCACTTTACCTGCTGTCAGACAATCCTTTCCAACAGGAAACTGAAAATTGCTTAGATAGTTCATAATTTTTGAAGTCTGTTAACTTGCTGAGAATCAAAATTGGCTCAATATTTATCACACGTGTTAAAGATGACCAGTGGAGCTCATCATGTTTTGATTAGTAGGTCCTTGTTTTATTTGTACTCTGTGCTCTACGAGCACGAGAAATCACATGTAGGGACATGAGCATGTGAATAAGATGCTTCAGTGTTAACCTGGTCCTGCTTTGTTTTCAAGTTATCACGCTATCTAATGTTTATCACAAAGTCTTGTGCAATAGAGCATGCCTCCCTTCAGGTTTGAGCATGTGAAATGCAAATACAACCCATGAGGGACTTTTCCAGTACACACTGAAAAATAAACCTTAATAATGTGTCTTGTGCTAATATTGTGTTATCGATCATTGTTTAAAGACATAATGCGAAACTACTAGTTTACTTAGGCAAAGTATTGATCTGGTGCTGTCTTTCTATCTTAACTTTAATGTTTTAAGTCACTATATGAAAGAAAAATTAATATATTAATAAGCAAAATAGGACACAGAGGATCTGCTGAAGAGAGAAAGCTCTGTTGGATTTTGTGATGGCTACACATCAGCTCTATAGCAAGGCGTAACAGCCCTGTTTCCCCTGAGAGTCTGACACCAAAATGGAGCAAAATATTCACTACTATCTACTCACTGTACCACTATGTTCCATTCAAACACTCAGACTACATCTTTTAGTCCAGCAAGTGTCCATAAACTTTTTGTAAAGAAAAAAGAAGCATGAGACCAATAATCACACCTGAAAAAATGAATGCTGTCATAATTATTTTCAAATGTTGGCAAGATTGCTTTTCAGATGACGTTCTGCCTTTGTATTTGTCAACACAGTTTCATAAGATTAATGCAAACTCTGAAATGGGGTTTCATACAAAATTAAAACCTTCTCATCTTCACATTTGTCATGAGGAGTGGAGCTGGTGGACTTAAACACAGATTACAGGCAACAGCAACTCACACAAACAGCTTAGGTAGTGCAGAACAGAACAAAACCAAGATCTTAAATACAAACTAATCTGACGAGGGGATGAAGTGCAGGTGAAGAGGCTGATGGAGAAACTCAGCTGAGGGGAATGAGGTGATTGGGCAGGAGCAGGGGAAAAAATGTGGGAGCAGGGAAGGACTAACGAGGCTAATTAACAGCAGGTGTGTAGATGGGCAAAGGAGGGAAATGCAGCAGAGGAAGAAACACACACATGCACACAGAGAGGAAAACTGGGGACATGGAAGACAGGAGGAGTGGGAAACATGGGGAAACACGAGTGAGAGACAGAGGCATGACTGTGGCCATGACAACTGTGAGAACAAACTAATGCAAAGCAACATCCACTTTTAGTCTGAATATGACAATATTTCAAATTTGATACGGGTCATGTGAACAGCATGTTCTGTTTGGATTTTCCAAATTAGGCCTTTTTCCAAATGAAGCATTTACCAATTAAAGAATTTGGTATGTGCTGGTATTATTCAGATTTTAATAGCATTTACTGCACTTTTGCTGCACACATATGTTTACGAGCAGCTTTATGTGTTGGCATGGGTGTATTGGACACAAAACAGACATGCATACCCAAAAAAAAGCCCATATTTGTGGGCGACAGGAGAAACACGCCCACTATTGAACAATATGAAAAACTTGGATATCAACAGGCTTTTGGATATGCAACATTTTAAGAAGATGGTTGAAGGAATGAAAGAGGAAGGCTGTTTTCGCACGGTTGAACAAGTCTGCCACTGATGGACAACTTAAAAAAAAAATCCTGGCACTAGCAACAGCCGTTCCACTTTTCCTTATTTTGAACTGATAAACGACATGTTAGGGCACATCAGTGGAAGTATGCACTGCTGCATGTGAGCTGAAATATTAGTGGAATATTCATTCTTACTTGCCATGTAAACAGCTTAGTAGGAATATTGCCTTTTGCAGAATAAGGGGAAAAAAACGAAATATTTTGTGCACGTAAACATAGTCAGTGTTGCAGGAGGACAACAGCTCACCATCACATTCAGTGTCTGTCCAACGCATCTGTCATCTGTCGTCTTTTAGGAGTAGAGCATCTTATTTATTTTCTCTGAAAGGTTTCAAACCAATTGCCCGAGTACAACGTGATCACAGGTAGGACTGGCTAAATACTGGCTAAAAATCTTGGGCTAATTGCTCACACCTGACATATTTGGTAATCTAATCTCCTGTGATCCTTTGTCCTAATATGAGGACATTACATCTTGGGTTTGCTGCACCTTATATGTCATTCTTCTGAGCTAAAACCTGTTGTCCTCACCTGTGGACACTTTAATGTTCCATCTATTGGTAGCTAAAGCACAATACACTAATCAGTGTAAAAACAAGATGGCTGCCAACTCTGCCAAGTTAGTTTACATTATTTATGCTAAATAATATTCATAGTTTGATTCAGCATACAAATTTGACCAATTTTAGCAACAGTAACAAGTTAAAACTCTTTTAATTAGATGGATAAGTCATATGCATTGAAATTTACTTGGTTTAAATTTATAACAGTACAAATAATGCACAAAGCAAGAAATAATCTCTTTTCAGGCAATATTCAAAAAATGTTTTATGACAGGGCGGGGGATATAATTTAAGAGGAAAACTAAATCTAAAAAAACATTGTGTTCGTACAACTTTGAAAAATCTGTGTATTTCAGTCTGAGTATTTCAGTCTGTGTATTTCAGTGTGTGTATTTCAGTGTGTGGGGTGGATTTATGCAACATGTTAGATGAGGAGTTAAAGGGAAGCACATCTATAGAGCACTAGTATATTTAGGAGTATGCAAACGAAGAGGGGTGATGCTGATGGGTTGGTTTATTTATTTATCTGGGCTCACTTGAGATGGGGTTTGTATATTCAATATCTAAGACTGTTTACTTATCTATATTAATGGTTGTACATAACTGTGGGATAGTTGTTGACAATTTTAAATGAGACGTGAATACTGAGAAGCGGGTAGGATTATATAAGTGTACACTTCTGGCTACTCCTTTTCATGCATGTCTGTTGATGTTTTGTTTTGTTTTGTTTGTTTTTATCATTGGTTTTGCTCAAAACAAAGTAATTCATTCATAATTAGGAAGCTTGTTTGAAGACATTGGAACTTTATTATTGTTTTATTGCAGCATTTCACATGGGCCAAAGAGATGTGACAGACTGTTCCTGTATCAGAAAAGGACATTCCTTGGAGCAAGGAAAATTTCAAAACAAACAAACAAACACATCACAAGACTTTTAGATTTGTTGCCTGATATGCAATTTTGTTTTACATAGCCATGCTCAGGCATTAAAATGATCAGCTTGCAACAGTTTAAGACTTGAACTGTGACCTCTAATACATAGAGTTAAAAAACATTGAACAAAAGTCGTGTTGCTTGAAACTTTGTTTTTGCTTTTGTCTTTTCAAAAACTACTTACTGTTCAAAGACAGTGCTTAGTTTCTTTTAACTTATCAGGTCCTACCTTATCAAGAATGGCTAGGAGATATTAAAAAATGCATACCAAACAGAAGCTCTCAAGAGGTAAATGTAGATGACTTATTACAGCTTGACTGCTGAGATACAACTCCAATTAGATGCAGCCCTCTCACCCAGCTTTGTCATTTGGGATCTAAATTGCGACAGCCATGGAGAGAAGCAGTAAACTGTGTTTGGGTTGACAGCATGATTGATCTGGTGTCAGCGAAGCCTGTCGGCCTTGCAGCATATCGTCTGGCTGTACCTGAGGGCAGGCTGAAACACAGAAGCGAGGCGGATTGGTTTTAGTTCACAGATCTCAGTCTTGTTTCTCTTTTCTCTAAAGACTTCACTCACTAGCAGCCTCTCTGTGTAATGTTTCACCAGGTGATATTTCTCACTTACTGTAAATCTGAGATGGTAAGATGTGATACAAAAAATATACGATTACACAGGTAGCTGAGATTGTACTATGATAAAGTTAGCAACATAGAATGAGGATTAAACAATCACTATCAAAATATTCCTGAGGACCCTGCTCCTGTGAAAAATAAAACCAGTTTTGTCGACCCTGTGTATGCAGGGCCTACGTGTCAGTGAGTCCTAATCAAAGTGTTAAAAGCTGTAGTAGTAGTGGAAGTGGTTTGTGAGTGAAAGCGGATCCTTCTACCATCAAGTCAAGTTGATGATAGGGGATGAATGCACTTTGGCTAACTCCTATCCTCCCCACACAGTGAGGGTATCACTGAAGAACCACTGTATCTATTTCCCTCTTCAGGATGTTTTGGAAGTGAAAGTGGAGCCTTTTCTGTCTTTGTTCTTGTGTGTATGCGGGTACACGAACACTCAGACACACACAAACACACCAGCATCTTAACCTGCATCTGTCACCTCTTTAAGTGGATATGTTAATATGGTGCAAGCACAGCTGCGTGTTGATGGTTATGGGAGAAGACACAACACAAAACACACAAAGGTGAAAGCAGAGAGTCTCCTCCCTGAACCACAACTGACATTTTTAAAGAGCGTGTAGCACTTTTTATATTTTAGATAAAGGACAGAAAATAGTCCCTTTTGTATTGTCATACGCTGACAGCCGCTGAGCGACTATAGCAGGGAATATTTCTCAAGCAAACCTTTCCACAGCATGCTGCTGAGATGGGATATATTAGACTGCTCTTCAGTTTGTAGTTGAGTGTATTTTACTACCTTCCAGAAAGCCATTTGTTTCTTTTTACCTCTGTACAACACATAAGAAAGCTTGTTAGTACATAAAACAAGCGGATCAAGCAAAACGAAAAAAACAAAAACAAAACATATTTTCCCACTTTCCTCTAGTTGTATTAAGCCATGCCGATGGTTTCTGGATTTATTTTCCTAGCTTTAGAGATATCCATCACTAAGATTTTGGCTGCTGTTTTAATATGTTGGGGACAAATGTCATTTCATTAGTGTATCTTTTGTGAAAATCAGATTAAAAACTTGTTGCTTGGCACAATGAAACTGTGCTGAGTTCCCATTGACAATGGTTGCCTGCTGCCTCTTAACAGGCCTTTTACACCAACCCAAACTTCAGAAAAAATGTCAGCATTGTATGTTTCTGCAAACCCTGGATACATTACATTTGTACATTGTTATGTATTATTTAGTTTATACATTAATGACTTACCGCAGTCATGTGTTGGAGCAGTTATTCAGATGTATGCAGACGATATCTGCTAAAACTGCTCTCGCAGCTTTAAAACCGCTGTCATGCCATTTACAATCCACAGCAGCATGGTTTGAAACATCACATCTCTCACTTAATGTTAAGAAAACAATGTCAGTTTGCCTTTCTGCCAGGGCTCGGTCATCAACAGAAGCGAAGGTGTTAAATCTAAATATTAATGGACAGCATATCGAACAAGTCTCAGAGGTAAAATACCTCAGCCTCATATTAGATTAACAGCTAAAATTCGAAAAGTGTGTTAAGATGGTGAGAAGGGTTGCAAAAGCAGATTTACATACATTTAGACTTGTCAGGGACCTTTAAATTAAAGGTCGGGATGCAGTTTATTCCTCCCTAACAATCCAATTTTACGCTGACGATGAGAATATGTTCATGAACAAAGTTTTCACCTCAGCCTGGCAGAGTCAACTTGTAGCTTTTCTGGTCATCAAATGGCAATATAAAGATTACAAAACTATTGTATAGCACAGCTAAGTCAAGATGCACAATTTTACTTCTACATCGGTGTTTTCTGATGTCTAAAATGTGAAATAGTAGTTGTTCCTTTCATCGTTATCTTATGATATTGTTTGTATATCATGTGCGCCTTTTTTTTTGTCTGTTTGGCTTTTATTATCTGAAAATCACCTTGTAAAGGGGAGTGCATCAGTCAAGTTTACTATTACATGATTAGTATTGTGCATGGCAGTTTACACACCAAAGAGTTCCATCATAGCCTGATAAAAGACGTTGTGGATTCAGCTGTGTCACTGTGAGGTGAACCACAGAAACCAACTCAAACACATCGCGGTCACTGGGGCGCAGATACTCAGCCGCCCCCAAACAACACTGGAGGTGTGAGTCTCTCAGTAGTTTATCCACACAAGGCCCATCAAGGGCAGCAGCTTTTGTATGGGCAAACCCTAATTACAGTTTGGACCGTCATGAAAAAGCTTCCGCTCTGACATCAAATACAAAGTCACTGAAGTACAAAGGCTTTCATTTTTTCCTTTGTTTCAGATGCCAGCACAGCAGAAGGAGCGGAGGACCGAAGGGGAAGCAGCGGAAAGATAACGGGATTTCGAAAGAGCTGGCAGAGAAAGAGAATTGGACAGAGACAATAGCAGAGACAAAAATGGCAGAGCGAGACCAGGAGACAGACAAGAATGAACAAAAAATGGAAACATGATAAGAATGATGGAAGCAGAGAGAAAGAACTGTATACACACACACGCACACACACACACACACATACACACACACATCAGACCACTGGGAATGCCATTAAGTTCGGATGTGGATGAAGTGCTAAGAGATGAAGCAGATCAGAACAATGAAACACAAAGAGATAATTCCCAAACTTCATGAGCAAATTCTCCCAGTTTCCACTTTAGCAGACTGTATCAGTCATACAGTGTGTGCGTAATTTTAAGGGACTTTTCCTAATTGTTTTCCTTTCTCCGTCAGTTAAGTTTTAACAATGGTCTATTCTGTGTTGCAGTGGACAGGAGACTGAGACACCCACACCCATGTCTGAACACGATCCAAAGTGTGTGTGTGTGTGTTGGATATTTTTGGGCAGGTTATTCTGATGACAGTGATGGTATGTGATGATGATAACAGTTCATTCTTGTGTTTGTGACAAAGAAATTTGGCGTGTGTGTGTGTGTTCCTGTTTGTCAGTAGATTGGACGGACAGTTTATACTGAAGATCCTGGGGAGGTGAGGGTGTGTGTGCTTTTGTGTGTGTATGTGTGAGTGTGTTTAGATAATTGCCTGTGTGTTTATGGGTGTGTGTCTGTACGTGTGCGCGTTTCTTCCACATAATATCCGCTTCTACCTTTGAACTTTCCTCCAAATTTGTCTCTGTTTTGTCTCCAAAGATGGACTTTTTAATGGTTGAGAAAAAGATGATGGATGTCTGTCTCATTGTTGTGCCTTGACTGACATTTTGTGTTGTATCTTGTCCATGTAAAGTAAATGTAAAAGCAAAATAAGCTTAAAGGAATCCTTCACCAAATGGTCTTTTGTATATAAATTACTCATCCTGTTTTCTGTTGAATTTGTGAAGAAAACTTCTCAAATGTCTCTGGTGAACAGAGACTCAAACCATTTGTTCACAAGCTCTCGTGCAACTTGTGCAGTATAATCCAAGTCTCATTTATCCAGTCCTATGCTCAGTACTTTCCAAACAGATAGCCCTCTCCGATAGGGACCTGAACGGAAAGAAAAATGCATTGATGCTCTCCTTAAAGCCAAACTCCACTGAAAACAACAGTCATTTTACCTCGCTGAACACAGTAGCTGCTGGTCTACCTCTGCCTCAGTCAGTTAGTTTGTATTATTGCGTGACTTTGATGTTTAAAGGGTTAGTTTGGATTCATCAAAGTCACACAATCACAAAAAAGAAAGTAACTGATTAAGGCAGTGGCTGATCAGCAGCTCCCGTGTTCATTTATTCATTGATATTTCGTCGCAAAGGGGCTGGAAAATATCCCAGCAGACGTTGGGAGAGAGGCAGGGTAGACCCTGGACAGGTAAAGACAAACATTCACACTCACACCTACGGACAGTTTAGAGTTACCAATTAACCTAAACTGTGTGCCCTTGGACTGGGAGGAATCTGGAGTACCCAGAGAAAGCCCATGCTGATGCGGACAGAGCATGCAGGCTCCACACGTAAGGGCTCCCCCACCCCGATTTAGAACCAGGAACCCGCTTGCTGTGAGGCGACAACGCTAACCACTGTACCATTGTGCCGCCCGCTCCTGTGTTCAGTGAGGTAAAATGACTGTTTTTGTCAATGGAGTCTGGCTTTGAAAGAAACATGGATAAGTTTCACTTTCAGTTCAGTTACCTGGTGGAAAGAGCTGTCTGTCTGATAGATACTGAGCATACAACTACGTGAAAGTAAACTTAGCTTGCAAAGTACTGATAGGTAGCTACACTTGGCTGCTCGCTTGACACCCCTGCTTTTACTGCAGTGTTATGCTAATGATATAGAAGGCCCCGCCCCCCCAAAATTCACAAGATTGGTTCTTTAGATATGTGGCTGTCTGAATCCATGTTTTTGAGACAGTCATTGGTGCATTGCAGGTCCAAGGCAAAAATGTTCAGCCATGGCATTAATAATACAGCTTATTTCACTCATGATGTGTGTTGTAACATATAAAAACACCACATGTAGATCAGACTGGGGACAAAGGTAAACACTGAAAAGCTGCGAAAGTAGGTTTCCTATTAAACATACACTCGTTTTAGACTCGAGCATCTGAATAGTATATGTCCAGGAACTGCAGATTTTAGACCTGAGACACGACTCAGTCTAGATTTGACTCTCTCAAGAGAGTTCCTGAGAGTTTGCATGTTGTCCCCGTGTCACCGTGGGTTTTCTTCGAGTACTCCAGCTTTTTCTCACAGTCTAAAGAGGTTAGGTTAAGGGGTAAGTTAGAGGTCAGGTTAATTGGTGACTCTAAATTGTCTGTAGGTGTGAATGGTTGTCTGTCTCTATGTGTCAGCCCTGTGATAGTCTGGCGACCTGTCCAGGGTGCTTATTTGTCTTACATCAAAAACGCCAATCTGGCTTTTTAACATGCATGTGAAGTGTGTGTGAAGTTATTAAGAATACTGGTAAAGTAATGCCTGGCCTGTAAACAAATACAAGTAAACGAGAGAGTTATTTTTTACTGGATAAAAAGGACTATAATGTTTACATTTCACCACTGACTTTAATGAGTTGTTTTTATATTCAAGAGTTTAATGCCTATACGGAGCAGAAGAAGTATGTGTCAACATTAGGCTCACATGAAGTGGTGGAAAATAATTCCATTGTTGTGCTTAGACTAACAGAACAGTCTCGCTGATGTAAAATTACATAGTGGTGGTACAGTATGGCATATTTACACACAAAAAATGAGAATTATTGTACAGTATGAATAGTATGGAGCTATAATCAAGGGGTGTTACTGCTGACTGGTGATATGTGGGCTGTAAAGCTGCTGTGGCACACTGAGGGCAAAACAGTACAGAAAAATCTCCACACATATTTGCACATCTCTGCCACGGCAGAAGGGTAGCAACAGTCATGTGTAAAAACACAGCCGACTGAGCCGTTACTGGTGACTTGTCTGTATTTCCAACTCTTCAGCCGTACCTTTGTAAGCCTACAGATTTGTCAACACATTTATACATTTATGTTAGCATTTACAGATTTATCTAGGCGCTCACAGATCTATGTACACTTGCAAATCTGATACTGCACACAGGGATTTATATGAAGTTCCACAACTCTCCACATGCATTTACAGATACTTTTCCTGCAATAATACCTTAATATTATACTCTAGAAAACTGTTGACAGAGTCATGTGAAACAACAGCGACATTGTCTCTGAAAAGAGACATTGTTAATACAATATTTTAAGGACGTAGCTACTCCAGTGATTTATCATTGCATTTCCATGAAATTGTGGGGCTTGTGAGGGAGATTTAAAAAATGAATGGTCGACATCAAAGCAGCAGAGGCTTAGTCTCATGAAAGAGTGTCTTTCATGAGACACTCCCTGCCTGCATCGTACTCCTCCTGATGAGTAAAGTGAACTTTGTGTGTAAAACCAGTGGTGCAGCCCTTTAAATGCTAATTTTCAGTGCTCTAAACACCATAAACAAAAATTTTATTCCCAGAAATTGGCATTTTCAATACAATAATTATAAATAACTAAATAAAATAAGTCAAATATGTCAAAATTATATCAGATCAAACATCCTAGATATCAAAACAGGTATATTACAACATTTGTAATGATCTAATTCAGGTAAATTGACGCTTAAAATTTCTTAAATCTGCATTTCTCTATTGTTGATGCATTCACTACAGAAGAAGACGTCATCGTTCATGGATGCAGCTACTTTAACATGCAAAGTCTGACACTCGTATGTGATATCCTTACATGTAATAAATAGATATATCAGGAGAATGACTCTCATATTATGCATAGCTTGGTCTCGATTTTGCTTTCTAAACAAGGTCTGTCAACTAGCCAGCGCCTGTGGTCGGTCGCACGCTCATGAATAAAGATAGAAAATGGAAACACTGTTTTCAGCATTCAGCAAGCTTTCCCCTCCTCACAGCGGTAGAAAAAAAAAAAAGTATACATTTCAAAGGATTGAAAACAGGTGGTGCGAGTTCAATGATGCCATTGAATACTTGCCTTGAGAATAATAAAGCAGTGGCTTCCTGTTCAATACATCTGTGATATTGCCCCAGACTTCATATGCTGAAAATAAGGGTTCATCCACATATCAGTGGCTCCATCTGTCTGTGCAGCCGCTAGACACACACACACACACACACACACATGCGTGCACACACGTATGCACACATGCACCACCATCATCAGTGGAGTGGACAGCTTAACAAAGTCTATCCAAACAAGTTTGTGGAGCAGCTAGATGTGTTGACAGTCCACATCTTAATTTTTCTTCTTTTTAATTTTTAATGAAAATATGAAGATGCAGGAGAACATGTGTGTCCAGACTTTAGAGCCGCATAATTTGCCCACATCAGTCAAAGATATTTAATTCAGCTGGGGCTTTTTTTCCATCTTTTATCGTGATGATAGGGTTATGATGAAAGTCTTAAAGTAATCAGGGCAGCTTCATCCGAAATCATACCAAAGCTCTTATTAACACACTAGAAATGTAACGTCTTCCATCTCTGGCTGGTTTCTCCTGTTTATTGTTCAGTTGGTAGAAATGGAAAAGACCAGCCGAGTGCAACAGTGAAATTAAGATATCAAAAACAGCTTTCTCTGAAGTTCAGAGACTAATTTAGAATTCATCTACAGAAAAAAAAGCAAACAAATGTTGATTCAGCTCCTTGTTGCTAAACGCTGCCAGGGGTTTCCTGCTCCACTCTGAAGACTGGATTTGAATGTGAACTCTTCCATATGCTCCTGTGTTTTGTGGCTATGTTATCATTGTGTTTGAGATGTAGAGAAAGCCCAAACAATCCTACACTGAAAGAATTAATTATTTGACGTGCAGGTGAAGTCTCAGTTACATTTCCTTTGCAAAATCGCTGGCCAAGAGCCATTATATCACAATATCTCCCAGGAGAACGTGCCTCGCTGTCTGTTTGTATCTTAACCTTTTTTTAACACACTATATGTGCATGCAGATGTAGACATAGAGGTGGCACGTAGCAGCTGTGTGCTCACTTTATATTCATGCTGCAAAATGAGCAAAAACAGCTTTGTGCGTGGACATGTTTGCACACATATACATTTGAAAGGCGAGGATTCAAAACTCACACACTCACGCAGATGAACATCACTCCCTCTTCCCTTCTCTCTCATCAAAGCATTGTCAGTACACTACTAGCATGATATTTTGCTTTTATTTTGAAGAGATGGCGCCTCACATCTTATGCATCTATTCCGCAGTTTTAAGGCGAAGAAGCCTGGCTGCTTTGACAGCAAGCATAATAAAAAGACATGCCGCCACGGCGACTGGGACTAACAGGCTATTGCACATTTCCTACACTGTGCAACTGAGAGTAATTATCTTCCTCTCTGGGAAATCAATTCCATATCATGGAGGGTTTCCAGAGACCAACTTGCTGGCCGAGTCAAAGCTGAGCATGATAATCGCCACTGTACTACAAATTTGACTGTCCTACTCGCTCCTGCAGCCACCCCCTAACCCGATGAACCTCTGCAGCAATGACAGATGTGCTGCTGCGAGACTAACGGCGTATCTGCACAGGAAGCATTTCAGCCACGTTTTTCAGCCATCCGTCTCATGCACATATAATGGCTCCTATTTTAATCAATCCAGCTGTCAACACAGGACACATGATGGCTTGTATTTTAGTCACGTTACACGCGTATTTTTATTTTTTTTACAGTTTATTTTCTTCAGTTAAATGTGTGTAAGTATGGTGATTGTGTGTTGCCCTGCCAACTCGCAGGTGACCTACACTCAACACTGTGCCTGAAGGCATCCTGAACAGATGGAGGACTGAAGCTGCTGTTGCTCTACTAACTTGCTGCTCACGTCCATGGTTGTATTAAAAAATAAATAAATACTGGACACAGCGGCCCCACTCATCCCTATGAAAGTTGCTCAGTGGTGCATGACGCCAAAATAGCTAGATTTCTTCTGCAAGCGTACCAGAGATTTACAGCGGCTGAATGGCTAACTTCCACCAGCCGAGCGGCTAATTTTCCCGTTAGCCCTCCACCAACTTAAATGGGGATGAAATTAATTTAATCATGAGGCTCTTCTAGACTTTTGAATTGTTTTCAGCCCCAATGGATCACATCCTAATAATAAAATGAAACATTTCATCAAGTGACGGACCAGGACGTTGTAATTTGGTCACTATCTAAAATTGGCTTTAGAGCTTGGCGCAGTTCCTGAGGGCTTGCTCACACCATGCTACCCCTCTTAGACTTCAGCCATTGGTCCCCACTGGGGACCATTACAGTGGCCCAGAGAGGTCAACACACTTAAGAAAACATATGCAAATAGACACAACATGAATATATGAGGAAATTACTTTACAAATTTTAGCAGCATTAACAAAACATCTTTACCACCTTGTTAAGACATGAAAACATACATTTGACGGCACATGCACAGCATTAAGAGAACTGCCACAATAGGCTCACAACACAACAGTTTGTGGCTTATGAATTATTTAATTTGCTTGTGACTTACTTTGCTTTGCACACATCTATTTACTTTGTAGTGCCTTGAGTTTTCAGGGGCATCTCTAACTATGTCCTAGCAGCAAATGAGTGTCCGACTGTCACGCTGCATCGCTTTACATTGGACGATGTCTGTCCACACTGAATCTGTTAAGTATAGATTTCTGTTAAGTCATGTAAACAAACCACACACCTATCGGCCTATGTGCTCAAAGCCGTTAGACTGGAGACATAACCACCTGAACGACTGGTGAGTACTTACTTAGTTATTGTTATTTTCATAATCCTATTGTGGTGATTGGTATCGTCGTATCGTTGCTAGCATGCTAGCAATTTTTTGCTGAGCATCCCACACAACAATGGTTACCAGAAATGTTCATCTCCCCGGCAATCTCCCTCATCTCCCTCTAACCACCTGCTACCTTAGTAATGAAATGAGAAGCTATCGTATACATACTGTAGCTCCACATTTCAACCCCGTGAATCAGCTGTTTCTCGTCCATTGTGATGCTTTCAGTGTGAGAGACAGGAACAAACTAGAAACAAGGTGTCTGCCAACACGTTGCAAACGTCTTTACCAGATTTCATGGCAATCCATCCAATAGTTGTCAAGGTATTTCACCAAACATAAAAAAAATAGTTAGCCTCATGTTTGCGCTGGCGGAAGAGTCAGAGGATCACCAAAGTCAGTAGTATTCTTCCAATTGGGATCAAAACAGTCTATTAAATGTATCCATTTAACAGTTGCTGATTTCAGTCTTGGTGGACTGATCAGCTGACAAACAGACATCGCCATAGCGCCTTGGCAGTAGCATGGATAACAAGATAACAAGGTTGGAGTAAGGAGACAGGTTTTCATCTGTGTCAGATCTTGATGTTTATAGTATCATCTCCACTAAAGATACTGACAAGGGACTGAGATATGGTGTTGAGTGTTGGATTTTATTTATAAAGCTTCATGTATTCAAGCTCATGCCTGCCACACTTCTTGTGACACTGTGAGATGGAGGATACAGTATATGTCAGTAAATTATGTATATCCAGTTAACCTTAGGCAGTCTGATGAGTAGCACAATACTGAAGATGCAACCATGCTGATATGTTAACACTGGAGGCTGTGTTCTCCATTTCCTGTTACATATTAAAAAGCAGCCATAGGTGAAGAGAGATGGGAATGGAGATGCGTAAATTAGTTCAGAAGGTCGGGAGTATGATTCTAATTGGAGATGCTGAAGTTTCCTCGCTTCTTCCTGCAGGCCTCCTCCATCAGCCCAACATGTAGGATTTTTTTTTTTTTTGTATTTTTTAAACAACCACAAACACATCTATCAGATGTGGCTGAAATAACATTTGCAAATCAGTTTTGGGGTATTTTCAGACCACATTTACAGCAGACTTAGAGATTCAAGTTTTTACTTGTTTAGTCTTTAAAAAATGAAGCAAAGAATAGTCAAAAGTCCAGAAGCAGTGTTCTGGTTACACAACACCATGAGGAAAGTTTAGATTAGAACTATTTCCAACTGAAACATTGATCTTATGAAAATGTGTACCCGGACGAATGGCGACACTTGTTGAATTTTAAGTCATGTTAGCGGCATGGCACTAGGGCTCCATCAGTCTGTTGGTAGGTCGATCAGTTCACCACTTCAGTCAAGACTAAAATATCTCAACAAATATTAGATCAATTGCCGTGAAACTTTGGTCCCGAGAGGATGAATCCTCCTAACTTTGGTGATCTCCTGACTTCTTCTAAAGTGCCACTATCAGATAAAAGATTGCACTCAAACTGTGGTATATCTAAATTATATCTGTGTATATATCTCAAGCGCATTTACTCAGTGGATTAGTATAAAATTAAAGTCATACATTTTCCCCAAAAGATATGTTCTAAGGATTTTGTTGATCTGTTTTCTAGCGCCACCACCAGCTTAACTCTTTGTCCTTTATTGTAACACTATTGCATTTGTTGCTAAATTCAATTTGTCAGCTCCTCATTATTATCATAGTTCAAACCTGCTACACTAACTGTATGTAGACCCCTCGCTTGAACAGGGAAAGCAACGATTATTGTGTCTATATCTAGAAAAAAAACTCTCACTGCTCTGCCTGTGCTCACACAACAAGGGTTACGATGCATAACCTCTGGCTGTCACCACAGGCCAAAGCACACGACGTACCAGTACAATGCTGCTCTTACAGTATAAGCACATATTGTTGCTACATATGGAGGCAGGGAATATAACTGCATGCAGACTGTATGTTGCATGTCCGTGTGCAGGTGTGATTGTGCCCCGAACTGAATCAAATTAACGATGTAGGTTCTGTTGCAGGTCTGTAAAATAATGGGTTGTGTAATAGTTTGTATAATAATAGCTTCAACTTCATGACAAGTGTTCCTGGCTGAACTAATCAACGGTGACTTTTGCTCCCCCACACATAGGAAATTCTAATTATCTCTGCAGCACACAAAATTACCTGAAACTAGGCTCTACAGTGCTTTGGTTTAGTAATTACTGACAATTAATATGTGGCATAAATCAGTAGATAACCTATTCAGTAGCTTGTACTGTAAGCATACATCACTGAGTTTGGGTTTGGGTAAACACCTCATATGTATTATTCCACCAGCAGGTGGTACTTGTAAAAGCCACGCTAATGATGATTACATATCAGATTTTAATTGCCAAGGACCATAAAACCGCGGTGAGAAAAGATTGTAAAATTGGCACCACCCTATCTGAGGGTTACCAAAGAAACTATTATAGTAGTTTCTATGGTTTCCATTCTATTTTTGTTTGTCACTCTGTTACATCTTAAAACACTAAGGCTTTTGATATTTTACCAGTGAATATGAAAAGACTGTGCTTCTGCAAATGAGATGGGCCAAAACAAGAATCTGTCTTGAGAACTTTTTGGTACAATGTAAAATTAACTAAATGTGGCAATGCATCAAGGAAGTTACTAACTGTTATGATCAATGCAGATAAAGCAGTATTGACAGGGTTTATTGGTTTCTTTTCAAAGCTTTCCACCATTGTTGTAATTTGTTCAAAGTGCTAGACTTACTTCACATCCTGAAATACTGGCCTCATTGTGCTTGCATCTTTTGGACACGCTGCCCAGTATCCTAGGGATTATGTCCATATTGGATGGTTTTCTGCATCTGCATTGATCTCCAATGCAGATATTCAGTGCCAATGCAGGAAGTAGTGTGTCCTTTGTAAAGTGAGGTAGAAAGTAATGGTGTGGAGGTCTTGCTGGTTGATAGGTTTGTTTTTCTAAAGCATGACCATGATCTTTTGCTAACCTTCTTCAACCCACTCTTTGAGTTGGCGAGGCACACCCTCACTCGAGCTATTTGCTTAACCCTAAACATACCTTAACCATAATTTACACAAATTTGAGATTTATACTTAATGAAAGTGCTTTGAAACAGCGTTTTCCAGTTTTACAAGAGAAGTTACTTCAAAGATGAAGACTGAACTGGTTGGTGTGGTACATACATGGTTAACTTTCTAGGGATGAGTATTATTTAAAAAATTACAATACCAGAACCAATACCAGTATCCTTAAATAATAACTGATACCAATAGAGTGTTTCATTCAATACTGATAATGTGAATAAGGTGACGAACATTTTGGTGGTATCTTGGCACACCGAACTGCCAACAGTTGGGACAGTCTGGGATCAGACCCCTGGATCTAGAAGGATTGAATACAGGTATCATGTGACTGAAGACAATTCAATACCACTTGGTGCTGGGTTATCTCGTTCATTACTTTAAAGGTATTGAGTATTGATACCAAGTCTTAATAATAACTTTCTCAACCCCATTAAAGAGAAAAATACAGCTGCTTCCATTTTCTATTCAATGGGAACCATCAGGGACTGTCTTCCATACATAGACAATCCTAAACGTGGTTAAAGTCTATGATGCTGTTAGAACTTTTTATAAGGCTCAGTTGAGTTATTCTGGTTGAGCAGTTGCTGAAAGATACTATAACAGAGAGGCTGGAATCACCTCAAGGTGAGGCTTTAGAGAAGAAATAGGTTCTGCGAGCAGAAGTCTGAAAGACAACAGTAATAGGCGCGAACAGTGAAACTGTGGTATTTACTCACTTGGCCAAACAGAACAGCTAAAATCCTTGGTTCCAGTCATTTAGCATATTGCCACCATAACCCAACTCAGCTCCACCTTCCTTCTTTACCTCTGGTAACAAGCTACCTTGTCTTCACCTTCAGTTATTGACGCTGTCTCTCCTGTCAGGATCTCTTAACAGCAACCGCTGAGAGCTCCACTGCTTGTGTCCATGTACCTCCTGGTCGCTGGACTGCTGGATGCTTAGATGGGGCTACAACGTGCATGCAGTATGTTTGATACAAGAACAGATATACATTGTGCGCAACAAATACTGCTAATTGTAGTAATATATGTATGTATGTGGATAGCAGGGTCAGAATTTGACATAAATAAAATGAACTGTTGATCTATGCTTTTTAATGTTTACATCACTGGTCAGCAGCAGGAAGGTCAAAATCAGGGTTTTCTTAGTGCACCATGGCAAAGCAAGCATCAGAATAACAACAACAGCAACTGCAGTTTATTCCAATAGCCAACAGGAGGTTTAAAGCATTAATATGCTGCAGACATACCTCCATGTAACAACTCCTTTGAATGAGCAGGAACCAAGATTCCCAAAGAACATTTTTAACACCTTCTTACATCAACACGTGAAATAATTCTGCATTCTAAAGGCAATAATGAGCTCTTAACCACTTTCAGCTAAGTATAGAGTCTCAAAAACTGGATACTAAAATATGGTCCTCTCTCGATTTCTTGGCACTAAATAGGCCTCTGTGACTTGAAATGCAAATACCAGAATGACACACCTCAAGCATCTCTGGAGCCAACTCAATCTATCTCAGATTGGCAGGAGTAACAGGTAATCATTAGAAGTGTCATCCAAACGCTGTGATTAAAAGACCCAACTTCATTTTCCTGAGGGTCAGTTGTCATTGAACCATGGCAGCAGCCCAGCACTCTTAAACTGATACACTTCTTCAGTCCAATGCACGAGTGGGCTTTTAATAGATGGATTTAAGGCATAGGTATTTTAAAAACCAGCTTTTCATTTCAATAGTGCTAAAATATTGTGTCAATATATGAAAATAAGATGCGTCAGCAATATCATGACAAAGACAAGGCAGGTTCATTTTGCTGTGAATTTGAACCTTTCAAACATAGATTTCAAAGTGTGTTACATCAGACAAACGAAAGCACTGGAGTAACATTTCAAATGCAGTTAAATGTAAAATAAAATAAATTAAAGAAATAAATAAATAGAGATAGCAGTGCTAGTGTACTTGCATTTGTTCTGACCTGACTGTATGCAAACGGTACATTTTCTGTGAAAATGGAAGTGTATTTTGAAAAAAAGGCATTGCATATAACTGGTAGAATTTGACACGGCGTCCCAGATCGTTAACAACCAACCCACCCAGGGTTCCTTGAATGTTGTATCTGCACACGGAAAGTCCATGATCAAACACAGATATGCGACAAGGTCAGAGTGAGAATTTGTTGTCATTTGAGAAGATTATCTTTCTGAACTGAACGTATAAGTATCATAAATTTGTTTGCCACAGACCTTATTTTCTGTAATAATAATAACTTTTTGACAAGGGAACCAGGGTGATGCTAACTTCTGCTTCAGCCTACAAAAAAGTTTATCCCTGCAGCACTCTATACAGATTTCTATAGAGACTCTTTCTGTACAGTTTCTTTATACCATGTGGAGTGCTACCTGTGGGAAATAATTAAACATCAAACATTACCATGAATACTATGGAATAGAGAGACCCTTTAAAATAATAAACCAAATGAAAGTGAGGCTGCTCATTTATGGAATCTATGTGTAAGTTGTTCCTATCAAGAGAAACACATAAAACATACTCCCTGCAGAGCTTTGCTGTAACTGAGTGCCCGAATGTCAATCAGAGACTGAAGTAAGTGACATTTAGCTCAGTGTGGTGTCTGCGCCGCCAAATCCAATCCAATCCACTTAGGGCTTATTTTCAGAGAATGCTGCAGATGGTATTCAAAACTTTACAGGTTAAAGATAACACATAGATGGATTGTTGTGGAATGTTAAAGTAGTCTGCTTACCCACACACAGGACTTGTGAACAGTCTGTCCTGCTGAGGTGTGAGCAATGTAGGCTGGCGAGTGATGTGCAAGCTATAAAATAAATTTGCTATATATATGACATTTTAGGACTTTCTCTCAGTTTTTGGTAGCTTGGGAACCAGACAAATCTTCAAGCTCATGTTTTATTTGTCCTGGCAGATATGTCTGGTCCCCCTCCTGTTCAGACAGATTTCCAGCCACCTTCAGATTGGCCAGTCCAATCATAACCGTTTATCTATTATGGGATGTGTTATAGAAGGTGACTGACAACTAACCGAGCGTTTGTGTTTTACACAAAATATACAATGACATTAATTTTGGCTCATGCACTCCCACGCAAGGGACATCATAGCGAGAATAAACGTAGCGTAGTAAAGATGAGCGCCGTTGAGGCAATTTCATAGAAACCAAGATGGCTGCAGCGATATGGCAAACAAATATAATAAATGCAGTTTGCCAGTTGGAAGAGTATCCTGATGACAACTGAAGCCTGGAGACAACAGGGTTTAACTTAATAGAATAACAGGAATGGCACAGTGGAGCAGTGGTTGGCATTGTCACCTCACAGCAAGGGGGCCTATCCCAGCTGACATTGGGTGAGAGGCAGGGTACACCCTGGACAGGTCGCCAGACTATCACAAGGCTGACACATAAAGACAGACAACCATTCACACTCACATTCACACCTACAAGCAATGTAGAGTCACCAATTAACCTGCATGTCTTTGGACTGTGGGAGGAAGCCGGAGTACCTGGAGAAAACCCACACCGACACATATATGCCTCATAAACTGACACACATATTAAAGTTTGGTTTCACTTGACTAAAGCATTTGCAAACTAATTCCATACCAAATATGTAGTGAACCACTAAAGTTAGGCACGATACGAAATCTTTGCCGCCATCTTCACTGTGAGGGGGCCAGGAGGCGAGATTTTTTTCTTAGGATAGCAAAGAATTGATTACAATTTTTACCAGATAAGTACATAAGTCAAACTAAATACTGAGACTATTCTGAATATGCTGATTTTGTAGGAAATCTGATTTTTTTTCAACTTTGATCAAGGCCAGAGATCAAATGGTGCATTGGAGGGATCTACCTGGAGGACAATCAACACAAACCATACACTTTTTGACAACCTGGCAACCTAAAAGTTGCTCACAATTATGGCTAATAACTTATCTTTACAGCATCAGTATCAATTATTTATAAATCCTTAATCATGCCATCAGTTCCAATGTATAAACGCTACCAAAAATGTTTTGAAAAAGTTTTACCTAAAATTATATAATTTTAAAAGTCAAAATTCTCAAAGACAATTCTTCACCAACAGCAAAATGAATAAACAACTTGAATATTATTGTTGGCTCTTCAGCTTTTACAACTGAGAAGAATAATGCTTTATGGCTGGTAATGAATCAAATGTCTCATGATAAGCCACATGAATGTGGAGCAACAACCTTTTTTTGTTGAAAACGTGATAGTGGATTGTCTTTATGTTGTGAGTACAAGAGGGGAAAAAACACAACTTGACTTTGCTTGTATTGTGGGACCAAAAGAAAGGAGTAAAATAAAAGATTTGGAGTTCCATCCTCCTACGTGTCGTGATGAATGGGAGCTAGGTAGCTAAAGCTGAGGTCATCCATCATGAGCTATAGTGTTAATTAATGTTGTAGGAGGAGAGCCAACGAGGCCTGTTCCACATCAGCAAAAAGAAAAGCTACTGCTTTTCCTTCAGCCCCTCAGAAGGACAGATTAAAAACGTAGCCCTTTGCTATGAGAATCACTCAGATTGGGATGCGTGAGATACACGGGAGACACAGACTGATAGAAACACACACTCGCATCAACATGCAGTCGGCAAACCAGCTGAGCACCACTCTCTTTCTCACGCACCTTACAGTGCTCTACGTGTCGTCGTAGCTCACAGCAAAGGTATCCCCTGCCATGTAATAGCCTCACCCATAAACCTCACTCTTATCAGGCTGAGATGTGACTGGTTTTCATAATGAGTTTTCATTACACTATAATATGATTTATGTGAGCAGTCATTTTGAACACTCTGCCATTGTAAATCATCCCAAAGGAAAAACCCTGCAAATAAACAAGCATGTCATGATCGTCAGCATAAAGTGATGTTAATTCATTACAAGCGGCCTATGGGAACATGTCCGTACCTCAGAATGTCAACCAATAAAAAAGGCTCATGACAAATGGGTGAAGTAAAGCTTCATGTGTGTAAAGTTATTTGTATTTCTGGGGTGTATTTGGAGACTTTCAAGGCAGGCTCGGGAGAGAAATGCAATCCTAAGTGTAATGCCACAGCCTCGGGCATAGTAGATTCAAAATGGAGGCGCAGTGTTACATTGCTTTTTTTTGTTTTTTGCTCTTATGTGAAAGAAAAAGTTGGTGGATGGGTCAAAGAAACACAGGACTTTCACCCATGAGACCAGTGTTCACATTACATCACATCAAGTAAACATTGACTTCTTTGAATAATGGCATAGTATAATATTATATAGTACTTATTTAATTCCAAATCATGATGGGGATAGGATTAGGGTTAACAGGTAGTTTTGGAGAAGAATTGCAACCATTTCTTGACATTAACACTATCCCCGTCATTGACGAGATTTTCTGTCATTTATGACAGGACGTTTCCTGCCATTAACAAAATATTCCGGCATTCCATGTTTCACTGTTACAAGAAGAAGAATCACTGGAAAAAGGAAAAGGATGTTGTTTACAGACATGTAGCTGCTTGTAAACTGCACGAAAATGCCGGCGCCAACGGAAAAGTTTCCGGTTGTGCAAGCCGTGGAGATGTTGATGGACTTAGCGTCTGACTCTTCCTGTTTTGATCCCCATTCTGAATCAGATTTGGACGAAGCAAATAAGTTTTCATTTATACAATTCAAATGTAATAAAATGAGAAAGAATTTTTTTTTAAAAATGCTTGTACTTTTTGTCCAAAATGTTTTCTTTTTTTGCACAAATTCAGTCATTCATAAAAAAGGAATGGAGTGAGATGTTGTTTGTGTTTAAACACAGGAGGTCTCTTTTTTAGTTTCCCGCAAATACTATTTACATACTCATAGAACAAATTATTCTGTGGATCTTGAATATGATCAAAAATGCTGGTGGTGGCTGGCAACATAAAAATAATACTCTGGCTGAGGGAGTCTTAAGGACCTGTTTCAAACTGCTATGTTGTTTTGGAGCTGGTCATATAAGTTCTTTTGTAAATCAGTGAAAATTGACCTATTCTGGCATTTAGGTACAAGGGGGCATTGGTATTACTTATCGGTCTACACTGTGAAACTGAAGTGCTCAAACACAACACACTGGGTGTCTCAGCTCCCTATGCCACACATTTTTGAGTCATGTTCAACTAACCTTACCTTTGAAATGCAGGTCCCAAGAGACATTTGAGTGTTTTTCTTACATTTAAGAACCATCTCCAAAATCAAATCTTTTCTTTCTCTCAACAATAAAGAGAGGGTCATACTTGCTTCTATTTTTTCTAAACTTAGCTATTGCAACTTCTTTGTATTCTGAAGAGCAACGTCCATGACTACAGCTGGTTCAGAATTCTGCTGCCAGACTTTTAATAGGCATTTGCAAAAGGGAGCACATCACACCTGTCCCAGCATCATTGCACTGGCTTTCTCTGCTTCTTAGAATTGATTTTTAAAATGTCACTACCAGAGGGGATCAGGCTTTTGCTGTCAGGGCTCCCAAAGAGTGGAATGCACTTCCTGTACCAATAAGATTATTGACACTTTTTAAAAACCTTCACTTATTTATGGCATGACATGTGATCATGTCTGTATGTGCACATATGTTTATGATAATATGTGTGATGAAGCATATACAGAGTATGTATGTATATATATATGTATACATACAGTATTGTTCAAAAGTTTGGAATTGCCTGTCACAAAATCTTGACAGATGGCTGAGAGGACACCTCTATATGCTTGAAAAGTCTTTCACGCTTTAGGTTGTAGAACGTCCCCTTGACAAATAGAAGTTATTTTGTATGAAGGGCTTATTTGTTTTGTACATGGAGAACAAAGTGCTGTACAATGGTTCAACCAGACTGACAAGTGAAAAGGCAGAAAGAGACAGAGATACCTCTGAGCAACAGCTGAATAAGAATAGAATAAATCACCAGTCACTGGTAAAAGAAACTGGAAGGTTGGCATCAAAATGTGTGCGGATTTAAACAGGAACAGGTTCCCGTTTCAGTGTCAAGTGCACAATAATGCCTATAACAAGCTGGAACTAAAAGGCAACGTGGCACTTTAGCAAAGCTATGTTTCAAATTTCACACTAGATAGAAACTCAGTCTAAGGTCGCACTGTTGGAACTGGGTCAGGGAATATAAGCTGAACACACTATGGACTGACAAATCACAGTTTCAACCTATTCAATCTGACCACTGAGTAGACTGCAGAGGGCCCAGAGAAAAATGGACAGATTCAATATTTAGAACCCAGTTGCACTGCTGTGGTTCAATAATGATTGAGAGGCACTTAATGTTTCTCAGGGAAACAAATTCAAAACCCAAGTTTCAACAGTATTCTCCCTCATCATGCAACACTGTGGGGATATTGACTAAAAGGATTATTAAATCATGCAATTCTTCTTTTTTGGGGGTCAAAATTATTTCAAATGTAAATAATAGTTTCCTTTTTTTCTATGTTAAAATGGCTATTATTAAAGGAAAGAAGAAAAACATCAATAGGTTAAATAGTTTTGGGGATAACAAGGGTGTCAGTAATATATTACTATCAGCAGTACCAAAGTTGTATAACACTAAACTCGTAGGATTTTGAGAAATATTACCACTTTTCCTATGTAAATATCACAGTATCACCCTAAATTAAGTGCTTGTTTTATTTTGTTTCAGTCATCCTGTGACACTTCCATCAGTGCCCCACCAGAAAAAATGTCCCCTAAATGTTTTTTGTGTCTTGTTGTGTCATTATAGGCTACACTGTGAAAGAGTACCCGTGATCGGCTCATCTGGGTGATGTCATTGAATGTGAGCTTGTTAGATATGTTTTCATTCATAGACCTTACAGTGACGGAGTCAAGCCAACACACCTTCCTTGTATCATACACAACTCTCTCTCTGTTGCTGTTGTAGCTGAACGGGAATCCGCCGATGGTGTTTCATTTCTGTTCGCCACAGACATGAAACATCTTCTTGCTGTGCTAACCTCAGCATTTATGGATTGTAAATGACAGACCCCACATTTAAAATATTTATCCCTGTTTCATAATTTATTGGAGATTGTTCTTCTGTCTTCCTGTCCCCCTGTGTCCAAGGCTAATTGTTTATTTAAAAATGTCTAGGTTATTTAATTGTGCTATATCATCACACCATTGTTAATACAAAGTGATTACCATGGCATGTGAACGCATGAATGGGTCAGATCTGCCCTCTTGAGGACAGTGTTAATTAGGCTGTGCAATATCGCCCACCACTAGATTTGTAATGTAATGCAATGAACTTCTGTGCTTTGATTTTCTGTTAGGAAACACTAACCCCTTCCATTTAATACTGCCTAGTCCTACTTCTGAGGTTATTTTGGAGTAGTTGAATCGGTAAAGCATTACTCTACACAGATAGTAATATTGTACAGGAACTTATTACTTTCAAATGAAAGTAAGTATGTAATTTATTACATTTTAAAAGTAACTTGTCCAACACTATCGACATGTGCTTACATGTATATGCATGTATATGTTCATATTGCACTGCTGTTTTAATTATTTTAAAGAAGCACCTTGTAAATTTGTTTTGAAAAGTGCTTTATAAAAACATTCATTATTATTATTATTATTATAATTATTATTAAATCAGTCCTGACCCTCTGTCCTTCTTTCACGTGATTTCATTCTCCAACATATTTGTCTAACAAGTATTTATTAGACAACACTTAGCTCTCCCTGAGTGCACTTAGAGATGTTGGCGGGTACAGGAGCTATATATTTGCTCTTGGTTTCACCTGGAAGAGGGCCAAGTGTAGTTTTGAATCTTAAATAACTTTGTTCAGTTGACAAAGTGGACGTTTTGCACTGTGAAGAGGGCAGAAAAAGAGCCCAGTCTGTCAGTGTGATTGGTTAAATGTCAAAGAAAAAAAACCCAGATGTGTCTTAAAAGTCTGAACTCTGTGATTAGCCCTGAGTGGACGCAAAAGGGCATCGGGCCAGAGCACTGTCAAAAACAAACAGGTCAATGACGTTCACTTTGACATATCTGGAAGAATTAGACATATTAGGTTCTGTCTAAAGGTTATGAAATTCACACTGCAGAAGGACTCCGCCGAAAGGAAAAACAACACCGTCATCTGGAAATAGATGCCCTCTCCACTTTAATTAATTAAATTCAGCACAACAATATAACGCAAGTTCTTATTTCTCACCAAACTTCAACTTTATTACAGTTCATTAGTCACCACAAATTCAACTCGCATGCCCTTTAGGTGAACAAGAATGCCACGTCTGTGAGACAGCAGTGAAAAATGAAAGTACAAATGACTTAATAAATGTCTCGTCCCTCTCTTTGGATTTTTTGTTGAGTCACTCAATGCATCTTGCCCACTCCGTTCTGATCCCAAACAATATATCCTCCTGTCTTGGTGAAATTTCACCTCCATTATTCATTTACAATCACCATGCTCTGCTGGTAGACTTTCCCCCCTTTTTTTAACATCTATCTCTGAGCGAACCAGAGTCACAGTCAGCATAGGGGCAGATATCAAGAAGGCAAATTATCAGCTGCCATCATCTCTCCTAGGGCATTATAAATATGGCATTTATCACAGAAGCGATCCACAAACCTCACTTTAATATATTCTCATTTGACAGCAGGCAAAGTGATAAATCTCTCCTTGGACCGTTTTAGACGAGGTAACTACAACTTGGAGAAGCAACAACCAGAAATGAATAATTCATACAGTGACAAAATGGTGCACCAATTACCCAGCACATTTACAGCACAGTTGTATTCCGTCCTGCTTGCAGTTAAACGTGGGCACGATTGGGGAGATGGATGTGAGATCAAAGTAAGTTTTCACAAGACGGAGATACCGCGTCGTCTTGGATTTCATTTCCTACATACAATCTTTACGGCGTTTGTTACACACTGGTGCTTTGCCGTATAGCAATGAACTGCACATTTCACAGGCAGTATTTAACATACCATAGGAGGAGAACCAGAGTTTAGCATTTGGTTTCTTTCTGAAGTTGCAAAGTACTGAAAGTTGCTTGAGATAAAAGCATACATGCATATATAGTTAAACTGTAAGGAACACATCCTTGTAACTGAATGAATAAATAGGTTGTGTATCATCACCATTTGTGAAGGCAGTGACTCATA
>JAPZEB010000020.1:32923452-32935677 GCA_029783705.1 Chaetodon striatus | reverse complement strand
TCATAGTCTGAAAAGTAACTCCAGCTGTCAAATAAATGTAGTGGAGTAAAAAAGTATATTTCCCTTTTAAAGCAACTCTTACCTTTCTTGCATTTCACACAGCACTTCGAAAAAATTTGAACATCCACGACTCCATCTCCCTCCAAAGACCCACTCCCCCCTCCTCCATACGTCTATGATAGACGTGGTCGTTGGCAAGGTAACGTTAGATACACGGAAAAGGAGAGTGACTGTAATAAATTAGCCTTGCAACTAGCGACGAACTAACTATCTTTTCCTCTTCTCATATAAAGCCAGGGTCAACAGCGATTTAACAAAGGCAATGGCACAAAATTTGGCTCCATTATAACTCATTAGATTCACCGACAAAACAACTGTCTTATACTAAACACATTTTCCAAACAAATACAAAATGCTAACGTTATTAGCACAAGCCTATTTTACATTGTATAAATTAGCCTAGCGATGAGTGGAGATTTCCCCTTCTCATATGAAACCTGGATGAATCTTGAAGTATAAATCCCTGAAGGATAGATCACACATAAGACTTAAAATGCTATTTTAGTGGAGGCTTTACTGTCCTCACAACGTATAGTGAAATGAAAGTAAAGAAAAGCCTCATTTCCATTGAGGGAAATGGTGTCAGTATACAGACACAGACAGGAGGTGTGCGATGTTACGCGAATGGTTACGTCAGTTGGAGGCCTCCATGTGGGGAAGACAGACAGGATACCATATGAGAATGGTATAATTATGAGTTGTACCTCTGGTGGAATTCACTTACTTTTTAGAGTGCCATCATTATTAAAAGCATTTTAACCTAAACAAAGACAAGCGTAAAATTTCCAGAAAGATAAGTGTCACTTTAATTATTGTAGTGTTAAAGTATAAAGATGCATAAAGTGCAAAAAGTAGTAACAGAAAAGTACCTAAAATGTATACTTTAGTATTAAATTTACTTAGTTACATTCCATCACTGGCATTAATTTAATCACCAGCTACAGGAAACATGAATTCCTGTGGCTGGAGATGGACAAAGCCCAGCGTACATTATTTATCATGTAATGTAGGATAGAGTGGCATGGTGGTGCAGTGGTTACCACAGTTGACTCACAGATGATTAAGGATGAGAGCCCAGGTTTGGGGCTCCTCTGTGTGAAGTTTGCGCGTTCTCCCTGTGTCAGCGTAGGTTTTCTCCCGGTGCTCCAGCTTCCTCCCTCAGTCCAAAGACATGCAGGTTAGGCTAACTGTTGACTCTAAATTACCTGTAGGTGTCTCTATGTGTCAGCCCTGTGGTAGTCTGGCAACCTGTCAAAGGTGTTCCCCGCCTCTTGTCAGCTGGGGTCAGCTCCAGCTCCCCCGTGATCCTGGAAAAAGATTGGTGGTTACAAATAGTAGATGTATATAGGTTGTATTAAACATGTGTCCTGTTTTACCCTATGCATTTCCAAACCATTGTCAGCCTTGTAGTTCTTTTGTCTTGCAAAATACAGGGTAGTACAGTATAGTGCATGGCTGCCTTTGTGGGCTTGTGTTCAGCAGTGAACATAAATGACAGAAAATCACTGACTGAAGGCAGCATTACAATGCACAATTTACTCTGCAGCTACTAGTTTTCCTGCGTTGGTCCCTGAATGCCCATGTTTGCTTTTGTTAAACATATTTTTTTCATTGTTACTGTCAAATACACACAACTGGTGAATCAGCCAGTGGCAACATTGTGCTGCTCATGAACAGCCCTTACTCAGCTTACACTACAATGTCATTATGCGCTGAGAGAGAATAGCGGCTATGTGAGGAGTGGGGCAATCAGAGGCGTGTTTACTCAACGCCACATTCTGATCTCTCAATCAAACAGTCTTCACACGTATAGACTGTAACACTGGATAAAGACGAACACAAGACAAGAAATAACATTTTACCGTGACGAGCATACTCATCAGCGACAGGTTTTATGTTATTATATTTACAGATCCTGGAGGGCTGTGTGATATTGTTCAATAATAAAGTACAAATGTCTCCGTGAATGCTCAACACACCCAACACAGCTTACCTGAAAGGCTGTTGGGCGCTTTAGAGCCAGTCTTTCTCGACTTGTCCATTTCTGTGTTTCGGTGGGGGTAGATTATACTCTGCAGAAAGGTAGCTGCGTGCACATCCTCTCCTATACTTAGACCTTTTTTGCCTCCGTTGAATCTGTTACCCTGCTCCTTCCCATCCTACAATCAAAAAGACTCAGTTATGTTGGTTATGCCTGAGAATAATTAGTTTATACAACCTGGTCCGACCTTGTCAAAAAGCAAAAGTGTTTGTACCTGTTCTGAACGATCATCCAGGAAGTCACAGTGAAAAGATGGCCTTCTCAGAGATCGGGGACGTGATATTATTTAAATACGTTTATAACAGAGCACATTTTCAGACAGCCTCCCCTGAAGGACTTTCTTAGCGTATCACATAAAAAAAATGATAGAAACATTTGTGCAATGAAAGAAAAAGTGGGTGTGAATTTCGGGATGAGAAAGTTGCAGAAATTGTCTGACAGCAGTCTGCCATGTCCTCCTTCGGAAAGGTGGGGAAGGGGGTTTCTGAGGCTTATCAACAAGCAAGTCTGATGAAGCTTATTGATGCTTTAAGGGTCTACAGCCATGCTAGCAGCTCCATGATGCTGTTTTAAGGCATAGATCAATGCTAACATCAGCATGCTAAGATGCTCAGAAAAGAAACAATGCTGACATGCTGATGTTAAGCTGGTTACCATGTTTACCATCTTGAGCCCAATTTCCACTGAGCAGTATGGTACAGTTCAGTTCAGTACACTTTTTTTCCATTTCCACTGTAAAAAGTTGTGGATGGTACCAATGGTACCATTCCGTACTGTCCCCATTTTCGGTCACCCCTCTGTTGGGGTACCTAGCACACTGATACTAAAATGTACTGGTACTAAAAGGTGGAGCTGTAAACACTGCAGTTCGTTTATTAGTAGACAGTAAAATTAAATTATGTTTTGTTGCCTTTTGCAGCAGCTGTAGTCAGAGAAAAAAAATAACTTAATTCATTGCGTTGACTGCCAGCGATTTTTAAAATGGAAAGTTAACTTGTAATGTTACTCAATGCATGAGTTGACAACGTGAATCAATCAATACACCTTAAATTTCACTTTAGCAACTCTGACCCTGGTTGTAATTCATCATAGTACTGTAGCCACTGGTCGCTCCTCTGCACGGGTTTCTCTCAGCCGACTACCCCTGAATGGACTGCCAACTGCCGTGGTGTTTCCGATACTGTCTTGTCTTGCCTCACTACTGTCCTCTCGTGCTGCTTCCCTTACACCTCATTTCCACTTTCGTGTGTGACTGGTGTCCGTAGATCCATAAGTATATGGATGATGCTTCTGGTGTCCAACGTAAGGAAGCACATTTCTTTACAGATGGATAGAAACCTGATAGAAACTACCTGTAGCAATGGGGGAGAGGCTAATTTTGTCTGTTTTTCACCATCCATTAGTTTGGAACGTGCCCTTGGGACATTACTGGGACAAAAACAGGACCAATATTGCATGGATGTATGAACAGCTGAACAAGTCATAATGATGATCTAACTGTATATAATGTATATACCATATTTAAGCAGAATAACATTACTTAGATTAAAAAACTAGATAAACAAGTTATTTTTAATCATACACACTTACTGGACATAAACACAGGCAACTGAATTGAAGTAATTAGCCTGGTAGCCATTTAGCAGCCTGTTAGCTAATCTAGCACACTGCCATATGGTCTCTCCAAAAGCTACCGCAAAAAGTTTATATTTATATTACGGAGGGGAGGAGTTTCTCAGGCACGTTAGATATCATGGAAATTCCCATAGGAATGAATTGACTTCCAGATCCCTGTCTCCGTATGCATGCGTAAGTGGAAACAAGGCATTAAGCTTAAGCATAGTTTTCGGCGCTGCCTCTTGAGCCGTCCCCTCAGGCTGTTCCCTCCCCTTCTGACACATCTTGGCCTATTTATTTCTGCATTTTCATTCCTTAAGGCCCTCTTCTTTGCCAGCTCATTGGTTGTGGTCCAAAGCAGTCTTGTCTGGATGGTTGTCCACCTTGTCAAGCTGTAAAAGACTTTTCTACCAGGTGCAGGTATTTGGCATGAACTGAGTGGAAAAACAGCAGGTAAACTGGTATACTAGGAGTTTGAGTTGAGGCTGTAGTTCTGCATGTATTTGGTTGTAATATTGAGCAAATTAAAACCTGGTGATTGGGGCACAGGGAAAGTTAAGTAGTTTTAGGCACTATTCATTTAAATTTGACTACTTTTGGGCTAAAAAAAGGAAAGGAGAGTGCAGAGATGGATATAAAACAGCGTTGCAACTTCACATTGCAGAATAGCACTTGTGCTTAATGTGACAATAGGCATGATAATTTCTTTATAGTGTGTCCAGTGAGGGTTACAGGGGGCGGGAGTAGTGGTGTGGGCAGCTTTCCACTGTAGACTTCTATTATTTCTAAAATCCTGGTACAGCCCTGGTTCCACCGTTGGAATATGATTTGGCAAAATGGATGAATGGACAGATCTCACATTAGTTGGAATGGGACACATTACTCCACAGTGATTTTGGCTAATAGCACAGGTGCAGCATTACATAAAATCCTCCCTAGCTTTTAGGATTTCTGCATGTATAATCCATACATGCATTAAGCCTTGAGCTGGTATCTATGGACTATAATCTTTTACTACATTTGCATGAGGGAGAAGCCGTTTTATGAGCAGTGGTTTGCAGGGTTGAATTTACTGAACAGGAAGTGTGCATGAGCTCTGGTGGAGCTGCTCGGTTACCAACAGTAGGAGACCTTTAGGTGTCAGTGAACGGAATATCATGAAAATGACACAGGGCATTACTGAAAGGACATGCATTGCCACAGAGGCTTCTCTGAATAGAAAGTGGCTTCAAAGGAGCGGGAAACATGAGTGACACTTGGCAGATTTAATAAATGTATTTGTTGCTTATGGAATTGTGGATGAACACAACCAGGCGACCCAAACCTTAGTGCTTCAGACAGGAGAGATTAATCTCCTCAATTTAATATTTTCACCTGACACAGAGGAAACAGATTGTTGCTGGAATGGCCTTATGGGTCCTCTGCAGGACATCTATAACAGCTCTTGTTATTAATCTCCTCTGAAACCCTCTAAACTTCCCAGTGGATGGCAGAGTTTCGCTTTACACTTCTTTTCTTGAAAACGACTCTTGGCTTTGTGATTGGTTGTTTACAGAGAAAAATTGCATTCTGCACCTCATGGTAAGCACATTTGCAAACATTGTCATTGTTTACAAATATATCTCAGCACAAAAACAATTACTGTGGTTTTGTCTTTCCAATTCAGTTATTGAGAAAACTAACAAAGGAAAGTCATGAATATGTATGCCTTCTCACTTCTTGACTTGATTGAATTGGATCATAGCCCAGTCATTTTGCTCCAAAGTCGTTTCCAATAATTTGCAGCACTGTTACAAGTGAAACATGAGGTCCAGCCCCCCCCCCACCACATGTTGGTACAGTCCCTAATAATTACTACATTGTAAATCTAAAACTCACACCTTGCAGTTTAGTTCTATAGATCTTGTTAATATTAAAAGGGTTTTTTAATCAAATTTAAGGATGTGATAATGGACCATAAGCTTTTTCAGAAAGACAGAAATATCAGAAAGTTTTAACAGAGGAAGTTTTATTGGAGTATAAGGCATCTAAATTTGTTCAACTCACTTATTTTACCAAATGTAACTTTCTGTGTGGAGGTATAGGGCAATATACCACTAAAATAAATCCATTATATACACCAAACAATAACATCTAAGTAATGACTAAAATTGACTTTCAATGTAGTAGAAAAACATAAATAAATTGATTAATTAAAGCTGCATGCAGCCATGTACAGGACCTTCTACCTTTACATGTCAGAAAAGCTGGTGGAATGCTGGTCGATGTGGCTGTACATTTCCATGAAAACCACTGCACACCGGAGTTCAATGGTATTTCCTGCCTGAAGTTTTGTACAACTTCCTGTTGCCACTATGTAGTGCCAGAGAACGCATACCAATTATATGCCATGCTGCTGTATATAGAGTCAATATGGGCCTGTAGATGTCTTCATTATCCACTATGTGAAATTTGGGGCAGACTAGACTATGTACAGTAAAGTCACTTACAACTGCTTCCTCTGTCATGCTGAAACATGCAACTTGCCCGCCAGGCAACAGGCACGTCGTTCGACATTAACAGAAAAGCTTCGTGAAGGTTTTGAGATTCTGCTGCCCAAATTTAAGCTGGATATGTAGAATCTACTTTGAATAGTTTGGTTCCATGCCTGCTTAGTGCCTACCGTGGTATGTTCTCACATCAACTTTGACATCATCATTTAAGCAATCAACTATTATTTTGCAGTTTTGTGTAATATACCATTTTTTTTATGGGTGGGTGGAGCTAATGATAAAATATGTCCGAATAATGAGAGGAATGTGTGAACTAAATTACATGAATACCAGAGCAACTTTGTAAATACTCATGAACCAAATCACTGTGTATTCTTGCAGTCTTCACAGGTGTCAATGCATATTTCGAGTTTTCAAGTAAACAAAGGGTGTCAAAATTGTGGGTGCTATCGAGCTAATGTGTCACAACCAACCCAACTGCACAATCAAATTAAAATTATTACTAGACTGCGCATGGGTGCAAAGTTTTTGTGAATCCTGAAGTCCTTAAACAGGTGTTTATGAAATGAGAATTTACACACAAAAATTCAAGATGGCTGATTTCCTGTTGGACAAAAAAAATTGAAATATATTTAACGCTATTGAAGATGACAGGAATGATCTTCTCAGATTTTATGTATATTAAAGGAACTTCCAAACCCTGGCATGTGTTTGCGGTCACTATGGAGCCCTGCCCAAGCCCAGCCACAACAAACTTTGCAATTTTCGCTGGTTCTGAAGTGTGTTGAAGTTTTGGTGAGAAGAATTATCTCTACAAAAGTTTCTGTCAGTGCCAGGAACCGTTGAGCCCTGGCACTTTGATGATCAGGCTCTAAAAGCACAACACAATAGGAGCAATCAGTGTAAACTAAAAGTTCAGTTTACTTAGGTCGATAGGCAGGCAAGGGTCAAAACCAGGAGAGCAAGCATCACAGGCAAACAGCGGAGTTGCTGGCAGGGGAATCCAAAGTCCAAAAGGTCAGGCAAAAGGTCCAGGCAGGCAGGTCAGACAGGTAATCAGATGGCTGGAAAGCTAGGCGGACGCACACTAGATGATCTGGCATGAACTCAATACTATTTGCAGTGGGCTTTTGTTGACTGTCATTGATTGTGTATAAGTGTGTTTTTTGCAGTGAATACATCATGTTTTAAAAGGTTGTTATTAGCAGACCACCTGTGTTTATGTTACTTGTTTAGTTTGAGGAGGTAGAAGGTAATAACATATATTTTTCAGCTCCCTTGTTGCATATCACTGAGTGTATGTGATGTAGGCTGAGGCTGAATGTAAATGAATCCTTATTATCTTCCTCCTTCCATGCCCGTGCTGGGAGTTACTTGAACTGTGCCAGGGTGCAACGGATGCAGACAATCCGTGATCAGCCGTTGGCACCAGGCAGATCACTGTAAAGTACATACACACACATAACATAAGGGAAACTGACATGCAAAGCAAATCAAAGCAACATAACACAGGGGCAAAAGATACAATGCATGCCACGAATACCAACTAACAAAATGGACCAAAGGGAAATACACAAATGTTCAAATTAATAAGTGCTTGCTGTGCAATATACACTCTATAAGGTAAATGCATGCACATACATGTGCAGAACATAACACAGAGTGTCTAGTATCACACACTGTCAGGGGTAAATCATGGACATTAATGGTTACTGTCGGTTAAGATATGCAATAGCAGACAGGACAAAGGACAACTGAAGCATCTGAAACTCAACATGGAAGGGATGTTGAGAGTCTGAGACAATGGACCGATCTTAAAAGGTGAACCCCTCTTCATACAGATGCTGTAGGTTATTAAATGTAACACCAGTGATCTTACAGCACAACAAATTTTCTTGTTTTTAAGGCTCAGATTACCAAACCAATAGACAATGTGCACAGAAAGAACAGACTCGATAAAAGCAGAATAGAGCATTTTCGTGGTAGTTCTATCTACATCAAAATTTCCCAGCTTCCTTATAAAGAACAAGCATTGGTTTGCCTTTTTACAGTGTCTTACTGTGTCAAATTGTGTGCTAAATGTTTACACAGAGGTGACAAAAACATGAGAAAAAAAACTACCTGTAGAGGTAATGGTATGCCCATAATTC
Source organism: Chaetodon striatus (assembly GCA_029783705.1). Lineage (NCBI taxonomy): Eukaryota > Metazoa > Chordata > Actinopteri > Chaetodontiformes > Chaetodontidae > Chaetodon > Chaetodon striatus. Next base: position 32,927,317 of record JAPZEB010000020.1, on the reverse strand, counting down.
TGGAAAAAATAACTCCCTGATTTTGTGAACGACTATTACTTTAATATAGTGTGCATATCTGCGCCCAGTTGTTCCAATGCAATGTGATCACATTTAGACTATTAGATTGGATCAAATCCTGAAAATGGATTGTTCAAAAGAAAAAAAAGGATTTTGAAATTGTATTATCAAATAATCCAGTTTTGCCTTTGATCTGAATCAAACCTTTAGTACTTCTTTGTGGGATTTGGGATACCTTTGATCCCAAAAAATTACAGATTATCCTGATCCCAACAGAGGGATGGCTTCAAGGTAGATTTCAGGGACAATATGTAAGAAAACTTGATTGACTCAGATTGGTCAAATCATACAGCATAACTGTATGTAGTATTTACACATCTATTTATATTTTGCACTTGATTTGTTTACTGTTACAATGATAAAGCAGATAAAGTACACAGTAGGCTATCTATTAAGCCATTTATCACTTCATATTAATTAAAAAGATACAGTCAAGAGCAGCTTCTAACAATTGCATCCCCCATGCTGTTTTCTCTCTCCTCAAAAACACTTTAAGGGGAGCACAACCTAAATAAGGATAGAATTGATGATGATAACTCCAATGTAATTTCGAAGGCCTAGGAAAGTTTAATCAATATTTGTGAACATGAGCTATGAAGCCAGAAACCAGAAAAGTACATCTCAACCTTGTGATGTCATAGGGCATAAAGCCTGGAGTGTCTCCACAATACATGGGGGCTTGATTTTGTGAATCCACAAAATGTTTTTTTCTTTTTTTTATGCCTATAATGGATTTTACTCTATTGTAGTCTTCTCAGTCCTGAAACAGAAAATGTACCCATATTCTCAGAACATTCCCTTGGTGCTCGTTCCCAATTCATTGTCTATGGGGCAGCTCCAGACTTTGTACCCTATGACATCACAAAATGAGTTTAGCACTTGATCAAGTCTATTGTTGCTTTAAAAAATGGCACAAAAGTAAGATGGATTAGCTGATCTTGGAAAACAAAACATGGGATTTCCAAATCTGGATCATTCTTATCCAAATTAAACTTTTCAAACAACTGGGTCCTGAATAATTACGAGGTGAGCAAACTCATATCATGCAGGTAACTATACGGACTCCAAATATCTGAACAAGACCAGGAAACAAAGTCAAACTGTTTGGACACGAAATCAACTTCTTCGCCCCACATTACAACAAGGAGTGCCACAAGGATGGCTTCCAGTTTTGTTTGTTGTATTCATGATCTTTTTTGAGCTGGCAATCCACACAAATTTGAGCTTTTCTTGACTCCATGAGTGCCAACAAATTTGACAGATCCAAGTATGCTGAAACAAGTGGCTTCTTGATTGTGTGATTGGTTCCAACGATTGGACTGCAATTTCCTGAACTGCTGTGTTTGGCTCTGACAACCATTGTTTTGTTTTGTACTCCACCAAACTATTCATATCCTTGGGGAAAATGAGAAAGGCAGCGTGATGCATTCTTTTCCCTCTATTTTTTGGGAATAGCAATGGTCAGGGTGACTCTGGCTTTTACCAATTAGTGCGGAGCAGAACAGACTGTCATGTCTCACATATGGCACCATTCTTGTGGGGTTGTTGTTGTTTTTTTCTCAATTCAGCTATCAGAATACTACATTTGAAACACATTTAAGAAATTTTATTAATCAAGAAATATTCCTTAATTATTCACTGCGGTTATAAAACCAGCAGACGCAAGCCTAGTCCACATATACATGGGGATGTACGAAAAAGTACTGTCTTCTTACATACACATGCAATCTACGTTTTAGGTCACTTAAAATGGACCTTTTGAAAACTCATATGCTTTGCTTTCAGTGCTGATTTGTAGTCAGGGAAAAGAGGAGTTTTGGACTTGTAACATCAGAGTGCATGACGTTATCTGCGTTGTGAGGTGCCACAAATGAGGCAACATTTTGTGCAAAGGTGGAGGTGGCCAAATAATGCTGTTTACAACCTTGCTAACAGGACTTAAAACATCTTAACACATGAATGTACAGTTACTCTTTAACTATTGGCCTAAATGAACATGTTGCTGCTCCGTGGTGTCCAACTTTGGTGAGCTTTGACACATGAACTTGAGCTTCTGACCCATTGCAAATCATTAAAAACACTGACATTCGAGGGGATGTATAGTGTGTAAAATGGAGGGAGCTTTGCTTTGTTGCTTCATCCAATTTTATATAACCATAAACTGCTCAATCAAAGACACTCAGCATGAGAATAGGAGTGGGTGATACAATTATTTAACTCCTGTAATTTTGTACATAAAAGTCTGCTTTCATTAAAGAAAGCTTAATGTGTCTCCAGAGTAAGCTGTTTGAAGTCTGCATCAATTGCCTCAAGTGATGTAGCCTGAGTCAGCATCAGTTTGGTCTGAAAACTGCAAGTTTGAAAAGAAATCTGGAGGTGTGGAGTTAGAGTTAGGGAGCTTATCTCCTTATCCCTATTGTGACACTTTAGGTGTTGTATTTCACTTGCGAGGACAGTCAAAAAATTATCCATGGACTAAAGCTAAAACTGGACACCCTCTTAGGGCGCCACCCAGTTGCCAAAAGTATGTAGATGTGTAATATGTATATAAAATATTACACATTGTTGTGAAATAAAGAGACTCAAAACACATGGAACTGGACATTTGCGTGTTTACTCATGGGAAAGCCAAATAATTTGTAAACCATGACTATTTATAGTGTCTGACAAACAAACGGTATCAGTTGATGCACCTACAAGCTTCCCATGACACGTATTAAAAGGTGTTTCCCGTCACTTAAGCTGCTGTTCCTGTAATTCCGATAACCAGTTCTGGGAATTATTGCTTATCCTAACCTACCCAGATTTGGTCAGAATCATGTCAGGTCATCTACAGATCATCTATAACATACACATACTTACGCTGTGTCATTATTTGTATATCTACCACTATATAACCATACTACGTCTTCTACGTCTACTTATATACTTACATCACCCTGTATGTATGCACATGTACATATCCTTATATATATCCCTTGATTTATACTGTGTAGTGCCACTGTGTAATTTTCTACTGTGCAATATTTTAACACTTACTGTACAGTTTAATTTTTACAAAATATTACACACCGTGTGTGTATTACCATTATCCTGTGCCAAGTATCAATCATGAACATACAGTATCTGTATAGGTGAAAGGTGTATGTAGGGTATTTTTGATATTATTTTATCTTCATTTGATCTATCTTTTACCTTATTAGGCACTCAGTCCTTTTTATCTTCTTTTTTCTTTTGCTTCTGACTCTTGAGCTGCTGTAATGTGTGAATTTCCTTGGTCCAGGATTAATAAAGTCTTATCTTATCTTATCAATGCAGTTCACCTTAATGTGTTCTTCAGTGAGTTATCATCACAGTCAGAACATGCTAAGGCCCTGATGGGTATGGTGGAGTGGAGTGTGTGTGGAGAGAAATAAAGTGAGAGAAAATGAAAAGGTTAAAGCTAGCTGGGCGGTGTCAGGAGAAGCCTTGCCTAGGGTGCTGAATACTATATGTTAGGTATGACATTGCTTTTCCTCAGGATTTGTTTCCTATTGTGTAAGTTAACATATTGGACTGCTTCCTGAGGAAATGTCCTGTTAATGCACACAGGCTCTTTAATGGAGGGAAACCCAAAGATGCAGGTAGATTTGAATGTCGATGGATTTGCTTCTCACATTTCTTACAGTTCTCCTTGTTTTATTTTATTTTCCCACAATCACTTCTCGTTTGACTCTATCTCATTAAAACAGGGACTTTGCTAATTTCATTAAAGAGGGATTCTGCATTTTGTTTTCATCCTGATTGCATCAGAAACACAAGTGTC
>JAPZEB010000020.1:32912044-32923352 GCA_029783705.1 Chaetodon striatus | reverse complement strand
ACAAAGACATCTGCTTCATCCCTCTGATCCTCCTTTCTGTGGGGTGTATCAACCAGGGTGACACACACACACACACACACACACACACACACACACACACACACACACACACACACACAAACAAACTCACTGTTACATATTGCAATTGGAGAAGCAATAGTGCAGGGGGCAGCAATTAGGTTCAGCAAATGACTATTTTCTTAGCAGGCCACTGAGCTGTGCTTTTCCGGTTGTTTGAAAATTATTGTATAATTTGTTTAGGAAAAAAATACCTACATTTACAAAACCGCTGCACCCTTTCATAGGCTCCTCTAACCACGTGCTCTTAGGAAGGCAATGTCAGTTGGTGTGTTGGTCCACCACTTTGGTCAGGTATGAAATAGCCCAACACCAGCAGTGGTGACAGAGTAACATTTAGTGGCAACATGTACCTGATGGATTGGCACAACATTTGGTTGTGACATTAATGGTTCCCTAATGGTTTTGGTGATCTCAGATTTTTCATCTAGCACTACTTTGAGATTGGCATGTCTTTTACCAAAATATCTGGATGGTTGATTTGAATTCCTTTCAGCACAAAAAGCTGTATACAGAAAGGACAATTAAATTGTCAGTAAAGATATATAGATGATAAATTCATTTATTCAGTCATTTCCATTTAATTTAGCTCCATTGTTCTGTCTGCAGTAGTTTTCTGAAACATGCAAACAAGTTTCAAAGGCAAATATCCAAGCACAGTATTAGCCTGCAAGGGATTTGTATTTCAAGGGGTGGTGCAAGGGGCATCCTAGGCTACATCCTGCTTCTTTCACTGGACATGCAGCAACCTCTGGGGTTGAAAAATGAAGCCAGTGTGGAAGTGGCAAAAACTGCAGTTCCTTGAATGGCCACTTGAGGCTGGCTCCAGAAGCAAGTCAATCTCTGTAGACAACCATGTTAAAATGTCCAACTTTACAGCAGCAATAAACATGTATATAGCATTGTATAAAAGCTAATTTTCCTGTTCGTGAAAACTGAACGGGGGTTTATTTTTTATATAACCCAACCCTTACATTTTATTAAGGCCTAAAGTTATGCATAATTCAAGGCATGGACGCTTTGAGTGACAGGCTATCTGCAAGGCGTCATAACAGTCTAGGAGTCAGATCCACCCCTTCTCCTGAGTCCCACCGGTTCCTCCAAATATGGTCATGCCAGGTCACTTCTGGTGCCAAAAATCCGAGACGGCAACTCCACAATGCCAAACCCACGGTTTCAAACTGATGGGTAATGTCATGGTGGCTATGAGGCGTGGAAATCACCAGAGGCACCCTAATACAATATTATCATGATACTGAAGTCACGATACAACAATATTACGATTTTCAGTATTTTGCAATATGCTAAGTATTGTGATAACACATATATATCATATATATTTACCTATTTCAACTTCATATTATTGAAAAATGTTGTCAACATCTGTTTTTATCTACTACAATAAAGTTTTCAGTCTGTTCATCTCATGTAATTCATTTTTATTGCAGCAACAATCATCAAGAGGACAGAAAAAGAAATTGATTTTGTTTTTCTAGTAGGCTAAGAAAGTTTAATTTGTAAGTGCAATATTAACAATTTCTAAAACAAAAATTTGACACTTGGCATCTGTTTATCGATACAATATTGCCATCATAATTGCAATTTTTCCCCCACCACAGTGGCTACGTCCTTTACCTATGTACAGTCTATGGTCCCACATAACCCAACACTCCGTGTGTATGTACAGCTTAAGTGAAGTTGACAAAGGCAGTACAATAGCAGTGTAGTAGTAGCTGTATGTTCCTGTTAATGGACTTTAAATTGTTTGTTTGAAGCTAAAAAAAAGTCTTTAGATGAAAGAAATGTGTAAAGCATAATGTGAGCCTGAACAGAATCCATGAGGAGGGCATTTTTAGCAAGTCAAGCCTGAGAAAACCTCATCATCAAGTGACCTTTAAAAAGAAAACAATAAAACACAGCTTGAATAACTCCAGTTTCATCCCAAACCTGTAATGGAACAGGCCACAACTGCAGGGATTTTGCTACTTTAAGAGAAAATTAGGTGGCGTCTTGGCACAGCTGACCAGGTCCTGTCACTGCACTTAATTTAACTCCCAAACTACTGCTGTTTCAATTTTATGCTTTTCTACACACACATTTTCAGAGCTGACTAACACAGCAGTGTCCAAGTAAAAGCAATCTTTAGCTTTGTGAATCCAATTTTGTTAATGTTTTCATGGCTTTGAAGACCATAACAGACCCAAGAGTTAATCAGAATAAATATATAATCCTCACTAACATCTGGGTTTGTAGTAGCCAAAGATACTGTCATCAGAAAATGATTTCATCAGGTGAAATGTTACTTAATATGAGCATACTCCTTTATAGCCAAACAGGAGGGAATTTTCTGAATCTGAAGACAAGATTTTGGATACATAATATGCTCTCTTTATTTGTTGTCTTTAAATTTGTTCAGTACTATTTGCATTTAAAAGTTTGTTAAGCTGTAGTTCACTGGAGGGAAAATAAAATAATCAAATGATCAATTTCTAACTAAATATATTTCAAAGCATGATGCATAATCAGTTTACTTAAAGGTCCGCTGGGGTCAGTGTTGTGCAAGGTTCATGTTCATTTCAAAGTTTACAATATGAATTTTAAACTAAGCTCACAGTCCCAGAAGTGAACTTTTTCATGTTTTTATTTCAAAAGCTCCGAGCTATTTTGAGTAGTAGAACTTTCTCCTATTCATCAAACCCTAACCTCCAACCATGGCCACTATCTACTGTTACACAAACTAGAAAAATTACTGAACACTACTCTAGAATCACAGACAGTGAAGAAAAAACAACGTGAGTGCATGTTTAACCACTTTAAATGTATTATATTATGCAGAGAGGTGCAGTAAAGTTGGAGACAGACTAAAGTCATCACTGTTGCATTTTTTGAGTTTTTCGAATATCTTACTGTTGTAAGTGTTTTATTTTTGGCGTTATACCGTTGGATGGGAAATGTGTGCGTATCCCTAATGAGATCAGTCACACACATCCCTGCATGATCAAATCTGTAGCATTTCATTTCATTCAGACCTCTTTGTGTTTCCACCATTTTCTCCTTTGCTCTTAAGCCTTAAGCCTTAAAAGTCCTCCCGCCTACTCTTAACAGTTTTTCACCTAAGGAGCTCTTTTAAGGTCTAAGATACTATAATCTGTTATTAGTTATTATAAACCATTATCCACTATTATCTGTACAAGGACCAAGTCTCAACTTTAAGGGGAAATTTGAAGAAAACGTCACAATTCCAAAAATTATCTTAGACTGTCGTTACTAGGAGCAACTCTTAGTACTAGGAAGCTTCGTGAATATGGTTCCATAACTTTGCAGCTGTTTGCTCGTGGCTTTTGCCTTTATTAATGATTTCTTGGGGTTATCTTTTACCTGCACATATTTCCAAAAGCTGGTTGTATGCTTCATCTCAATGTGCCATTTCAGTTTTTTGTCATTGTGGCTGACGTTGAGACTTTTTTGTTTTTTACACTCTGCTCAATTGGCATAGATAGAGATTTTTTCCCTATCTGTACTGATCTTTTCATAAATGTTCTTAAAATATTCATATGAACTGGCCTCAGCTACACCATCTGCGTTGACTTCTGGCGTTATGTCAGCATGCTGGCTGCAGTTAAACACTATGTGAGCATCATTAACTGTCACTCACCTTCAAGTTCATTAGTTGAAAACAGATAGGTTTAGTTTATGGTTCACCAAAAATTGAACATGTTCAGTGAAGTAACTCTTCATTCATACACAACACTGCCTTTGGAGTTTTCTTGTAAATAAACTTTTTACATATATATTCAGTGTTACTCAGCAGGATTCATCGGGGTTTAACAAAAGTGCTGAATGCATTTTCTTTCTCATAAAACATTTTTGAAAGTTTGAAACCTACATTTTCTTCATGTGTTCACTTGCTGCCGTTCCTCTACTTCACTGCCTTTGCATAATGCTGTTTCTTATTGCATTACCTCCACCTGTAGATCAGTGGATTAGTGTGAGATCATTTACTGCGTAACCCATGTGCACGAGCGCCAGCAGGGCCATTTATAGGCTTAAGGAAGAGGACATTTTTGAAAATAATTAAATACGCCCTTTGTACTTTTAAAAGTCAGTCTGTGCTGTCCATTATGCACATTAGATTATTAAACTAAAAACCCCACTGCTCACTCTGCACTAAACCTGAGAGAAGACAGAAGATGGCCTCTACAGAGGGACACTGATGTTGGCTGATGCTCGCTGTCATATCATAAACCTGCTGGGTGCCACTTATTTTGTGACCCCGCTGTTAATTTGCTGACACCTCTGTTAGAATCCTGTATAAATTACCAAGCTACTTATGCCCCATACAAACATTATAATATGACCCACACCAGGATAATTCCTTAATTGCAGTCATGTATTCAGTGAGCCAGTTTATCAAAAGATAGCATATAATGATAAACATGAAAAGTATAGAAGCGGATCAAGAGAGAGAAACGCCCCTCTGTCCCTCTCAAACTCTGACCAAACTTAGATTAAACTGTAGAACTCTGCAATGCTGATCAAATATAAACAAAGATTTGGTCACTGTATTGCCTCTTCCTCACCTAATTTAACTTCAGAAACATGTTTTAGTGCACTGTTTACCTGTAATACAAGAATTTACGAACAGGAAGTGCTCACTCAGCGCTTGCCATGTAGACACTTGGAAGGGCATGGAGGTTTGCTCTCTCTGCCTTCAGGCTATCTATGTAGGCACATGGAAGGGTGGAGAGGTTTGCCCACTCCACTTTAGGCTTTTGTGCGTAGGCCTAGGAAAGGCAGAGAGGCCCCAGAACAGAGCCATAACACTAAAAATAATGCTGCAAATGGAAAAAAAGGGTTTTTTTTTTTTTGTTTGTTTTTTTTTATGAAAGTGGTCCTGACTGAACTGTAATTTGAGGTCATTGGTTACTAACCAACCACCACTTTGTTTCCTGTGGAAAAACGTCCAAGCTCGCATTATGTCACCCACCAATGGGAGCGATTATTGGTCCAGCGCAGTGCAATGAACAATCTGGTAGTTAATGGTTTCCTACCTCTTGACGAAAAGCAAATGCCACAGCCCTTTTTCCTTTGTTTTCTTCAATCGTGTAGCACCACTTTTAAAAGTAATTGTGTCTTTCTACTGTGAGCCCAGTTTATGAAAGGGCCATTTTTCCACTCGCATAACGACATTTGGTCATTACCTTCCATGTCCAGATACACCATGGAAGGTACTCTGGGTGCGTTGGTTGTTGACGTTCTGGGACGCCAATGTCAATTTCTGCCTGTTACATGCATTGTCTTCTTTCAAAATACACCTCTGTTTTCACAGGAAATTAACCATTTAAATACAGCCTCTTTCAAAATAAACACACATCAGTACAACAATGCGAACTTTTTTTTTGTTGGGTGAAAGTCTGTGTTTGTTGGACCCATCCACCACCCCTCCCATCCACCCTATCTGGATTTTCACTGCCTCAACTTTCATTCTTGTCCCACCACTTTTTCCCCCGCTGCCGGCGCCGAGCGCTGTTAAACTATAACGGCGACAGGCCATGTATCATGCCGATGTAAAATGACGGCTTTTTTCATCAGTGTCTGACGCCGCAAGTCACTGCCCAAGTGCTGGTTTTCTATGACTTTGGCGTGAGACCAGGTTGGAAATACCTCTCCGAGGGTCTGTGTTGATTCACTGACTAAAAACATACATTCAAAAAAGTGTGTGAAAACAGGTTGCTCAAGTGTTGTGTACCCAGCTATATGCTGTACGTGAGTAAATGGCACGTCTGCTGTGCTAATACATCTGTGTCGAAACATTACTGTTGATTATAACGACGCCAGACTAACTTTTCAAAACTGAGTTAAAAACTTACCAACTAATGAGGGACAGTAAGATAAATGATAAAGAGCTCGGCATAACTTGGAAATGAATTTAAATTTGGCAAAACCTGCCAACACCATTTATGTAAATGTGCTCATTATATGATGTTAGTCCACCCTTGAAGCTCAAAACTCCTAAATCTGCCACAACAGAACACCCAGACTAACAGGAGCCATGAATTAAAGAGACATCATCTGCCAGGCCGAACTGTGATGTCCAGCTGTTAGTGACCACGCACAATTCATTCCACAACTGATAAAATTGTACAGATTCCAGTGCATCGACTAAAGGATGTACTTTTAAATTAGTTTGGTTTAACACTGACAGAAAAAAAAGCCAAGATCAAATATGAAAATGTTCAGTATAGCAAACACAACTACGCAACAACTTTGTCGGCAACAGTAGCTCCCACCACACAGCTGCATCAGTTGTTTCTATGATCAGCAGCTTCCAAGTGTTTGAATGCAGCTCGTGCACACCTCCAGCTGTCACACTTCCGAGCCTGGCCAGGTTGTCCCCTGGGGGAGAGACAGGGCGGGGGAGGGGAATAAAATCCCAGTTTGGGAAAATACATCTGTGATGGAAGCTCTGGCAAAGCTGCATCCCTACGATCTTGTTACATGTTGATGAGACACCACTGGTGCCAGTACATCCCCAGTATTCTCTATGTGAACATTAACATAGAGTCATTTCAGCAAACAAGAACAAGTTCATCTAGTGAACTATACATCCCAGTTCACAAAGCCCCGAACACCGCTGTAAACCCCATCCTCCTGCCAGCTCTTTCATTTGCAAGAGGGAAGTCTCGTCCTACTGTTGAATTTTTCTGGTGACATTGTCTCTGCTCAAACATTCGCTGACTTCCCTGAAACGAATTTGCCTGATTACATCCCACCACCATAATCTTACCCTACAGCCCTGTTCACATTCCAAAGCTCTCTTTATTCACAGCATGATCCACCATCAATGTGCGACTGAAGGCTGACATGTTCTGTATTTATCTATACATGTTGCATCCATGCCACCTGCTCATTTATGGGTCTAATTCATTGGTAGCAATTCATTGCTACAATTCTTGTAGCAATTATCTGCTGCTTTCTCTTGTAATACATCTATTCAAGATGTCATGAAATGTTAAATAGTAGAGGCAGAATATCTGGTACATTTGTAATAAATGTATAAAATAGGATGTGATGGAGTGATATGGCCAGGTGTGTAACATTTAATTTATGTCAAAGTCCTTTACTCCTGCACCTTTAATTAGATTTAATGGACAATTTTGCCCCTACTCTCATGTCTGTTCTCAAATTAGACAACTGGACCATTAAATCCTCCTTGTCACTAAAATGGCTTGGCCCACCAGTGGCCTAAATCCTGAATGCCAGATTGCTGGACTCAGCTCAGGGTCCATGATGAACGACGTGCCAGTATCAGCTTGAGTACACTGGTCCCATTCCAGGGGCCAAATTTGTCCCGTGTGCTGCTAACTGGAGCTGGCTGTCAGCCCAAATTGCCCCACGTCCACATTGCCAAAATCTAGCCAAATCTTGCCTGGCAGCAAAATACGGATCAGCGTCGACTCGTATTTGGACTCACAATTTGGTCCCCAAACAAGGCTAAGTCACAATTAGTTTGACTGAGCCGACTTCCTGGGGAGAAATAAAAGAATAAAATCATGAGCAATTATCACTCTCTTGCACATCAGATACAGTCTGTGCCAAAACTGGCATTAGAGATAGGTTTTGGGGTATTTGTAGGTTTTGAGGAGGATCCCATTTGAAATATATACAATGAAACTACAGACATTTAAGTTGCAAAGTTAAAGCTGTGATTCGGCACAGCGTCTGCAGTGATTTCCTCAGCAGGGTGGCTGGGCTCAGCCTTAGAGATAGGGTAAGGAGCTCGGACATCTGGAGGGAGCTCGGAGTAGAGCCACTGCTCCTTCGTGTCGAAAGGGGTCAGGCATCTGATCAGGATGCGTCCTGGGTGCCTCCCTTTAGAGATGTACCAATGGTAGGAGGCTCCGGGGTAGACCCAGAACATGCTGGAGGGACTGCATATCTCATCTGGCTGCAGAATGCCTTAGGGTCTCCAAGGGGGAGCTGGAAAGTGCCTCTGGGGAGAGGGACGTCTGGGACGTCTGGCTTTGCATGGCCCGCTGCCCCCATGACTCGGGCCAAGATAAGCGGATGAAAATGGATGGAATATTTTCATCTCAGATCATCCGGAACATTGGTCCAGCAACTTGGAGGTTGTTTTTTTGTTGTTCTGCTTTGGGGAACAGTTAAAAGAGATGCACTGGAGGATCTGAGGGGCCGTCCTGGTTCATTAACTAAAAGCATTTCTGAGAGGTAGTCTGGTGAACTGCACGGCCGTGTAGTACCTTATAAACTAATTAAAGAATTTCAAAATCAACATGAAAACTAACAAGTAACTAGTGTAAAGACTTTAAAAAAGGTGTAATGTGTGCTCTCTTTTTGGTCTTAGTCGGCACTTGTGCTGCAGAATTTTGAATGAATTGTAGCTGATTCATTGTGTTTCTCAGTAGACCAGAAAGGACAGCATTAACAATAGTATAGCCTGCTTGTTATTAAACCATGCATCATTGTGTCCTTGTTGCTCAGAGAGAGAAATGGCCTCACTTTGTAGATGTTCTTCAAATGATTGTTGGTTATGTGGTTATTCTGCTTTAATAATAATGTCTGCTCAACGAAACATTAGAAATTCAATGTCAATAATGCTGTTTTACTGATGCATTAGCCGTCGTATGTTGAGTAAGACCACTACCCTTCACTGCCTTCACAGTACAGAATATAAATCACAATACAGTGGTGTATTTTTAACCCAAAAAACAAAAACACACAGAGGAGGAGGTGACAGCCTTGTTTGAGCCCACAGCATTGTCCGCAGCTGTTCCTGTCAGGCCATATAAAAAGCTCAGACACCTCCAACCCCCCTGCCAAGCAGAGATTTGGCCCTTGGTCCCACTGTCAGCCACTCAGTCAATCAAATACTTCACCCCGTGTTGACCTGTAATTGTAGTGGCTGTTTGGAGTTAGTTGTCTTATTGAGCCAGGGAGATGCAGCTATGTGTGATATATACGGTGTACGGCTGAAAGGTAAAAATGGCATATATTAACATGAGACATTGCACAGACACTGAGTGTCCTGTGTTTTGAGTTTGGTGACAGGTCAGCCTTTTAATGCATATTTCAATTCTGGATTGTGCCTTTAAAGGGACAGTTCACCCCGGTCTTAAAGGGATGGACACCCTAAGCAACAATACTCAGGTAGGCTGTAGCATTTAATAATGCTCAGTTGGTACCAAGGGGCCCAAAGTGTGCCAAGAAAATATCCCCCACACCATTACACCACCACCACCAGCCTGAACTGTTGATACAAGGCAGGATGGATCCATGCTTTCATGTTATTACACCAAATTCTGACCCTACCATCTGAATGAGATCAAGACAGGCAACGTTTTTTCACCCAGAGAACTGCTGCTCACTGGATATTTTCTCTGTTTCGGACCATCCTCTGTAAACCCTAGAGATGGTTGTGGGTTAAAATCCCAGTAGATGAGCAGTTCAGTCCAACAACCATGCCACATTCAAAGTCACCCAAATCACCTTTCCTCCTCATTCTGATGCTCAGTTTGAACTTCAGCAGGTCGTCTTGACCATGCCTACATGCCAAATGTATTACATTGCTGCCATATGGTTGGCTGATTAGCTATTTGCGTTAACAAGCAGTTGAACAGGTGTACCTAATAAAGAGTTTTTTGAGCACCACAGGCCGAGTGCTACATTGGAGAGAGGCAGACATCTCTACTGCCGATATCTCCAACACTCAACTCACACTAAAACAGTCTATATTGATAAATGGTACTATGGGCAAAAGGGAAAACTACTGTATGTATTTTTAATTTGGGGTGAACTGTCCCTTTAAGAGTTCAGTATGGACAAAACGACAAAGCATCACAGTTTAAATGTTCTCATCCACTTAACACTACTGACTCTTAGAGTACAGCACAAAATGTCCTGACTAGATAAAGAGCCAGCTGGGGTTTTTTCAGTCCAAACACAATTATAAAAATTGACGTTAAAGTTGAAGACTGAATAATACATTTGTCTTTGAAGGAACAGCCAACCCCTGACATTACTGCTACATTACAGCCATTATGCCACACCATTTGGCAAATTTGATGCAGATTGTGTTTTGTAATATTCCATCTGTGGATTTGATTTATGATCCTGCGAATGTGTTTGTCAGTAAGCCTCGGCGGGCGACCGTCCAGCGACAGACAAACACAGATTATGTGGGAGACTGGGAGGTTTTGCAGACGCACTGGCCTCCCAGTCTGTCAACCGTTAAACAAAAGACAACAGTGTCAAATGTTGGATTTGCAGTCTGTGTTTTTGCATGTCTTATTTAGGCTACAGTTCTGTCAGTTGGCACACAGGCTTTAAGCTAAACATGTTCAGTGCTTATCTCCTACTTGTTGCTTTACTGGAGTCACATCATCGAAACTCTTCTGTCTCTCTCCACAGGTTGTCACGTTGCTCAATGATCTGTACACCTGTTTCGATGCCATCATCGATAACTTTGATGTGTACAAGGTAAGCCAGGATGATCAGTGAGAGTGACAGCAATTATGGATTTTAATTGTTTAATTTGCGTCTAATCTTAATGTGAGGTTTGTCTCGAGGACTTACAGAGGAAGCAAAATGATATAAAACTAGGTTTTATTTTTAATCTCTGATGTATATCTTTTTCATGTTTCGACCCTCAGGTGGAGACCATCGGTGACGCCTACATGGTGGTGTCAGGGCTGCCGGTGCGGAACGGAAAACTGCACGCCAGAGAGATCGCTGGGATGTCGCTGGCATTGTTAGAGCAGGTCAAAACGTTCAAGATCCGACACAGACCCAACGACCAGCTAAGACTCAGGATAGGTATACACACAGGTGAGTCTGAACCCACACGTCCTCTTCCTCAGCAACAACTTTCTGATGCTCTGAAAATAAGTTTGAGGTGTGCAAAGCTTCACAAAAACAGAGCCATGTTGAGTGTTTTCCTAAACAAGCGAAAAACTGAAACAATCTGATGTTGGCTCGTTTGGTCGTTCGCACCATGTCCAGTTAGGAAAAGGTATCAGCCTGATCTTGAAAATGTGGGGGCGGCATGGTGGGGGGAATTTGTTCTCCCCGTGTCAGCATGGGTTTCCTCCGGGTACTCCAGCTTCCTCCCACAGTCCAAAGACATGCAGGTTAATTGGTGACTCTAGATTGTCCGTAGGTGTGAATGTGAGTGTGAATGGTTGTCTGTCTCTATGTGTCAGCCCTGTGATAG
>JAPZEB010000020.1:32888073-32899951 GCA_029783705.1 Chaetodon striatus | reverse complement strand
CGCATAAAACTCACCTCTGCAATGCCTTTTGATTATTTTATCAAAACATTTCTCATGGTACACTTAAAAATTATATATACAGAATATACAGTGTGACAATCAAAGAGGAGAATGAAGAAGAACGTTCTATTGTTTTCTTTTGGTATTTTATGGGAATGTGGATCTCTCTGATCAATCTGAAGAGTGTCTATGGTTTGCATGTTCTACATTTTATCATGTATATCTTGCAGTGTGGGACTCGCACTGGTGTGGTCTTGACTCAGTCTTGACCCCTCTGGTCTTGGTCATGATTTTGGGTGCTTCCACACCTGTAGTTTGGTTCATCTGGTCCACACCAGAGGGGAGAAAAAGATAGATTGTTGCATTTTAGTTCTGGTTTTGCACTGGCTTTTTGCAAACGAACCAAGAGGAGTAAACATTAAGCTCTACCCACTGACAGGTAACTCGTTGATTGGACGGTTTTGGCATTTCTCTTCCTGCATCATCAAGACTCTCTTTAATGCTTTTAGAGTGTTTATATTTATCATCTTTGGTTTCACAAAGACCTCATAGAGAAATACCTTATTGTCATTGTAGGCTATGCACAATGACAACAGCCTGAAAATGAATTGCATGTTATGAATTCATAACTAACATAGAGACAGGATGAAAGGAAGGCGTCCTGTACTGTAATGGTTCGGGGCTTAATACTGTGGGATCACTGTCACACACCTTTTGATGGACTTAATGAACTGACAAAGTACACGGAGTCGGATACAATGATGGCAGTGTTAACAGCTTTTTAATCAAGGACAATACCCTCACTAATGTGCATATGTGTTACTATGGTTACATGCATGCATTAGCATAAACAGGTTATGGGATATACTTAGCCTATATCAGGATCAATGATGAGATCATGGACAGATTTCATGATTAGCAGATGGATTTATTATTGGTTTAGCTGCTGAAATCATGGTAAACTCACATACTTCACATCACTTTCACACCACAAACAACCTCACCGGAGTACCTTTGGAAGCAGACTGAGACCCATCTTTTTGAGCAGTTCCGGTTCTGTTGTTTGGTCCTCATCTGGGTTTGACTGACAGCTTTCACAGCAGCCAACCGTACTAACCGCACAAACGGACTTGAGTTTGGTTGTAAATCAGTTAAGGTGTGAAACGACCTTTGGTCTTAGTTTAGGTGGTCTTGACTATGTCAGAGGTCCAGACTTCTTCTTCTTGGCTGTTCGGCAACCACTGGAGGTTGTAGGAAATTCCTGCTATCCCAGACATAACTAAGCGTATTCCCAACTACTGCTTATGTTGAACTAGTCCTTTAAAAACATGTATAACCTGGGCGTTTTGACAAAAGTGATGACATCCACACTTGTTTTGGTAGCTTAAAGTGCTTAAGTGTATTCAGTGGCACTGTAAGTGGGGAAGGTGGAGGAGGTTGGTAGCACCACAAGAAAAAATGGTGGCTTCAATGACGCCAATAAAGGGTGGGGATGGGTGGCGTCTCTGTCAAAAAGTAGGTTTTACTTACTCCCTGTAATTTATTCTAAGTAATCCACGTCAGTGGTGTTTGGTAGCATTGCCTTTAGTCTTATCCTGGTCATTATTATTTTCATCATTAATTTGTCATGTTATTAGCATGTTATATTGAGTCACAGATGGAGAAACACCCACAATCATAAAATCTGTGTTACAAAGCATTCAGGGTTCAAATCAAAACATATCCATACTGTTTCCAAACTCAGCTTGTGCAGCCAAAAATAAAATAAATCTACCATTCTTTAAAAAATGTAATACAAAATCAAGCTATGCAGACACTGTAATACTGAAACAGTGGAACCCAAACTTCCCCTGTTTTTTTTCCCACGTTTAGCTTGCATTGCCGCGTTCCATGCCTCTGTCCTCCACCTGACATGCAAGTCTATCAGTAACCTGCACCAAGGGTTAGAGTATGTGTTCGGGATTCTAAGAGCCCTGTAATACATTGTATCAGGCTCCCAAGGTGAAAGGGAGAGACAGGGGGCCGAGATTAATTCGAGCCACAGTATAATGAGGCTGCTCTCAGACTTCCCCGGTGAATAAAGACAAATGGCTTTTGTTTGTGCCAGCTTTGCTATCTTGCATTGATAACTCCAATAATTCCATTTCATGTCCAAGTCTCGTCTGCCACAGCCAGAGAAAACAGAAAAAAAGTGAAATAAACTGTAATTGAGGGAGGCTTTTATGAAGTGACGGGGGTATTTTCATACTCTAGTGGAAGTAATCCCACAGGGGTGGGGGGGTGGAAGCAGGGAGAGCGGAGGATGGTGGATCTGAGATGACAATGCTGTCCTCTCTCTGGAGGAAAGTCTTTCATTGAGCACAACACACATCTCGCTTCCAATCACTGTGCTCCCAGCTGAATGGACATTTGCATGCAGTATTCTTGTGTAGAAGCCATCAAATCAAAGATTTCACTTGTCAGGGTCAAGACCATCACTGCGGTGATAATTAAAGTCCCAATCAATAATCACTGTAATTGCTCAATTGCCCTACGTCATACCATGCCCGAGTCTACGTGGTTTACAAGGTCAAAGCCATCGCATGTAGGCAGGACCAATCATGTCTACACTTGACCCTAAACCTTTCAAGTGCTGTGATCAGCTCACTGCAGCTAAGCATTACAGTATAATGACATGCTGCAACTCGGGATACATTTATAGTCAATCTATAAGGGCTCTTTAAAAACCTATTTTGTTACTTGCTTCTTTCCAGTGGAGATTGGGGTCTAGATTTCTGCCAAACTTAGAACAGTCCTGGTCATTTCACAATCCTTGAGGTTTCTGTACTTGTCAGTGCTCCACATGAGACCACATACCTCCATGTACTGATGAGGATTCAGCAACTTTTGAAAAATAATTTGATCAACTGAGGGGTTGTTTGGTTTTGTTGCCAGGGATTACTAACAGGTAAATAGATAACTGTTTCCTGACAGGTTCACCATGCATATCAGCATATCTTCTCAAGAGAGATTGAGTTTGGAAAAGCCTCACATTTCCCAGAGGTAACACTTAAATTTTAATTTATTGTTGTCTGTTTACCCATAATGCACCGTAACATCAAGGAACTTACCTTCCCACTCATGAGTCCTGAAAACAACATTACACACATTTGAAGGACAAGCATGTGGAACGAAAATCCCATCTCCCAATTGTGGACGTATGAAGCCCACACAGTAACGGCTGATATTAGTTGAACAAAATCTCTCTTCCTCATTTTCAATCTCCATTACATTGTTTTCTCTTTCTCTCCATGTGGTAGAAATCATCTTAACCCAAATTGCAAAATGCAAAATACATTAGCATTTACATTTGTGTAACAAAAAAAGCTTGTCTCAAGTTTGGAATATCTCATTGGACTGCACCATGAAGACAGTTTCAGCAAAGTGTCAGTCTGACTGTGAACAATGACAGAGGTCATGCTAATCTCACTTGTCATATTAGCAACTACTTAGCAACAACTGCATATATGTTCACACACTATGGTAGAGTATGTGCAAAAGCTGTTCACTCAGCAATCTTCGTAAGTATAAAACATTAGCACCTGCCCAAAGTTTTGGTAATGAGAATAATAGGAAAACACACACACTAATTTTAATTTTAAACCCTTTTTGTTTAAATGCAGTCACTGTATCATATGTGTGAGCTGCATTGCAAAGTGTTTTGGTCACACCTGATAGTCTATGAGTGGAGGCGCAGCGCTGGTAGTTTGCTATCCTCTGTGTGCTAATACTGTTGATGGGTGCTGGTACTTTGAGTCATCAAGCGAGCAGTATAATTTGCAGTCAGCATCATCTTATTTGCACCCTTCAGTTCACAGAAATTCCATCTCCCAGAAAACAAATGTGTTGATGTACAAAAATACATTTATTTGAAACAATTTCAAAATGACAGTTTCTTTACCGTAGAAATATTGAAATAAAGATGAAACAGAACATTACTGATGATGCATGCATTGTAGATTTTTGTGCACTGAAGAACATTACAATGCTTATGCCTTCTGAAATATCACGAAAGCAAGATTCTCTTTCATTTTTCAGTTGTGGATTTCCCCTGGATCTGGATCTTACAGCATAATGTGGCATTTAAGATATCAGATGAGACAGCAATTTCCAGTGATCAAAGTGGTGACTGAATGAACAATGAAGAAACGTCCCAAGTGTATGAGTTTCTTTTTCTGGTAATAGACCAAATATGTCTGTGCAGATCTAGACCCTTTTACAGCTGACTTTATCAAAATATGCGCACACATGTTGGCAACAGAAGTGGTGTTTCTTCCCCAGCCGACCAGACGAGTTAGCAAGTTTTAAACACTCAATTAAAGCTTTCACCAGCATCCAAATGTCTGGCTGTTGTGTGTTTGGTTGTCAAAATCAAAAATTCCAACAGCAGACTCAAGTTCTACAGAATTCTGACAGGATCATGACCATTTCGGAGCAACTCTGTTTCTTTTAATGAGTGACCACACCGAGTCAGCCAAATGCGTTGTGGTTGCTTGTAATGCCGGATTTACACATTGCCTTTAATGTTACTTCAGTCGCTTTTAATTCTGTGTTAATTATCTTTGCCAATTACTACGATAATATATAGTGTAGATAACCTGACATGCCTTCAGCCAGATTAGCTAACATAACTCGAGTCAAATTTAGGTGGGTGAGAAGAAGCAACTGGTTATCCGAACAAAAGGAAACAGCAGCTTAAGTGACAGGAAACACCTTTTAATGTGCATTGGAAAGCTTGTAAGTGTATCAACTGATGCTACTTGTTTGTCAGACACTATAAATTGTCATGGTGTAGCAATTCTACATCCAACGTCCAGTCCTATGTGTTTCGAGTCTCTTTTTCCCACAACAATGTGTAATATGTTATATACACATTATTCACCCACGTACTTTTGGCAGCCACTCTGGGTGGCGTCCTGAGCAGACACTTCAGATACAACACTGATTCTATATCTTGGTATTCGACATTCTGTACATTACCGAAGATAACGCAGTCATAAGCATTTAGTAACTCGTATGCTGGTTATTCCTCGCGGTGTACATGCTAGGTTTCTCCATCAAATTCCTGTAAATACTCAGCTAGTGAGTATTTGGCCTCTTGCTTATGTCTTTTATCCACTTGGTGATAGCACACACATCTGAAAATTGGTCACCATCTGTCAAAGTCAATTTGTTTCAGTAGCATTTGTGATCCTTGGTGCATAGCTTGACAAGCTATTGCACTCAGCCAGACTTCCGTTGCCATATTGCATGCGCAGACTTATCTACGTCATCATTGTTTACAAACTGTAAAAGGGTCTATTAAGCACCACATTGTCAGTAGCTATTCTTTTGTTTTCTTTACAGACTTTTATAGAGTACCAAGTTCTTACACACCAACAGCTGCTACAAAGTATTATGGCCTGGCTATGAACAAGTGTATTCATCATACATTCTTTACAATCTCAAAGGGTCCAAGAGGAAAAAAATGAAAAGAAAAATACACAAAAAGTATGGTTTTAGTTGCGCTCAGCACAAACTTTCTGATACTTCTTTTTCTGTTTCTCCTAATCCTGTTTTGCTAATAAGAATCAGAACAACTATGGCATCGTGACACCATCAAAGCCCCGAACTGAAGTAAATCCAGCCAAGCAAACAACCCTTTGCTTATGACATGTGTTGAATACAACAAAGCTATAAAACAATGTTTGTTCAGTGTGTTTTCTGTCTGCAGTAACAAGACTTGGCTTGGCTGTTTGGTTTGAGATGAGAACGCTCTGTTCGAGGTAATGCATATGTGATGTGACAGCTTATATCTTTGTACAGTGTTTCCCTGCCCCTCGCTTCTCCTGCAAGTGCTGTTTATTTGCGCTGAGCATTGTGGGAAAGCTCTGCACGGGGTGTCGTCTGCTCAGCTGTCCAGCTTTCTCTGATTATTGTCATGTTGGATACCAGGAAGCCTCCGGGAGTCAACCCGAGGCCACTCAGTTCTTCTTTTGTAGGCCCAGATAACACAGCGCTGGTAGAGAGTTGCATGCTGGGAGGACGCTACTCCCTCATTTAAAACTGAACGCAAAGCAGTGAGTCAAGTGTTGGGTTGTAAAATGAGCCTGATGGCACCAGGGAGAGTGGATTAATTACATCAACCCAGCTCGGCTGCACTGTGTCTGCTCTGTTCGTATACTGCACGATGTTAAAATGAACAAAAATTGTTCCAGTCTTAATATTTAGAGACAATATTCTGTTTCTTTTTTTTTCTTTTTTTTTCAAATGAATGAAGAGGCTTGTGAGACTACTTTAGCCGTCAAATATAAAACACTCCCCAAGCTGCATGGAGCAGACACCCCAAAACCCTGAGCAAAGGACCAAATGCGAAACACTGCGCTGAAGGGGTTCATTCTAAGATGAAGTTATATCCATGCATGAACAAAATAATTGTAAAATAATACATTTGTGATATTCTCTGTTCAATATAGTGTGGGCTATGTTATATCCTCTGAAATATCTGTATTCTAAGGGCCTTCTCAGAGTTGGGTTTTGATAGCATTAGGTGTAGCCATAAGCATGTGCAAGTAACCTGGATTCATTAATAACTAAAACTCAAGGATTCAGTTCAGAAGTGTAACCACTTTTTATGGACGAAACACTGCAGATTTTAGCCAAAGCCTAATTAATGTTATAGCAACTTGGAAATGAGATGAGCAGCTGATAATACAAAATGTATTTCATGCATTGGTTGTAACCTACTTACTGTGCACATTTTACTTTTTTACAAGCTACTTGGTCTAATTACCGGAGGTCCCAAGTTATGATAATTAAGTTAACAAGTTTTAATATTGATAAGGTATGCATGCATGTTTAACTGGGAGTCTCAAGGCCCAAACACATTAAAAGCAGTAACTGGTGTGCCTCAATTGATGCTCCAGAAGAAGTCGCCAGAAGAGAATGTTCACTTTGTACACTACTACAAACAATGAATATGTTACGTTTGCAAGTTTCACTCGTATCATATTATTGTTTTTAAAGTGATGTAATATATACGCTGACTTGTCATTAGGAGGTGGATGGCTTGGTGGATGGCAAGATGGCAACAAAACCAGTTGTCTTTCGGCGACGCTTTGTGGCGTTTCCACCAGTATTTGTGGTACCAAAGCTGGCTTTACTGACACAATGCAGCATTTCCCAGTGGCGTCCCAGCCAAATGTGGGTGTTTTACGCTAATATGTGACCTTTTCCTATTCCTAACCAAGTGATTTTTGTGCCTTAACACTGCTCAACACATCACCTACAAAATAATGTACAAATTGAACATATGTATAGTTTGTAGAAATGTTCAATGGGAACATTTTTTCTGGCGATTGGGTTGCCATGGTGCATTGCAAGTATCAGATTTGAAATGCCAACACCACATTATTTTAATTGGTCTCTATCTGGCAAAAAACAAAAATGTCCAGAGCTAGCTAAAAATAACAAGTCTGCTACTCCTGCAAAGTAACAAACAAGAACAAGACCAGGACATTTTCACACCTGAAAATTATAACCAAGGCCTGTGTACATTTGATCTGATAAGTTGTGGTTTCACATTGCAATGATGCTAGCACACTAAAGAACTATACATGACATACCTACGAGACCTGAATCTCCCTACCTGACATTGATTGGTTTGTAGATGTGCTTTCCCTTAGCAACTACATAATTTCTCCTTGGACTAACTGAAACCTCACTGTGCATTTACATGACAACTTTACTGCTAATTTTCCTCTCAGCTCTGATTGCTAACACCTGTCTGCTCTGAGCGCATTTACTCTCACATTCTTCTCCCTCTCGCTACACTGAGCTGATCCTTAACGGAGCTAAGCTACCCAGAACTTCCTGTAATTGGCCCGAAAGTCCAAACCATCCAAAAAGGCCATTTAGATAGAAATGACCATGGCTCAGTTTGATCCAAACTTAGATCACCAATTTTTCGTCAGACCAAGGTTCAGCTATTTGGTCCTGACTGTAGACCATGGGAGATTTCTCGCCTTTAATTGTGGTGTGGATGGAACTGTGAAAAATGTTCGGACCAAATGAGGTAGGTGCGAAAGGGCCTTGAGAGTCTGCAGCCATTCTTGCAGTTCTGTGAGGCTGTACTTAGAACAGCTGGGCTTTGAACCCATTCCCAATTAATAGTATGCAAACATGCTCAGCAGGTACCATGTTCACCATCTAAGTTTAGCTTGTTAGCATGTTAACATTTGCCAATTAGCACTAAGCACAAAGTAGCCTGCAGCAAGACTGCTGTGAATGTTATTAGTTTTGCAGGTATTTGCTCAGAATCTAAAGTATTGGACAAATAAAAATTTCAACCTGATAACGGCGCAACAAAAAAGCAGAGAGCTCATCAAAGTTTTACTGCTAATCTTGACAGGAACATAAATGTCAGAATCATTTAATTACAATCAATCCAGTAATTGTCAGCACATTTCAATTAAAACCACTAGTGTAAACCTTATGGTGATGCTACATTAAAAGTCAGGGAATCTCCAGGGTCATTTGAATTCATCTTCTGGGCGCCATGAATGTATGTACACAGTTTCATAACAATCTATCCAGTACTTACTATGTTTCCATATTTTCAATGGACCGATTGATTGACTGACAGATAGACTAAAAGACCTTACAAGCAAGGGCCCTGCCACACTAAGATGACAGTTGACCGCTGGTCTTCCGGATTCCCTTTTTGAATGACAAACACAGACGACCACTGCCTCCTGGTATGAAGGGTCATTTCCTCTCATGGAGGAGCAGAATATATGTGCTAGTTGGCCATTGGTTGTAGTTTTTATGGCGTGTTCAAGCACAACATTTTGGCCAAGACAGAAGTGACGTGAGGCAAAGCAAGTCGGCCTTTGACATGGCTAGTTCTTTGATGTCGGTTTTGTGTGTCTGGGCCTTACGTAGAGAAAGAACTGAATCCAGCTATCAGAACCCAACCCTTTGCCTTCTGGTATTTTAGAGGATAAACACATAACCTATAATATCACACTTAATATTTGGGAACAAATATCATCATGGTTCTCCCAACTTATCAGTTTTGTGAATTTGATCACTGGTAGCTACAGTTGGATACCACTTGCAGTAACTGGTTCAGCTTTTGTTCTGAGGCTAAATCAGAACTGTTAGAGCCTTGTCTTGGAAGAAGAATGTGATGCAAAGATGGCAAATAATGTTTGGCTCAGATAGTTTAAAAACTGTCATCTGTGTAAAAATGTCTGAATTTCTATTGAAGCCTATATGTTTAATGAAAATATAAACATATTGATCGTTGATCCTTTTCATTCCATTTCCAGGGAAATGGTGGGAAGTTAAATCTATAATATGCCATTAAAGTTCTACCTGCTTTAACAGATAAACCCTTTCTACTAGATACATATCGCCCGACAGCAACTAAAGAAAATGAGAGCAAAACAGGAGTCTGGGCAAAATCGATTGGGCTCTTTTGATGAATGATTAGAAAATAACTATTTACAACACTTGCTTATCTACAACACAGAAATCGTGTCCTCAATAAGAACATGCACAAGTCAAGGACCTTAGCAAAACAAAGTTGATTTCTTTAAGTAATGTTTGACTTTTAACACACGTTCAAAAACAGATCGTTGTCAGATCTGTCGTCGCCATGTTACTCAGACTACGAGCATGTAGAAAGTAATAATATATACATTTAACAGAACAGATGATAATATTGTACATTTCAATAATATTCCCTGTTTGATTGAAGACTCAGACATTATAGTCTATATATAGGCAGAAATGATTTTCAAAGCAAACTCCTTAGGAAATTTACATAACTCTTCATAGGTTCTGACGAAAGATATTTCACTCTGCAAATGTCATTATGTAGCTTATACATCCACAAAACTGAATAAGTTTTGCCAGTAATTACAATGATCTCATTGAGTAAATTGACATTTGCTGCATGGATGTTGTTGAACGAGGCGTCCGTGCAAGTCTGTATAAATGAGGTCCCTTAGAAAACTATTAACATCAGTTGTGTTGAGAATTACAAAACAGAAAAAGAGAACCCCCGACACTGTAATACTTCGCTCTGTACATAAACTGTTGCTCTCCAGCTTTACACACTAGTACAGTTTGGAATCTCCCTTGTGCTCTCGCAGGCATTTCCAACTCCCCCTGAGCAGAAACAGATGAAACACAAGAAGAAAAACAAGCAAAGAACAAAGACAGTTAGTACTGTGTCGGCACTGTAGTGCCTGTAAAACAAATAACTTCTCTGACATTGACACCTCATGTTAATTACTGAAACACTGTTTTATCAAAGGCTCTGAAGCTGTTAAATAACAAAGAAGTTAGAGAGTAAGCCATTATGAAAATTTGTCTTTTTTAATATGATACCTTCAGTAGGATGAATGGGGAAATACTGAGTGAATAGGCTACATTTCTGTTTTGAAATATATTATTTCTTCGAGACATGACAGAAGCTGTTAATTGCAGCTCAGTTGTTTAAATGAATGGACAGATCTAATGTATGGTTTAAAGGGAAATGACACTGATTTTATACATATGATGTCATCAGGGTTCATTAGGGATATTTCAGCTTGGTTTTGGACCCCACACATTTTCAAGAAAGCCTTCAGTAGGGGAGTTGAATATGAGAGTTGTGGGTTTTTATTGGGAAGGTGCAACAAATAATACTATTGAGTTGCATTATGGGAAATGTAGTGTTCAGTCATTTTGGAACTGGACCCATATTAGGGACTAAAAATAATGATATCTTTCCTCTTCTGCACTGATCATAATGATTCCTTTTAAAATATATAACGTAATATTGCTGCAATCCATTGTACTTGGAACGCAAAAAAAAAGACTTTCGACACAGGAAAGTGCAATGGAACGGTTATTAAAGTCGGCATTTCAAGTCGGAAACTCTGGTTAGATTCATCTAGCCCGAGTATGCTGATATAAACACATCTGAAATCACAGCAACATGGTGGTTATTTAAACTATTTTGCTTGGCAGCCATTATACTAAACTGTACTCATGCTGCGCTGCTACATTTAACCTCATACTCTCTGCTTAAGTTGCCATAGCCTCACTGTCATGTCACCAGTGCACACGTTTCTCTTTCATTTGACTGCACAAAGGCACCAAAATCTGCACTGTGATTGCTCTGGTAGGTACCAGTCTTTCAGTACCCAACCCTACTTAAGATGCTTGCAAAGCTCAGAGACTTGCCACACAAACATCAGTCTGCTGCGGGTGTCCATGTTTTTCTGAACAGACACACGGGAACACATTTAGATCAGAAGTTAGTAATACTGACTCGAAATTATCAACTTCCAACTTGCAATGGATTGCAGCATATGCCTCTGAGGGATGCAAATAAGTATTCATTTTAATATCAAATTATTTTCTTGATTTATCAACAATAATTTGGTCTATAAAATATCAGGAATTAATGAAAAATGTACATCACAATTTCTTATCCCCAAATTGACATCTTTAAATTGCTTGTGTCCAAAACCAAAAGGTAGTCAGCAT
The DNA here is from genome assembly GCA_029783705.1 of Chaetodon striatus. Classification (NCBI taxonomy): domain Eukaryota; kingdom Metazoa; phylum Chordata; class Actinopteri; order Chaetodontiformes; family Chaetodontidae; genus Chaetodon; species Chaetodon striatus. The sequence goes on along the minus strand of JAPZEB010000020.1, from coordinate 32,888,389 downwards.
GCTATCAAAGAAGGTAAAGAAAAGCAGCAAATCCTCTAAATTTTGAAGTTTCATAGTGCTTCTAATGGTAAAAAACTTAAAAGGATACCTGATATACACTATTGTTGCTCCCAGACTGTGAAACAGTCAAACCCCTCACTATTAAATCTTCCTCTTCTACTGACACTTTTAAATCTTGTCTTTTTTCTTTAAGCTTGTGGAGACAAATTTGTTAATTCAGTTACATAATTGTTTCTATTGTATTCTGTTTGTCTAGTGTATGTTAAACTGTGTAATTATTGTAATTTTAATTTATGTAGTTAAGTATTTTAAGCTT
>JAPZEB010000020.1:32851128-32871198 GCA_029783705.1 Chaetodon striatus | reverse complement strand
CATAAAAAAGTCCTACCTAAAAAAAAATGTGTAACAGTTTAAGTGCACACTATATTGAGAATATTTTCACCATATCACCCTTCTGACAGGGAAGCTGTAAATGGCTTTAGTTCCCCAGCGACACTCCTCAAAGCCACCAGACTTCATTGACAAAAACAGTAATGTTGGCTTGCTGAGCATGAGGGCTGCTGTTTACCACTGCCTTAATCACTTTGTTAGTTTGTGTTACTGTGTGACTTTGGTGAATTCAAACTAACCGAAACCAACCCTAAACACCAAAGTCACACAATAACACAAACTAACTGATCGAGACAGCAGTAGGCCAGCAGCTCCTGTGTTCAGCAATGTTAAATTACTGTTTTTCTAAATGGAGTCAGGCCTGGAAGACAGCACTATAACAGCTTCACTTCCCAGTGGGAAAGGGCCGTCTAACAGCAAGGTAAAGTGGTGAAAATATTGTAAATACAGCATACACGTAAACGATATTAATTTGTTTAGGTGTGTTTTTTTTAAGGTGACTAAAATACATTTTGTTGCTGCCCCCTATCCACAGCAGTAGATTGCTTAGCTTCTGTGTCAGACCCCAGCCTGCTTCTCCAAACGGGGGCATGCCAGCTGACAATTACTGTATGTTTTACATTGACTATGAATAAGAACCTCATGCAACCCCACTTTGAGTAACCCAAACTATCCCTTTCAACCAGCATTGCTACAAAGATGTATTATAAATCATTAGCTGACGCGATGCTCCCACCATGCATGCTGTACGGTATAACACCACCTCTGATCTATAATGACTTAAACCTATGCTAGCACTTACTCTAGCCTAAGTATTTATAAAATCCAAGTATTAGTTGTGATCCAGATAGTGTTTTAATTATTGTTTTGGAAACATGGACAATTACAAAGCAGCAGCCTACATTGTAAGAGAAGCTGTAAAGGGTGCAAGAAAAGGAATAAACTGCAGTGCATAAGTTGAAGGATCTGAAAGGATTGCATTTTACTGAGATTGTACCTTGTATATTTTCATGTTCCAAATAAAATGATTGATTGATTTACCATGCATCAGTTAGATGAGAAAGTATTTTGGTGCCTTTCAGGAAGCAATAAGGAGATGATAGCTTGATGGCTTGCATTAAGAGTGGAGAAAAAGCTATGGGGGAGTATAAACATTGTAAACTGCATGAGTTTTAGCCGAGAAACGTTAAGGGAATGTGAGAGGGAGATGGCTGAAGATAGACAGAGTGGAATGAAATAGCCTCCATCACTGAATGTGCATTCAGGACCAGCAGGCACCAAAATGAGCCTAGGTGAAAAGTCATGACTTGATAGATTCAGCAACAGGGCCACACGACGCAGCACCTCAGTTAAATGGACCTTGACTTTAATTATAAGTCGTTCCCTCTCTCATCTCCTATTTTATTGTTAGGGAGTTGTTTACTATGTTGAAAAGCCATCAGTTGTGGACTGGCCTCTGTCTCAAGCAAGAGTTCTCAACCATAACAAAATAGAGGGAAAATAACCCTTCCTGTCACCACTTGGACGATATATCTGTCTGGAAATGAACTGTGTGTCAGCGCCAGTCTCATAAACAGATCTACAGTCCTTTCACATGGGTAGTGGCTGATATCAAACTCAGGCAGGATAATGTGAAAAGATGAAAGCAAACAAAAGTGACACATCAGCCGCTATCCACAAGTGTAATATAATAAAAAAAGCTCTATGAGACTGTGACCATTTTCACCCTCTGTTCAATTTAATACTTCACTTCAGTGGAGGCTCTTTAAGGATGGTTACGTATTGTAATCCTAGTTCTATGATCGCTGGTAGATAGTACTTAGGGCAACGTGTAAAGTGTTATTACATTCCATTTGTCTGAAATACAGTAATGTAACATGCAGCCAAGTGGACACAAGAAAATGTTGGACTTATACATTTCTCCAAATGTGGATATATTACTATCGGAGGTTTCATATGTATCATATCAAAGTTTGGAACGTGATGTAGTACATGGCTTGACTTTGTCATCGGGAGTTGGAGGGGATGGTGGATAGCGTTACACCTAGGCATTTGAGAACAACAAACAACAAAATCAGTTATATTTTAGTGAGTCATCTTTGCATCTTCCAGCAGCTTTTTAGCCTCTAAACATGGGTGTCTCTTAGCAACAAGTTGCTGTGTTTGCACCAGGGACTGTGCTACAAAAAGGCATGGTAAAAACCTTTTTACCAAGACATTGCTGCATGTCCTGCCGGGACAGTGCCGCGGAAAGTGGCAACAGCAACACCATCTAGCGCACCTGTGGAGAGGCTCTTAAGCTTGGGCAGTCTTGTGCTGACACCAATGAGAAACACATTGTCTGACAAGCAATTTGACAGACTTGAAGTATAACTGCTACTGGTAGTAATTAAGTTAAGTAATGCATTTTAGATTTCATTTTTTGAGTACTGACCCCAGCGCTGCTGGTAGAGCCCTCTAATGTGTATTGTGGCACAGACATTCTGCATGTACATGTTTAGACGACCTGACGGCACCCATTCAAGTACACTGGTGTTCTCCCTATAAAGCAGCAGTTGTCCTTATCAACTAATCAACAAGCTAGGTGTGAAGTGAAAAAGTGACTGAGGTTAGAATCAATATAATTGTTGTCTATCACTTTGAATTAATTCCCAAATTCAATTTTTTGGCTCATTACTGTTTTCCTCCTTGAATAAGGTATAACGGAATAACAGAAAAGAGAGAAGTCTGTGCTGTGAACAGTCAAAGAGTCAAGTGTAGGTGATGTAATGGAGGAGAAAAGTAGTTTAACCAGACAGTTATTTTTAGACACTTGACATGACTCACTGTATGCAATGTTAAGGAGCATTATTTTCAAGCTGTTACTGCAGTGCAATACAGGAGGTATTTACTCATACTCCATTTGAAAAGTATGAATGGTAAATAATAGTTTGTTTTTGGTATATAATTAAAGGATAGGTGCACAGTTTCTTTTAGTCTGTTTTAAAAATGTAGTCAGTAGTTGTCCTCATGAACTACAGGTCTGTCTTGCTGTAATTATTTCTCCTTTGCAAACCGGTGCTTAAGAGATCTGTTCTCAAATCAGTTTCAGAGTAAGTAATGGGGGACTAAAGCCACAGTCCTCTTTCTGTGTAAAAATACATTTCAAAGTTTATCCAAAGATCTTTGTGTCACTGTCACTTCACTGCACCTCAGCAAGGACAGGCTGTCGAGGGGTATTTGTACTAAAAAGACTGTTACATTCAAAAATATATGCTTGTCAAACTCAGACTGTTGAAGCCTCATATTAACTTCAGATAAACATTTTAACATGGAAGGAGGATGGTGGATTTTTGTGCTCTATGAAAGAATCTCTTAAGGACCAGTAGGAATGATTACAGCAAGCAAAACCTGTTTTGGTGTTCATATGGGGACCTGACTAGTGTTTGCAGACTTGGGAACCTATCATTTAATACAGTACCCTAATGCAAGGAGTTAGTGGTTGATCTAATTATTCCTCTTCTCCCAACTGGTCATAAAAAGTTTTTTAGAACATGATTTCAATATCAGAGATGGGAGTCATCAGCCAAAGTTAATATAAGGCTATATATTCCAAAGTTGTTTCCCTGGATAGTGTTTCCTCACTAAGATGTGGTCCAGGTACAATAACAGAGAGCGAGTTTTGTGGAGACCGTGAAATCTGTCCCCAAAAATGCCTGAGATCTCTTTATGGCCAGTATGAACAGAAGGAGTAGCAGCAACCAATAACACTTAAATGTATAAATGCAACTTAATCACCACAGAAAATGTTGGTTTTGTATGTTGCTGCAAACCACTGATATATTGCGTATGCATGTTATTATCTAATGGATACATTTAAACTTTTCATACTGTACTTTTCAACACAATCAGATATTATCATATATTTAGGTTTAGGCATAGAATCAAGTTGGTTATGGTAAGAAAAAGATTTGCTTTGGCTTAAAATGGACAGTTTTGGGGACACAATCGCAGCAGGAAAAGCAGTGATGTCGTGGTATAAAACAACAGCTTGTCATTGCACTGACAGTTCACTACAAAACATCCATGTTCGGATCCTACAAAACCACTATAAACACACTGACTGGTTGCTACAAAACATCCATGTATGGAGCCTAAAAAGCCTCTGGAAAAGCACAGAACACCGAAATAGCCTGGCACCAGTGCACTCATTGCAATAAGAGCCCAAGTCAGACTGTATAGTTTGGGCACATGCACATCATTTTATCCACACACTAAAAGAGTTTAACTGGGACTCGATTAGTTGATTGATTAGTAAAGTACACAAGCCTTTAATGGCTTGCTAATGCATCAATAACTAGGGTGATTAATTTAAAAGAGTGAAATTTACACCCCCAGTGGAGTTTAAACATAAACAAAACCAGTGTGTCTACAGGGCTACTAACATTGATTCATTCTACTTGTAAATAATTTAGCAGAAACTTGTTACTTCTGCTGTTAGTGGAGCAATATATTCCTGATTTTTGAAAGTATAAGTAAAAAGCTACAAGTCTTATTTTACTTTATGTGACATCACAGCCCAGAAAAAGGGAAATCAGTTGGCTCACAAGCATGGACCTGAGTCTGGGTTATCCAGGTTATTCATGAGATCCCCTTCACCCATTTAAATATTCCTCCAAATGCGCCCACCTGCAGCTCTAATACTAAATATGTTGGCAAGATGGCCAAGAGCGCAGCACAACCAAACGCAGTCCGCTATTCATGAGCTGTGAATGGGGAGATGAGGAGCACTTAACAATGATGGGTGAGCTTCCCACACACGCTGAGAGCACTTGCACCCCTCCTACGTTCAAGTGCACTAACACACACGTAGACACACACATTAGACACGGTGACAGGTATCGTCACTCAAAGGTCTCTACCAAGCCCCCGTGCTTGAAGTTCTGAGATCATTTTATTGGTCATTTGAAATTAGAGAATCAGTGCTCATGAAGCCATCTTGGCTGAGAAGGAAAGCAAAGGCGTCTTCACACCTGTCTGAAGATAAATCACGGGGTGGCCCAAGGGCGTTCTCTTGCCGCACCAATGAGTATTGGGCAGCAAAGGTAATAGGGGCATAGGAAATAATTGAGAAATAGCAGGGTGGGAAAGACAATAGGAGATAAAAAGACAGAAAGGGAAGGAGTTGAAGACAGATGGAAGGATGGAGGAAAGAGAGAGGGAAGGACAGAGAAAATGAAAATCACTCACTTGGAGCAGAGCCTTCTTAATTACTCTCCCCACATCCTGTCTCCACTCGGGTATGTCGGGGTTGAACTCGTCCAGATTAGGGGAGAAAGATAAAAGTAGAGATTTGAAGAATTCTGTCGAAGAGAGTCGGGGGAGAATCAGCCATTAATTCACTCGGATCCGGGGGCATTATTCTCAGGGAGCCGTGCCAACTGTCATTTTGCTCAAGTTGAGTTTCAGGTAGTTAACACTTGATGAAAAGAAGAGGGTTTCTCATATCCCCTGCACTTCCCGTTGGCTAAATGTACCAGATGCACTTCTAGATAATTAGAAAATGTCACAGCTTTATGCCAACCCATCCACTGGTAATAAATCATTGCATTTTACAGATACTTGCTGCCGGATTACTTCATTTCAAATGAAGACATATTCTTTAGAGGTTCTAACAGTAATGTGATATATTTTCCTCAAGTAGGAGCAATTTCATTTCAAAAACATTTTACACGCGGCAGTCAGAATATGACAGTATAATAAATGATGTAGTCTGCAAGATTTAACTACTTTCCATGAAACTGCATTTTTTTAAACACATTGAAAACTAAAGAGATGCCAGCAGTACAACAGACCTGCTCACAATACTGACCTTTGACTGCGATGGTCTTGGTATCCTGCAGTATGGTGTTGGCTGCAGCCACTTGGACTGTGATGGTGTGCATGCCGTCGGTGGGGAAGGTGTGTGAGATACTCCCATCCAATGTTATCACGGGCTGCAAGTGCAAAAGGTACAGGTGCAAAATAATGTCACCAGTCTCGAGCATGTGGACCAAGCTTCATTCACCTGCCATTTACAGCTATCTTGCCTTCATCAGGGTGGTGTCTGAGGTTGACTCTGGTTTTTTATGTGTTCAGTCCACCCATCAGTGGTGCAATTTATAGATAATCATAAACAGGGATTTGTTTGAGAATAATATTAAGTTTGGTTAAAGTAGGGGTGTGTTAGGGTTGACTGTCAGCCCTTTTTACTGAGACACCTTACGAGAGGGCTGCAGTTTAGACCTTTCATTATGCTGCCTTTGCTTTTTAATACAAAAAGAATCAATGCAGGCATGATGCTGGCCCAGTGTGGGATTTCAGATAGCATGCCGGAGTTCCTTAAGCAAAAGAGGCATGAAAGGTGTGACATGTAAGGCATCTGCCTTAAGTGTGATGTAACATACCCGTAGGCAGCACTTTGTAAACAATAACAATGGAATAACATGACAATAACAATCATTTACCATCTCTGTTACATGGTGATTGATCTTATCTCATCTCGGATGGTAATGAAGCTTTACTGTCTCCGCAATTTGCTGACATTTTCTCCTTCAATGAGTTAGCTTCTAACTGCTGCTAGCTGCTTTACTCTTTACTCTGCTCTTTGCATAACTTGTTGCTAAAATGTCAAACCTGTCCAGTCCTGCTGGGTGTCCCTTTTATACAGACGTCAATATGGTGCTTTTACTACCTCCGCGGCTGGCTTTAAGGCGAGACAACTCTGTTCCAGAGTTCTGCAATTGTAACTTTAATGACAGAATGGCAAGGAGGAATAATGGCGTGATATTCCTGCCTTGAACAGGCAGTGTAAAAGGGTTAAGGGTGAGGCTGTAGACTGAGTGCAGAATTAGGCTTTTTAGACATGCTAGCAGTATCGCTGTAGAGGTGGCAGTGTTGGTCTGTCAGTCCACCACTTTGGTACAGACTGAGATATCTCAACACCCATTAATTGGATTGCCATGAATATATAGACAATCACGGTTCCCAGAGGATGAAGCCTACTTATTTTCCTCTTGCATCGCAAAGAAGAGATCTGTAGTCAGCTGTTCTCCTGCACTGTTTATATGTATCCCTACAAAAGTTATGCACCACAATTCATATATAGACCACATAATCATAAGCCAGTAATTCAAGTATAACCCACGTAAACATGAAGGCCGCCATCCCATGGCCAATGTGCTGATGGGAGTAAAGAGGCAAGTAGACCTAAAGTCTGTGTTTGGAGGCAGGTTGGGGTGTTGGATGGGTGAAACAACACCGGACTTTTCCCCAAGAGACCGGTGTTTGGAACTCTGTGAAACCAAGTAAACAACTATCTGTTGTATGAGGATATGTTGTATGTATGGATGGAAGGTGGAAGATAGAAAGCAGCTGCTTGTGTTGGTGGCGGAAGGTAGGGTAGGGTCAGAGGTAGCGGGAACCCGTTGCAGCAGCCACAGTGGCACCTGCTCTGTTTTGAAGCACCTTTATTCTTGATGATAAAGTTGTCAGAAAAATGAGCTTGAAAGAGTGTTGTGATGTTTTAGTCATAGGACTGACTGAAGCAAACTGGATGCAACCTCAGACATCCTGACAAAGGCAAGATAACGGATGTTTGTTGAATACCCACACTGGTCTGTACCTCGCTGTGTGTATGCTCTAAAAGATAAATACACTTAAGTAGAACATGCTGTCTTCATGTCAAGGTGGTGTTTTACCAGGTGTAATTACTTGATGGTAATGGTTAGCTTTTACAGTGTATGAACTTTAATTACACAGAGCCAACATACAGAAAGAGGCACGCAGAGGACATACAGAGAGACAGAAATGTGTATAATTGAGCCTGGTCCTGGGAGAATTACCTCGGTATTGTTGCCTAGCCACCAGAAGTAAGTCACAGTACGTGAGTGGCTGGGTAAGACCACTGCTGTGATGTTCACCTCCTTGTTCTTTATGACCACGAAGGGAGCGAGAAGCTGGACATGCTCCACTGGACCTAAGAAAGAAGGACCACAGAGGAGCTCATATTATGCTTGGCTTCTTCTAATGAGGCACTCTTGAGAGTGTGCTTATCATTCAAATAAAAAAAAAAAAGCCGATAGGCAAGATCACAAATCCTCTCGCTAAGTACATCGGGCGTGAAGCTTGTTTCACGGAGAGGAATATTCCAAACACCATCATGTTTATTTGACAGTTTAGTGTGCTCAGGTTTTCTCTCACAGTCCAAAGACCTGCACTTCGGGTTAAATGATAGGTAGCTATGAATGTGAGTGTGACTGTGACTGTCTGTGTGATAAACTGGAGACCTGTCCCTTGGTTCTTGCATCTCGTCTAGTGCATTCTGGAATGGGATTCAGCCGCTCTACCCTGAACAGAATAAGTGCATAAGAAAATGTGAAATGTGTCACACTGACATCTTTTTCAGTTGACACTGAAGCTATGATAGCATTCATTAGGGTTGAAGAATTCTCATCTCTGCAAGTTGACTTTAAACAACCTGTACGGCTATGTCAATCTCATCCACACATCTCCCCAGTTCTGTCGGCCCTTTACTGTCATTTTTCATGAGACTTAGCAAACTAGCTCTTCAAGAAGATAAGGTTAATGTCCTTAATTCAGTCAGTAGCCACAAAACTGGACATATATGCACATTTTGTTCTGTTAAATTGATGGGATAAGCAACTATTTTGTTTCCTACCGCCACTACTCCACAAATATACAAACAACATCTGACGTGTGTAACTAAGAGGTCTGCAACCAGACAACACACACTCTTTTTGTGCTTCTTTGTGTGACTCTGTTGACTTTTTCAATATTGGCCATGGCCGTGATCTTTCTCTTATTCTGTGCTTTCAGTTGCCTAGTGAAAAACGCGACAATGGCAATCTTTCTTTAGTACAATCGACATTTTACACTTTTGGGACTTTTACATACATCCTTTGTTCTTGGATCCTGTGAGTGTATAAGGAAAAACTTCCCCACAAAACACCCTTTAACTGGATACGTTAAGTATGAACATTTTGATCCATTGCTCATTGTTCAGTAAAAGCCCAGTGTGTAGGATTTAGGGGGATGTATTGGCAGATATAGAGTATAGTAAACTATGTATGTGTTCTTCAGTGTATAATAACCTGAAAAAACAACTGTCCTGTTTTTGTAACCTTAGAATAAGATGTTCTACATAAGGAGCAGGTCCTCGTCCACGGAAACCGCCATGTTTCTACAGTCCCCAGAGCCAACAAACCAGACAACGACTTCAGATGGGCTATTAGCATTGTTGCCTCAGCCACCATAGGTTACAGCCCCTCTGGGACACGAAACTGCTTTATTCAGTGTTTCTACTGGTTTAAATCACTGGTCTGTTTGTTTTGGAGAGGAAGTGACCTGTGCGGATAATTCAGCTACCAGTAAAAACCTCCTGAACGTCAGAGCAAAAAAGTAAGCACATATTAGGAGATGCTGGGCTGGTGGTCCATCTCCAACGAGCCAAACAGCATTGGTGAATCATCAGGTCTCTTTATTTTGGGGAGGAGACCTCTGCGGATAATACAGCTCCCGTTAAAATCCTCCTGAATGTATGATTCAGAAAAAGAGCGGGATGGTGGCCAGTCTGTAACAAGCCAAACATTATTGAAGAAACACTGATTTGTAACGTGAAACTGCTTTATCAAGTGTTTTTGATGGTTTTAATCACCTGGTCTGTTTGTTTTGGAGAGGAAGAGGCCTCTGCGGGTAATTTGGCTCCCTATAAAATCCTCCTGAATGTCTAGATTTTAGGTTATCAGCGAAAAAAAGGTGAGAACACTTTAGCAGGTGTTGGACTAGAAGCCCATCCGTGACGAGCCAAACAGCATCAGAAAAATACTGATTTGTAACCTAAAATTGTTTTATTCAGTGTTTTTACTAGTTTAAATCACCGGGCCTTTTTGTTTTAAAAAGGAAGAGACATCTGCGGATAATTCAGCTCCTGGTAAAAACCACCTGAATGTCTGGATTTCAAGTTATCAGATAAAAAAGGTGAGCAGCAAGTGCTGGGCTAGTGGCACGTCTGCAATTAGCCAAACACCTTTGGAGAAACAGTGATTTGTAATGTGAAACTGCTTTATTAAGTATTTTTAATGAATTTTATTCACTTGGTCTGTTTGTTTTGGAGAGGAGGAGACCTCTGCAGATAATTCAGCTCCCAGTACAAACCTCCTGACCGACGAACACTCAAATAATACCAACTGGGAGAGGTTTCAGCTGGTTGCAATCTACAATCCTCACCACTAGATTCCACTTAATTCCCTTAAATCTTACACACTCCTCCTTTAAATTTCATTATTGTATTATTGAAAATAGTAACTCGGGCAGTACCACTTTTCTTTGACAACTTGTTTCCTGATGCAATTTAGTAATATACATGTAAACATCACTTTTTGTTGACATGATAGACAGTCCAGTCTATCCTGACAATTTTTGCTAACACTTTTGATTTATGGGTCTGCCAAACAGCAAACTCATCCTCTGGAACTGATCACTAAAAAGTTGTCTAGAGTAATTTAATTTGACAGACAATCAAATGATTTTCTGACAAGGTCTGACAGTATAAAGTAGTGGCAGCAAAACATTCTCTTACATTTAAAGGTCCTTGTAGCTCTGTAACTATCGTGAAAAAAGTCTAACACTGAAAATATGTTGACGCCATCATGTATTTTTGACATGATATCTCCTGGATAATGCTGCAAACCTCCCCACTAAGAACCTAATAGGACCCGACAGGGGTCCAGGTTGCTTTACACTAATCTCAGGGATGAAGTTCCCCGCTGCGGACAGATGTAATACACTACTTTCGTGGAAATACTCCAACGAAAGGTTTGTGTAGTGCTGCGGTCTGGGGTGTTCGTCTCGCCAAGGCTTCTGTTAGCTCTCATCCTCTTTAACCAGAACTAATCTTTATCCCCACTTTGAGATGCTCAGTGTGTATGTGTGTGTGTGTGTGTGAGAATGAGAGAAGGAAAGGAAGTCATTTGGTATTAAATATGCTCAGCCGAGAAATCATTGTAGTAGTTTTTGGCATTTCCCCAAGCTAAAATTATTGCCATCAAAAATGTATAAATACAGAACATAGTGGCTGACACATCAGGATGGCAAAAGGTTAAATTAATATGGACTGAACAAATCAATGAAAGACCAACTAACAAGACAAAAAGAGGATTTAACACACGCTGAAAGGAGCCTGTATAAATCCCTTGGAAACTCTAAATGATATTGTGTATCATTTTAAGTTTCCGTTATTGCCATCTGAATAGAGCCGGAGAGCATGACGATCCTATAATTTGTTATGTGTGCTGCTGTGTAAAATCTGCTCCGCTTTAAAATAAGCCATTGTTCTGGTGTTGCATCCTCGGATAACTGGCAATTAGTTGCAGTGGCCTTACAGGCTTACTTCTCAGTCTCTGCCCACAGTAAAACCTTGCATAAGCAAGTCTGTTGTGACCTTTCTCCCAAAAGTTGTTTGTGTTTATCACAGCTGCTGTATTACATAATCCTGTGTACAGGTCAGTGCAGTTCACCACAGAAGAGTTTAGCATGGATCTACAGTGTGGCATGCTAAATGCACATTGCTGTAGATTGCGAAAAGAACTCGTGAAAAGAGCACGTTGCTGCCTTAAAGGTCCAGTGTGTAGGATTTAAGGGCATGTATTGGCAGAAATGGAATATAATATTCATAGCTATGTTTTCATGAGTGCATAATCACCTGAAATTAAAAATCATTGTGTTTTTGTTACCTTAGAATGAGCCGTTTATATATTCGTGATAAGTGGAGTTCTCTTCCACGGAGTCTGCCTTGCTGTTTGCAATCCGCAACCTCACTGCTAGATGCCACTAAATCCTACACACTAGACCTTTACGTTCAATGTTTGCCTCTCTTGTGAACCATTGGTTGGAACAAAAAACAAAGAAAGGCCACATTTTCTGATTGTTCAAGTAGTTTTCAAACTGCACAATGCATTTCAAGCCCAGTGTTGGAACATTATCAGTGGCAAAACAAAACATATATACTCAGCCACCACTTTGTTATGTCCACCTTGCCAAAACTTATGCAGTCTGAAGTGGAATTTATACTTTTGTGTCAGCCCTATGCAGAGCCATGCTGTAGCCTACGCATGCGGCCTATGCCATTGTGAGCATTTGTGATTGTGCAGTGGTGTGTCTGCGTCGCTCTGCAGTTACACCTTCATAACACTCGTCAGTGGCAGGGTTTCTGTGAAGTCAGTTGATTCAAAACACACTTTAAACATGGATTAATAGCAACAATTGCAAACACCAGGACACAAATCAGCTTCACTATAACTGCTGGACACATTTTCCCCACAAATACAACATGCTAATGTTTTTAGCACAAGCCTCTGGCATTTTACATTGTATAAATTAGCCTAGCGACAAGACATCCCTGAAGGATAAACACAAGACTTGAAATGCATTTTTTGTGGAGGCTTTATTGTCTTCACAATTTATTGTTTCTTATCTGGGAAATTAAAGTAAATAAAAGCTTTGTTTCCACTGAGGGAACTGGTTTCAGCTTACAAAAATAGACAGGAGGTCTGCGCCGCCTCAACGTGTAGTTACATTTCTGGGGAGGTGCACGTCAGGCTACGGCATCAATTCAACACAGAAGTATAAATTCCACTTAAGATTGTACTGCACGAGTTTTATGAGAGTTTGTAAATGGATGTTTTGATATAGTTTTGTTGTTGTTAAACCTGGTACCCAATTAATCAATCCGAGAATTCAAGGTAACGCAGCACGACTCATAGAGTTAGAAATGGTCACTCTGTGGGTGAAGTCTTCCTTTAAAGCCGTGACTGAGACACTGTGGTCTGATCTTTCCTCAGGTCATGAGGTGAAAATAAAAAACTGCACCTTTACTAGCAATGTGGAATGTGACTGTCAAGAAGGATACTACTATGAAGGCTCCTCCCCTAGTGAAAAATATTGCCGGTCATGCAACTGTAAAAACTGTAAAGGTAAGTAAAATTGAAGGGTCTTAAAGCCTTAAATCGGCATTCACAGCTGCCATACTGATCCATATTCTGGGTTAGACACTATAATAGAAACACTCAAAAGAGTGGAGTTCTTTGAATTCTCACAATCTCTCTTTTTATTTCAGCGGCTGGTAATGATCCTGACTACAAAAGGAAATGCCAGCCTTGCCAAAGGTAGGCAATCTGACAATATGACAGATGTCTTAAAAGACATGCTTAGATTCTTTGTGTGACAAAGAAGAGCGCAGAACTGCAGCTTCAAATGACAGAGGAAATCAGAGAAAATAAATCATTTTTCTGTGGAATATTTTCTGTTTTAATGGCTCCTTTTTGGGGGTAATTTCATGACATACCTTCTGTGTATAGTTTCTGGCGTTATAGTAGACTCTATTTGTTTTTCATAATTTTTTGGTGAGGAAGCTCTTCTATCATCTGATTGGCTCTGTATGGGAGCAGATGGACTGTTACCAGAGTATGAGTTTGTTTGTGGAGATGTTGTGTATCCCTTTTTTCTGTGACTTGACCAAGCCTGACAAACACCTACAATTATTAGATTAATCTATCAGTCAATTGACAGAAAATGTATCTGAAAATTGATTGTTTCAGTAGTTTAACCAAACAAAAATCATAAATGTTTGCTGACCCCAGCCACTCAAATGTTATAATTTGCTTTATATTATTTTGTATGTGGGTTTTTCACTGTTGGGCAGACAAAACCAAAACTGTTTTGATCGAAAATATATCTCCGTGAAATCAAATTAAGCATGTCAGAGTTGAGGAAACATTAGCGATCCTGTTGAAAATTGCCTGATTATTTTTACAGCTCTTTTATACACTCGGTTCCTGTGGTTTCATTGAGGCCCTGCACTGCTTGTGCTGATCAGTGTGGCTGCAGACATTAAATGTCTCAACATAGTTTAGTTAGAACTGTTAGAGTAGTAGCCTTACTAACAAAGGACTGCAACTGTGCACAATATTGCTGTTTAAAGGATAGGTTCACAATTTTTCAAGTATGTCTTAAAACAATATCAAATCAGCTGCCCACAGGAATATTGAAACCATTTTTGCTGTAATCATTCCTTCTGTTCACACTGGCCTTTTTAAATGTGCTTTTAATGTTAGCACGAAGGAACAAACTCAGAGACGCTGACTCTAAATTCCACACTAACAGGACTGTACATTTTGAAGATCCACTTAATTTGAGTAACTCAGACTATTGAAGCTTTATTAAGCTTTACATTAATCTTGGAACATATTTTTACACAGACTTTTTGAGGATTTTGTCCCCCATCACTTACATTAAAATCACACAAGGAAGGGATATTTTAAAGGGACAGTTCAGCCCAGAATCAAAAATGCATATTTTTCCTCTTGCCTGTAGTGCTATTTATCAATTTAGATTGTTTGGGTGTGAGTTGAGTGTTGGAGTGTTGAGATGTCTGCATTCTCTCCAATATAATGGAACTAGATGACACTTGATTTATGGTGCTTAAACTGCGGAAAAAATACATGTGAATACTCAACAGCAATATCGGAAATCATGACACGATTACTCCACACACCTTGTTGTGAGCAGTTTCATATAGTAACTATTTTCTTCCTACTGAGCTACAGCCATCAACCACATCATTGTTTAGGAGGAAGTGTGCATCTCCTTATGATGAGAGGCTCATGCTTGTGACAGCATGAAATGTAAACATTAATATGGCGTCATCGGCTGAGCTGTAACGTTAGCTAGCTCAATGGCGCTAGGTGAGTTAGCAGTAGATGCACACTTCAAGCACAGCATCACAAGCTGAGTGCCATCTAGTTCCATTATATTTGAGAGAAGGCAGACGTCTCTACAGCTGATATCTCCAACACTCTGCAACTCACACAGAAACAAACTGGACTGATAAACGGCACCACAGGTAAGAGGAAAAATATGTATTTTTTAATTTGAACCTGATAATGTGGTCTCAAACCTTGTGTATTCCTCTACAAAATTAAATATTTATGACTAAACAAGCAACACATTTTTTTAAATCAAGGGTTTAACAGTCAGAAACCAGCTAATCTGCCTTATCAGAACTGTGGGGGTGTAATTTGATCAGATTTGATTGACAGTGACATAAAGAAACAACCTAAGAACTGTCCCCAGATCTTAACTTGAATGTTGCCAAATCCTGATTGGTGCATTGAAGTATGTGACATCATCTTTTTCCAACTGAATCCCTCCCACTTCAAACCAGTGAGAGGAGCACAAAAATAATATGTAAAACCTAGTCTGAGTTTGACTGAAATGTTGAGTGCAGGTGGGATCCAAATCACACAGTAAGATCTTAAGAGAGAAAATGTTTAGAAAATTAAGGGCCTTTAAAGTAAAGGAGGGTTTGTAGACTTTATAAAATTAAAATACAAATGCAGTGTGTTAATCAAAGGTATTCAACACAAAAGATGCTGCTATAAGCTTATTTGTGATTTGGCGTTGGACTGTTTCTATCTGCATTTCAGTGAGATGGAAATTTGGAGTCCTGTGCAGAGCCTGGACAACGCTTGAACATCACATCAAAGTGAGAGTGCATCTCTCTAAAAATAGTATGCTAATCAGCCTGTGCAGCTCCATTTATTTGACTGAGAGATTACAAGTATTTTATAGAAAAGCACTGTTAACGTTCCCAGTGTTATACTCTTAACAATGTGCCTAACGTGCAGGATATTGGCTTTTGAGTTTAACTAATTACATTAATTTAAACAAACACAACAGTGAAACACTGAGCTGCACTTAATCACTGATTTTTAAACTATTTTTCAACCATTTTAGCTACTTATCAACACTGCATGTGTGTGGGTGAGGGGGGGAGGCTTTCTAATTTAAAAATCTAATCCCAGACTTTTATACATAAAGGGTGATTAATCCTGGATTAATTAATTCTCACTCAGTGGTTGGGTTAAAAAGGACAATGGTGGTCTGACTTAAATGTTCCTCACTCAAAAGACTGATAACTTTAGTCTTAAAACACCATCCAAAGCTCACATTACGGCTAAAGCCTCACAGTTGTGCCACTCAAGAATTTTATTAGAGGCAGTGAAGCATCCAGCTTCCTGCCCACAGGGAGCAAGAAAGAAAAATAATCCTATACCTTAGAGCTACTTACCCGCCCAAGGTTTTGCTCTTCAAGTCCGTAAAGTAACATTTTTTCCTGAAAAAAAAAAAAAAAAGACTAGTTACAGAGACTGGATGAAATTGTCAGCCACTGAAAAAAATTACCTTAAAGAGGACCCATTATGCTCATTTTCCGGTTCATACTTGTATTGGGGGGTTCTACTAAATCATGAATACATGCTTTAATGTCTCTTTAAGCCCCCCTTCGGAAAAGCCCAGTCTGCTCTGATTGGTCAGTGTTTCTGCATATTCCTTATATCGGCATCTCTGCATCGTCACTGCAGTTGGGGAGCGACTATAGCGGAGAATAGCGGCACTTTTTTTTGTGTGTGTGTAATGAAAGCTTCTAAAAACAACTGAACATGTTCCAGCAAGAACATGATTTAAAATCAGTGAGAAATAATATCAGCAACTAAGATTACATGTTTCCCTGACAGCTGGATGTACCTACATGTAGCAGTGTACTTGCAGCTGAAGAGAGACATGACTGTAACAGATAAAAGCGTCACTTTCTAACATCAACAATCACTTAAAAAAGTTCTTAACCCAAGCAAAAATGTTCCAGCAACAATATATCTGAAACTGAAGGGGGTTGGGCGGAATTGCAGGTCCATGAATGCAGCACAGGTGAAACTCTTTATGAGTTGCAGGCTAGATGAATTCAGTATTTCCCATGTAGACGCACGGCAGGCATGCTTAAACACCAGAGCGACGCCAGCGCAACGCTGTCGTGGTGCACATGCTTTCCCTTGCACCTATTTTTAGGGTGCAACCTGGGCTGTGATAAAAAGAGTTCAGTATTTGGCACAACATGTGACAAGAACCAACCAGTCACATCAATCGACATATCTTTTCCTTCTTCTGTAAATATCAGACTGTGATTAATACGGAAAAAGTGATCATTGTGGTGCACGGCTGCCAAAGCTTTACATCGGACAACATGCCTACACACTTATAAAAAGTGCCTGGAAGAAGATTAGCTCTGCACGCAGGATTTTGGGCGTTCTAAAAGCTGGCTGAAAAAAGGCATAAAGGTACCGCCCAGCATGCAAACTTTTAGCTGCAGCACAACAAACAGCACTGTTTCCCTTTCACTGCAGGTGGCGTTCTGCTGTTCTGTCTGTACCTAGTGTATGCTCTGCGCTCCAACAGTGTGTGCAATGAATGATTGAGCAGTATAAATATTCCAACAACGCTCCTAATGACCAGTCAAGCTCTAAAAATAAAAAATCTATACATGGTGGGAGATGCTGTTACTGTGGCAAATAAATGTATGTGTGGGAAACCCTGGAGATTACATGTTTCCCTGACATTAGCATGCAGCTTAAATTAGCAGTGTAGGCTATGTAATGTAACACCTACAGTAGACTGCCAGATTTCTTTCCATGGTCATTTATTCTAGGCACAGTTTAACATCATACTGTAGCCAGAGTAGAGAAAACTGTTGGGAACATGTTGTTCAGAACAGCAGGGAATCTGAGGTTTTTGCTCACAGAAATAATGTCTTCATATGTTTACCTCACTGTTTGAAACTTTTGCCACATTTAATAAGAACATCCTTTATTGTAACACCGTGTGTAAGACACAAAACAGTGAAAAAGCATGAAAGGTCCCCTTTAAAGGCTGAGTTTCATTTTACTAACTACAGTTACCTAAAAGGCATTCGGATGTTCATCTGCTCGGCATATTTGCAAAGCGTATCCCAAGGAGCGTGAACCTTCACAAACATGATGTCGTTGTTCGTCAAGGACGGCTTTTAGATTAAAGAGAGAATAACAAGTTTGAGAGCTGAGTTGAGAAATCACAGAAATTAAAGTCTTCTACAATTAATCATTTTTACCTCCTTCTCCAACATTAATCCCTCAGCCCGTAAATTCTTCTCAAAGGTGCACCTCTTTTCCACCTGCGGACTGGACTTCTTGTAAACCAAAATGTAGTCAATACGTTTCTTCCCATCTCGGAAAAACAGCCCAGAAGAATTAGCTGGCTTCTTTCCCTGTAAGAACAATGTTTTTTTTAAATATGAATTTCAGATGCAGGGATGCTAGTTATGTTTGAGGTTACTCACTGGGTCAGTGACAGCTACAGTGTAACATTGTGAACATTCATGGCACTAAGATTAATGAGAGCGAGGTACCTGAAGTGAGTCTGCGCGGGCCTCTAGTTTAGCGCGGGTGACAGGTTTTTGTAGCAGAAATGACTCGTCTGCCCTGGTTTCACACGTAGTCACCTCTGACTCCTCCACGTACTGATCCTTTGCATCCTCTGCTGCACACAGACACAGCACGATCAATGAGACAGCTATTGAACTGGTAGCACACCACACAAAGTATTCTATCTGCATTAAGTCTTTTGTTGTTGTTCAAGTCAATATTTCCCTTAATCCAATTGCCAACATCGAAATTAGATCTGAGCTAAATCCAAGTTATTCAAATGTGGGCGCCAGCTTGAGAGCAACACCTTGATGCAATTTAACAGATCCAAGTACCGATGTTGAAAGACAGCCAATCGTGTTTCCTTCCTTCCTGAATCTTTACACATCCCACTGATGTGCACAAACAAAATAAGGTTTGTTAAACCCACACTGTGAGACAAGACAAACAATCAAGATTGCACCAAGAAATTCTTTTCTAGAAGCTTAATGTTTTAAAACCTTATCAGACTGCCACACAAAAAAGATTTGATGAGCAGTAACTCTTTCGCAACACAGCAAATAGCAGCTTTTCCATTTCCACTAGTATGTGGTGTGTTCTGCTTTTATGAGGAGGAAAGTAGATTTATTGGGTAAAGCATCCATCTGCCCAAGACTAAATCTCATAACACATGCACTCTAATGGCATGACATGGACATGGTTCACACCCTATAGCTATAGAGAGACGTATCATTTCACAGCACAGCACGTTATGTGTGACAGCTCGGCTCATTTCTCCACTCAAATGTGTCGACTTCAACACCAGTTCAGCTCGCTCTGACTACTGTCAGAACGTCTTGATACCGTTGTGCTGAAATCAAGTGCAAGAAATCTAATTTATTCCAACAAAATCAACGTCTTACATCTTAGCATCACTACAAATACATGTGGAAAAACATTTTTAGGGGCCAAAAAAAGAAGCTGTGCTGGTTCATTGGCTGCTTTTTTTTCTGAGCACTTCATTTAAATTACGAAAGCATCAAGACTTAACAGCTTCATTAAGTAACTGAAGTTAAATTAGGGTCTCCTGACAATAATGTGTTTTAGTGTGTGTTAGCACATTAATAGGCCTTGGACAGACAGAATTTAGTTTTAATGCAAAATCATTAGCTGTGACTGTTTTTTTCCCCTTTATTTTTTTAATCAGCATCTTCCCCGATCCAGGCTGAGATTGAGACAAAACCATCCCATCTTCTATTTTAGGATCACAACTGAGCAGTGTGATAATCAGGTGCAGTCCAGAAAGTTGTGAGGAACTGATTGTGGTGATGTGTCTTGTTTTCAGACATCAATGTGGACTTCCTCCACACTGAAAGCCAATACAGCCAGTCCATTTGTATTTGGTGATTAGTGTCAACTGTGCTGAAAAATGACTCAGACCTCCAGGCAACATGGGGCACTGTAAAGAATCCAAAAGCAGTATGAATTTATGCTGCTGGATCGTTTAACATTTTCACACAGCAAGGAGCTGTATTAGAGTGTTTCCAGTTTAAAGAGACAGTTCTCCCCAAAACCAAAATCATGTTTTCCCCTTTTACGTGTTTCAGTCTAGATTGTTTTGGTGTGACTAGCACTAGAGTTTTGGAGATATCGGCCATGGAGATGTCTGGCTTCTCTTGAATATAATGAAACTGGACGACACTCTGCTTGTGGTGCTCAGACGTTCCATTATATTCGAAAGAAGGCA
>JAPZEB010000020.1:32786033-32810047 GCA_029783705.1 Chaetodon striatus | reverse complement strand
GCGACCTCTAGCTCACCTGGGAGAGCGTGCACCCCATGTCAGCTGAATCCTTTGCAGCGAACCAGGTTCGACTCCGACCTGTTGCCCTGCTGCGTGTCATTCACCCTTTCACCCAACTTTCCTGCCAAACATTTGGAAAAGTCTTAAAACTATGCATAAAAGTTTTCCACGCTTAGGGGGTAGAGCTAGAAAAGTTGGTATATCAATAAATAACAAATGCAACCAAGTGCAATGGGAACAGATTCAGCAAATATATGACGACATACCGTCATGACGTATTGCCATTGTATAGGCCAGTGCAAGCTCTCTTCATTTTCTCTGGATGGCTTTTATCATGCCTATGTAAGCACACAGGGCTGTTACCAGACCTCTTCCAAGAGTACAGAGCTGTAACATTAGTTGTTCAAAGCTCTCATTTCTATTTTCCAATGTGCCCTCTTCTTCTGCAGTGGCATAATGGCACCTGACTGAAGAATTAGCACCTCTTAAGTTACTGCTTATCTCAGTGAACCAACTCCCAATATTTGTGTGACAGTAGTGGTTGGAAGACTGCATTAAATTTGCATTTTCTTTTGCCAATTTGCTGAATTGGTTTTATATTTGACTACATTTGAATGGAAACCCAACTAATAACAAAGTTACCATGCTGATGTTAGCAGGTATAGTGTGTACTGGATTAACGTTTTAGTTTAGCGTGTCACCATGCTAACATTAACATCAGCAAAGTAACTTTAAGGCTTATGCAAATGTTTTTAGTTTTGCAGGTATTTGGTCATTAATACAATTGAAATTTTGACCTGATGTCACTAGAATATAAATTAAGAGATAACTGAAGTTAGAAAAAATTATCCAAAAGGGAACATTAATGTTTTTCACAAATTATTATGGCCATTCATATGGTTTTCAAAACGAAAATACACGTAAACCACATGGTGACGCTGGAGGAAAAGTCAGGGGATCACCAAAGTCAGTTGGTCCACTGGGAACCATGACTATCTGTACAAAATTCGATGTCAGTCCATGCAGTAGCTGTTGAGATATTTCAATCTGGACCAAAGTGGTGAACTGATACACATTACTGCCATTTAGATGTGTCTAACATGGCTAAAAATGTAATTTATGGAGCTTTTTCAAAGTGTGAGGCAGAACAATGAGTATAAACACACAACAGGTGGTTAAAATATGTCTCTTAAAAAACAAAAATGTAAACGTACCTCACCATATGGTGGAAAGAAATGTTGCAGTATTAAAGAGACCCACATATCGTCTTTTTAATTAATTGCTTTAATTAAAATTAAGTGATATCGTTACTGTGGTTCACGAGTGCTTGTTTAACATTGGACTTAAGTAATGAGTATACAGTGGAACATTTCATAAATCTGACCGAGACAAAAAAAAAGATTGCATCAGTGTTTAAATTTGCAGTCGCTCCAATGATGGGATGACTGTTGGGCTTTTATTTCACTGCTAAACATTAAATATTTATTGCACTGAAAATTGATTTCATTACCCTGGGGATAGTTTTAATCGCTGTGTAATTAAATTCGTAGCAGATTTAGTTGGAGCAAATGAAAAATGGTGTCATGGTCCTTAGTTGGAGTTTCAGTGGGACCTGCGGACGTTCCATCTCCTCCACACAGTTCCTGCTCTGGACCAGTGCAGAATAGTCTTCAACAACAACGGCACCGTCATCTATGGAGGTAAATACAGAAGCCCACTGCATGATGGGTAATGTAGAGGCTCTGGCATCAAGCCCTCAGTTCGCTCCACACGTAGTGCAAGTGTGTGAAAGGTGTGTCTGACGAAAAGGCTGGTAATTATGAAGCAAAGTGAGCATGTGTGTATTTGTAGAGAGGTGTGAACAGAGCCTGTAGAGGTCTGTGTGTGTGTGTGTGTGCTTGATACCACCGTCACTCAGAGCCATATGGGCAGGAGGCTCAGCGTTGGACTGGCAACAGAAAGAACCAGCTGGTTCACGCCACCTCACAGGAAGAGTCATGGGCGTGCCGTAATGGCTCAGCCCGTACAACGAACCCTTGGGCGTCTCAGGAGGCTGAACCACAGCTAGCCAGTTCACTGTGCACAGTTTTCATTTACTCACTCGCTCATGCCGTGGCCTTTTGGTTTTGCAGCAATGTTGCAGGCTGACGATGAAGATGACATGATGGAGATGCAGATGAAAAGTCCATTCGGTTCATCGTTCAGGACCTTTAATGCCACAGACTACAAACCAATCGGTAAGGCATCCTGACCTCTCCTCACTTACATTGATTTTTTTTCCAAGTTATTCATGTTGATCAGGGGATTTCTACTGGAAGACTCTTATAGACTGTAGTAGGGCTGCACAATTAATTAATTAGTAATCACAGGCTCGATTTTGGCCTTCCACAATTAAATAAACATGATCAAGTGCATGCTTTGTTAAGAGAAAACTCTGCAGCTTCCTAAACTAGCAACCAGCCTCCATTTTTGAAGGGCTGCCATACACACCCTGCAACTGCAGCCTGTGGCTAACTTTCCTGAATGCTGCAACTTCAGAGGAGCAAAGTGAAAATCATTCATTCATCAATCATTATCATCCGTTGTTTGGAAGTAGTTAAAAACAACACGGTAGTAGAACAAATCATGCAAAGAGTGCATGAGACTTGTGTCTGCGTCACAACTAACTTGTTAATCCACCTGAAAAAAACACAGCCTGGAGTACAATGAATGCATGAAGGCCAAGATGTCTCTAGCTTTGACTTACTGAATCCCAGTCCTTGCGTCCAGCATCATACAGCGTCAATTCAGACATCCATAACAGTGACGCTTTACAAAATGTCAGTGTATCCATCCAGCTTGCAAAGACTGAAATAACCAATGCAATCGCATTTAGTCAAAGATATGTGTCAAACACTGTTTTAATTTGGTTGCATTCAGCGATGGCATATGTATTTTTAGTTAGCCTATGTTTTGAGTACATTTTATTTATATTTTGCTTCGAGGAGATGCACTGTGAAGAAGGACCAGTATTATTTTGGTTCAAAGATTTGTACATTAGCAGGAAGTCAGCACAACATGAAAGTGAAAGTAGTCCTGTGTTTATTTAAATGTAAAAGTGCTATAATAATATTTAGTCATTCGTTTTCAGTAACTGCTTATCCTGTTAGGGGTCGTCAGACTATCACAGGGCTGACACATAGAGACAGACAACCATTCACACTCACATTCACACCTACAGACAATTTAGAGTCACCAGTTAACCTGCATGTCTTTGGACTGTGGGAGGAAGCTGGAGTACCCGGAGAACCCACGCCGACAGGTGACATGCTAAAAAAAGAACATGCAAACTCTGCACAGAAGGGTTCGAACCCCCCACCCTGGATTCAAACCGGGAACCCTCTTGCTGTGAGACGACTTTGCTAACTACTGCACCACGCAAGACTTTAATGTCTTCCTGATCCCAAATTGACATTCAGTGCCAGCTGGGAATGAGTTAACTATCCATTTCTGCTCTACTTTGCACTTAAAGCTGCATTAATTGCTTTAGTTTTTGGTCACTGAGGGGCAATGGAACAGGCTGAAAATGCAGCAAAGGCATATTATAAAGTTGTTAAGGTGAACATTACCAAAGGGTGTCCTATTAACCCATAGCACACACAAAGAAAACATTACCATTAATTAGGAGTCGTGTTTGTGTCCACTAGTGATCTGCAGATTGCAGTTGTATCCTCGGGCACTGTGGTATATCCACAGATCAGGTGGGTCAGGTCAGAAAATTATCATTCGTATTAATAGCAGATGGGTTGTGGGTCGGTGAAATAATGCATCATTAATGAGGAAAATATTAATGTCATTCTCTAAAATGTGAACAGAGGTGAGCAGAGCTGCTGTGCTGCAGCAGAGACCCCATTAAGTGAAACACTGTGAGCATTTACACACGAGACACAGCGTAACTTCAATGGTTATTTCAGAAGTTTAGATCTGTTTCCTCCAAGTTTAGAACTACAGTTTTTAGTTTTGCTGCTTAAATGTCCCCCAATATTTGCTGCAGCGTCAATGCTGTGCGCATGGAAACATCAACAATTACTAAAGCCTGCTTCTCCAATCATTAAAATAAATGGTTAAATGAAACAGTCATACATCAATATAATACATAATTTAAATGGCAACATAGCCTACAGGGATGGTAAGGGGTGAGTGAAATGGCCATGCAAGTGTGGGTCTCTAAATCACATGAAAAAATAATTTGGCTGGGTGGTCGGTGGATGATTTATGCATACACTCCTATCCAGATGACATCAGTTTTTAATCAGCCTCACAGAAAACATCCAGCTCTTTAGCTCTTTGTTTCTTGGTGACATTCGTTTGTAAGGCCAGAGTTCATGTCAAACCAAAACAATAAGCTAAATGATGCTAAAGCCCCATTTCCACCAAACGCTTTCAGCATGGTACCTTTGGAACCAAAAGCAACCCTTCAGACATGGCACCTAGGCCCTAGGTCCTCTTAGCATTTCCACAGCAAATGGTCTTAAATGTGGAGAGGTTGTTGTCACTCACTGCTCCATCTAGCACTCACTGTATTTCCTTCTTCATCAGTCTACACCTTGTTTATCGTCCACAGAACGAGGTTGCACGCTACATTTTCTGAACACAACAGGCTGCTTGTCTCTCTCAATGGGATATCTTAAAATAGTGGGTTTGTGCTTTTAGTCCTTCGAAGGCAAGCTCAGGGGTTGAGTGCTGCCTGAGCCCACAGGAACCACGCTCCACAACACTTTCTTTTTTCTCCAAGTGAGGATTGGGATATATGCAGCTCACATAATCTGGTTGAAATCAATATGTATTTTGTAACGCTTCAAGATCCACTTATAACGCAAAATGTGATGTCATCCAAGAGAGACAGTCAAAACTAATGGTGTGATAAAAGTTGCCATACTGAAATTTAAGGTCTGCTGTTGGATTCTTGTCATCACCTCATACATCAAGTTACATTACGAGTAACTTTCCACCTTAAAAGTTGCAGACAGTCGGCCCAGTGAAATAAGTTATCTTTTTATTAGACGACATTCATTTTATAATTGTAGTTTACTCATCCACGTAAAACTCTCCTTGGTTTGAACAGTGGTTACATGAATCTCAAAACCAGCCACAACTCAGCCCTGATCAAAAGTGACTGTACAATCAATGGACTGCAGTGTTCACAGCTCCACCTTTTACTAGTACCAGATCTGTGTGCTTGGTACCCAAACAGAGGGGGGACCAAAAATGGGGACAGTACGAAACGGTTCCATTGGTACCATCCACAACTTTTCATAGTGGAGACGGGAAAAAAAGTGTACCAAACTGAACTGAATCGTACTGTACTGCTTTGTGGAAACAGGGCTTAAGAAAGGCTAAAGAGGTCTGTAAAGCTGGAGGGACCCACAGACCTGGGTGATCCATCTCTAGGGCCTGGTCACTACAACTGACCCCCCACTTAAAGTCCACATAGCAATTTGATGCATCAATGACATTCAAATTATTGATCAGTGCAGCTTTTAAGTTATTTGTATTTTACAAAATGCCACTATGTTTAACTTTTAATATTTAAATTAATTTCCAACAATTAACAACTCATACTTTTCACTATCATCTGAAAGTACCCCACCCACCAGGCTGATGCTGTTCTGGTCCTAAGCAATTTGTCATTTAAGAGTTGCTTATTTTCATGTGATCCCATAATAGGAATAGAGCCCATGTGTCCATTTCAAAATGTCTGGTAGATCAAAACATGTCTACCAATCTGAAAATGCTGTTGTTCAGCAAGAAGGAGCATCTGCACCAAACAGCAGGGATTTTGCAGTTATTTAATGTGAAACAATTTAACATATCACAATTTATTATATGGCTCATTTGTTAGATCACAACATTGTCAGTTTAAGCCTGCTGGCAGAAAAAACAAAAAATTAAATAAACTAAAAACAGCCATGAAGGACCACATTATCATGAGTATAAGCATTATCCAGATCATCTAATACTCTTCACTGACAACAATCCACTTCAAGTCTTCAATCAATCATTCAGAGCTGTTTATAGCAAGGAGAGAAAGAGATGAATGATTTCTAATACAGTGAGCCCGAGCCAATCAGAGTGATAATTGTCGGAGAGCCACCTGCTAAACCACCTCTCAGATTGAAGGGACGTTTAGCGGGTGATGTAGAGCCCTGGTGTCAACAGAAAATTAGTTTGCACAACAAAGGCTCATGATTACAGAATTTGCCCTTATCCAATCTGATTGACAATAAAATCATCCTTCTAATTTAGAAGATAATTGTGCAATTTTCTGTGTGGAAATAGCATAATTGATTTTAGGGAGGAGGATGCAAAGAGAAGAGAAGCCTTGTGGGAAGACACATGACTTCTAAGTAGGAGAACAAAACAACTTTCACTACTTTCCTGTCTCCCCTCTGCTCTGACTGGAGCTGTGTCTCCTCTCTGGAACATTAGTTCTGTGAGGTGCAGTTTGTCAGGATCTAACAGCAATAAATGGGATGAGTTCCATAGCATATATCTTACCCTGTGTAATGGCTCTGATTTATCAGAGGCAACAGTGTATCATCTATCTCTTGTTTAGGTTCTGATCAAGAACGGAGCTGTGACCGTGTGACAAATGCAATTAAAACGGCTTATCATCTCATGCTGCATGGTGAAATGCCTTTACTGCCGCATGGTAATAGGAGGTGCACACACACTCAGAGCCACACACACATACCACATACTGTGCAGGAGAGGTAATGGCATTGTTAATTACCACACTGCTGCCACTGCTGCCGGCCAATATCTCACTTCCTTCACTCTCAGCCACACCTGCCAGTGTAGGAGTGATAAACTGGGTTCACTAGGGAGTGGAGAATGAGGGAAATCTACTTTCCTGCTATGAATGCTAATGCAAACACATACAGTAGCTAGCCAGTAAGCTAACAAGGTCATTACAAGTCCAGAGGTGCATGGCAATGAGCCCCATTAAGCATGCTCTTTATACTGCATATGTCTGCTGCCAGGAAGATGGACGACAACAGCCTGTAATGCAAACCTAACCATGTAAGACAAGTAACTGTAACACAGACCCCAAAGTCTGTGTATGCCAAGCAAACAATACGAACTGGACAACTGCAGTCACGTTTTTCTTTACCATACTTACTTGACTTAATGCTACAACAGTATTATGTTGACGGGCTGTATACCTGCCCAGCAACAAACATCAGACAACGTCAGCAGATAAATTGACCTAGTGGAGCATTCAGCAGCTTGAAGCCAGATGTTTTCCTCAGGAAGTAGTGGGCGAAGGGAAGATTGGACACAGTTAATTAGGTGCCCGAAACATATCCAATGTTATGTTTAGTGATGTCTGCTGAATATGTAAGTAGGTGATTGTTTGGTCACATGTTCATCAGTGTGGCATGATGACATTATGTCAATATTGTGTTCACAGCTTTGTGCGCTGCTCCCACATGGTCAAAATTCAGTTAATTCAAGTTTAAGTAGTGCAGTTTAATGAGGTTTATAATGTTCATAAACATCAGCGGCTGCAGCAGCATCGTCATCATTAACAATCTTGCCTTTTTTATAATAGCGCAACCTTGAAATAAATAAAACCACCAAGGGCCAAAATGTTTGGACTGACCCAAGTGGCAGCCTCCAGTGCTGACAAATGAAGCCAATGCAGAAATGCCAAAAACTGCAGTTTCTCAAATGGCCACTTGAGGCTGCCTCCAGAAGTGATTCAGTTCCCACAGAACCCCATGTTAACATGCCCAACTTTATGGCAGAAATTCACGTTTACAGCATGGTACAAAAACTTAATTTCAACATTTATAACAACTGTACGTGGGTGAATTTTTAAGTTAATGATCCGCTTAAATTTTTATTAAGGCCAACAGTCAGTATGACATTAGAGAAAATCCTTTATTGTGTTAGTCTGACTTTCAAAATACATGTTAACATGTTAGTCCAACTGAAATGGTACTAAATTGAATTTCTCAAAGTCGGACTAACACCCAGATAACGCGACTGAAAGTCAATGTATACAGTCAAACTGACCAAAACAGGCCAAGGCACTCTGCGCACTCTTTGCCCCAGGCTTTGACTTGGAAGTCGAATGAATGTGTATCACAAAAAGAAGGCGGTAACAACATGGCAAACTCTACATTCATAGCTGTGCATTTTTGGATGCTTTTTTTGTTGAATGTGATGTAATTCATACCAGTGAATATCATGCAGCACTACTTCTCAGATACAGTGGAAACCACTTATAGTGGTTATGGTTACAGTGATCGACCAAAAGACCCAAAAGTGTCATTTTATGGGTCAGTTCGCTAGTAGCAGGTGGAAGACATGAGCCGTGTTGCTTAAAACAAATGGTCCTCATCTCTAGCGATGGCAGTAGGCGCAGGTGGTTTTACCAATGCAAACACTACATCAACAGGCTCTTCGCTGCTAGGACTGGCTGCTCCCGACCTGCATTTAGTAATGTAGGATTTGACTTTCAAAGCTCTGTTGGGTCACCCTCTGATTCTGTTCATGTTCTCTTTGTGTTGCCCTTTTGGAGCCAGGCCAACATTATTGGAATGTGGGCGCAGCTATGCTGCATTGTAGCTGCAGGAGCTGATTGTGGCTCCCAACAGAGGAAAGTAGGCTGGTCACAACGAAAACAGGTGAGAATCACATAGTGCCCCCTCTGCCCCTTCAGTTATGAAGTTTATATAGGGACTAGGGATGCACGATAACATCAGAACATCATCGGTATTGGCCAGTATCAGCTTTAAAATGAACAATTGCCCAACATGTTTTTTCTTATTTAGCACAATAAATGAATATTACATATACTGAAAAGTCTCCATCTGCTGGTGGGTCATTACGATAAGAGTATGCATACATAATATGATGTTAATTTCACTACAGAGGAGACTTGATCACTGAAATTAGGTTGGGGAAAAAGTGGATATATCAGTACCGGTTATCGGCCAAATAAGTTGTTACATATCAGCATATTGGATATCAGCAAAAAATCCAATATTGTACATCCCTATTAGGGACATCATGAACTGCCCAGAGAAACTGCTATAAGGGCAGAAAGAGTGGCAGCTTGTAAGAAGTGCAGGTGCACAAAGTTACAGTACGTAAAAAGGTGAGATGTAGAAGTACCGGCCGATGTTGAGCTCTGCATTTCCCATAATGCAACCTGCTAAGCTGCAAAGTGCCCACGTTCCAAATGCCCACAGCTGCTGTTTGTGACCCAGGCTGTCTGTTAAAAATTAGTAACCCGGTGACACCATCAGGAGTCTCAGACTTTGCAAAGCTCCTTCAGAGCCACGTAAGACATAAAAGAATTTTCACAGGCTAGTACTTGTACAAGAACTAGTCCCCATGAGCTAATCTTCCAATCCTGTGTTTTAATTGTCAGATAACATTTGGATGAGATGTGGGCCTCTAAATCTGAAGTATTTGCTTCAGGGAAGAATACAAGATTTCATAAGCTGCAACATTCAGCAGCAGTAAGGCAACTGTTGGGTCGCTGATATCGATTAACAACCCTATTGATGCACCCCTCTGAGACACAGGCTATTTTGTGTAATGGGACATGAAAATCAAAATGTATTGCACATTTAACCACGAGCAATTGAAAAAAAAAACATTTGCTCTTCTGTTTGTGTGTTGCTACATGCATGGGTCTGTCCTTTATGGCAGATCTATAGTAAGAAAGTAATAGTCCCTGTAACTTCCTATAGATCCAATCGATGAAAAGCTCACTGTATGCATCCCCCCAGGGTGACCACTTTCATCAGGTCCCTACCTCGTACAGGTCCAGCATCTGGTTCCCTCCGATGCCCCTAGTGGTCTTGACATTTTCCATGGCCAAAGTGAAGTAGATCCCTCTGGTGTCAGACAAGTAGAGGTTATAGGTGTCATTCTGGTTCCACTCCTGCACCGCGGCAAATACCTGCTTCTCATCAGTGCTGACGATGTGTAAATCCTATCAGGGAGCAGGGAAAGATTAAGAGGAGTTATGACTGGAAGCGGAGAGGTGACGGATTAGAACATGCTGACCCTGTGGGACTGGTCATGAGATCAATGCTGCGGTGTGAATATAAATGCTTGACGACATACTGTAATGTATAGCTCACTCTGGGGCTCGCTCTGAGTGTGGTACCACTACTAAAAGCACGACTTTAAGAGGACAACACGCCAGTTTTTAAGAGAAAGCAGACAAATAAAGGAAAAGCTGGTGGCAAGCCTGTGGCTTAACACATTTTTTAACCAATCTACATAAATTTTGCTATTGTAACAGCATCAAATTCAAAAGCTTGAAGGACTAGGAATGGAAATACTTAATTGAGTCTATGATTAATTAACTCTGCGACACTCTAAAATTAAAACAGATTTCTATGAGTCATAGAAAGGAAGAAGTCAAAATACTTGCCAGGCTAATTTTGCTGCAACTTACCTTAGGCAGGGAATATTTGGGTAGCTTGATCTGTATGAACAAGTCTCTCTTGTAGGACACATAATAGGTGGCTCGCCCTGATGTAGGAACCTACAACACATAAAGTATAATTAATTTCATACACTGTATATTACAAAGCAGGGCAGTAATCACATATTTAACACTGGGGGATCCAACCCTTGAGGAGGGCTTTCCCCCCCAGAAGAAGCCTTCTATGTGGCCATTTTAGAGCATTTTGAAACAAACGTCTTAGATCAGGCTCAATTTGTAATGACTGTGCCATTTTAGGGGTAAGGCGAGGCCCTGTTCATTCCTATAAGAGTTGCTTAGAGGCGCACAAAGTTAAAAAAGCTTATTTTCCACGGTATGAAACTATCTGGATCTTCCGCACTGTGGGGGCCCATAGAGCAAGAACAAACAACATTATCACTCTGACCTCGTCACATATCAACGTTTGGTCATGGACCTTCCAAGTCCACATACAATGTGAAAGGTACCCTGGGTGTGTTGGTTTGTTTTCACAGGAAATGTACTGTTTACATACTGTCTCTGTCAAAATAAATGCACTATGTCAGTACAACAATGCAAACTGACCTTTTTTTTTCACCAACAAAAACACATGATTAGGTCACCTCAAGAACAGGGTTTGGCTTTAAAATCTTACAGAACACAAACACTGCTCTCCCAGGTGAAAGTCTGTGTTTGTTGGACCGCTCCCGCCCACCCTACATGGACTTTTGCCACCTTAACCTTTGTTCTCGTCCCTCTGACGCCGCTGAACGCCGTCAAACCACAACGGCGACCAGCCATGTATCATGCCAATGGGCTTTTTTCGTCAGTGTCTGGCGCTGCAAGTCACTACTCAAGCACCAGATTACGAGGACTTCGGGGTGAGACTGGGCTTGCAAAAGACTTTTGGCAGCTTACACTGGAAGTAATAAAATGGAGACAGCCCTGTGTTTGACACTGACTGTACCTACTCACTGCGGTCAAGCAAAGCCTTCTGCGAAGGTACAGCAACACCACTTGGACAAACCATACGTGGAACTGCAATACACCTTAATACTTGAACCAGTAGTAATAATAATGGCAATTTGACAAGTTTATTTATGCTTATTATTTCATTTGCTAATGATGGCTGTGCATGGTTATTTGCAGTAGCATTGCTTTTCTTTTTCTTTAGGCTATTTTGTTTAATCAGTATATTGAGGGAGACATTTTGAGCATATCTGAAAGTTTGGGTGTGTGTGTTTGTGTGTGTTTACATCATAATAACTAGTTACATGCAGTGTTTCCCTCTATTATCTGGAGTTTGCTTTTATTTGAGCTTTGTTTTTAGCAACATTTTATTTCTCTTTCACTTTTTCTTTTAGCCCTGTGGTGATGGAGCTGTGCTGCTGAACAAATACAGGGGGCACCTTGTATCAAGGCCCCATGTGTAACCTCATCACTGACACCATGTCATATTTTCTCCAATCAATTAAAGTGGTGGGTGAAAGCACACATCAATCTTTCTCACTCTCTTTCTCTCTCCCTCTCTTTGTCCTGTTGGTTTTCAAGGCTCTGCTGGATACACAGGGTAATTTCTTTCTTTTTTTTTTTTTTTGGAGAGACTTGGTCATTTATAGCGATCTCCTGGCTTGCATTCAGAGGATGCTGCCCTCTCTAGGTGTCAATGCGCTTGGTGGTTTCAAAGTGGACTTTGGTAAATATCTCGTAGGACAATCAATAGTCTCATTATTCTTTGTCAAGAGAAATCTTTAAGTTGCCTAACCAAGCCTCATCTGCAGGCTAAGAAAAAAAGAAGTCGTCCATAATGGTCTAGACCCTTTGCAAACACTTAGAGCTGTTAGTTGTTAGCTTATGCAGCAAGAAAACACGGGGCTGGCGGGGCTGGAGAATTGTCATTAGCCTTGAGGCCATGGACGTCAAGAAGTATATACACATACACACACACACATAGAGACATGGAGCAAAGTGAGACTGCAGGCCCATAACCTCCTCCTATCAATAACAACATGAAATTCATTACAGGAAAACCTTCGAACTTAACTTGTGGCTCTCTGCTGAAGAGAAGTGATATCAGTATTAATGTTGTATGACAGGGCTGATTCTTTTACTGATCCTGTAAGTGCTCTGAATGGCTCAGAAGAGAGAAAACAAGCTTGGAGAGGAAATATAGCGGACTACCATTGAGCACTGCAGAACAAGTCCCACATGCAATCGAGGGAAGGAGCAGGAGATCGATGTCGGGGTAACCAGAGGCGGTTTGAACTTTAAGAGGAATTGGTATGATTGATTTTTTTTTCCCATCCCTTTCAGGATCTTTCGTCTGTGACGCATACGTGTTAAAATGTGGAGGTGCTAGAACTGAAGGGGAGGTTTAGGTTGAGTGGTTGTGAGTTTACTTGAAAGACTTCAGAGAGGTCAAACAGGATTGAAGGATCTTTGGAGAACAACTCTATTTCTTTGTCTAATGTGCTGCCAAGGCCAGAAAGGGTTTCGCAGGAAGGCCTTGCCTGTAGGTGGCTCAGGTAAGTGGGCTTCTGAAAAATCCCTGTTCTCTACTGAATAAAACATTTAGTGGGATCAAACAGCTGGAGGAGCACCATCATATATAATACTACAACTGCTGCTACTCACAATAATAACAAAAGACAGACTTTATGAATTTAATGTACTTAATATATTATTAATGGCACAAATGTAGATTCGTAGAGTACACTTAGTGCCTTAGGGTGCTTTAGGTTTACAAGTATTGCACAGGCTGGTGTCAACCTACGTGAGGCTTGGTGGACTGTGGAGAGGTGAGGGGATCAGAGTGTGGAGGATTTTATAAATGATGAAGATCAGCTTGTTGTAACAGAGTCAGGGAAGGTTTTTGGAGGACATGGGTCACCTAACTATCTGAAGCAAGAGATTCACCCTAAGAATGTTGGAGGTGGTGCCAGCAGTTGCATGCTCTAACATGCGTTGGTATTTTCACAACCTTTGGAAAAAGATATATTTCGAAGAGGTGAAGAGGTAAGAGCAAAACTTTTATCCCTAAACACAGAAGCTGAAAACAACTTTTTAGGACATAAAGCACCACAACAATTGTTGGAGGTAAATTTGAATAAAACTGCAGTTGTTGTGGACTAGCCATGTAATTATGCTGACTTTTCCTGTTGACTTTTAAATGCATGAAACCTCATTTGCACAATGTCAAAGTAAATAATATTCATGCTGTAGAGAAAATTAAAACACAACTCATAAATTGCATCTGTGTTACTTGGAATTCAGGACATTACCATTTCAGATTTTTCTGTCGCACAAATCATGATTAATATGACACATAGGGCAGTGGATAGGATGAATATTAAAGCTAGACAAGTTTCACAGAAAAAAACAAAGCATAAATGTTCAGCTGAGGTTAAAGTAAAATGATTTTTTTTTACATATTTACTTTCTGCCTGGCACAATCTTTCATATGAGAGATATTGTGCATGAAACCTTTGAAAACAGCTCTCTGTGATTCTGTGGCAGGAGAAGTGAAAATAGTAGTAAAGAGTCAAGAAGATGATCTAGTAATGAATGCGCCTCAGTAATACTTCAAATATAAATGTCTAATGACTGTGAAAGAGTCTTGTGTAGACCACAACCTAAAACAAAAGAAAGAGGCAGCTTTGAGAACTTCTAACTTTTAGCTTTATCGTTCAGTCTTCTGGTGACGCAGCCTGTCCAGCAGGCAAGCTCTGACACAACAAATCTACTTGACCAACACAGAACACTACAGTCAATAGAAACGTGTAGCTGGTGAGCTTCAACAAACACTGGCAGACAAAGGGCCCTGATATGTTTCTGTGGAGTAGACGTGGTATCAAGTCATGTTTTGCAAGTCGCAACTCAGTCGCAAGTCTTTGTACTTAAGTCCCAAGTCAAGACAGGCAAGTCCAGAGTTACGTTCCAAGACCTAAAGGCTGTCTGTTCTGGAGGAGGAATCCCTCCTCAGTTGGTCTTCCTGAGGTTTCTGCCATTTTTTTTCCCATGAAAGGCTTTTTTGGGGAGTTTTTCCCTTATCCGCTGTGAGGGTCCAAAGGACAGAGGGATGTCATACGCTGTAAAGTCCTCTGAGGCAAATTGTGATTTGTGATATTGGATTTTATAAATAAAATTGAATTGGAAGTTGCTGCATCTCTGTCTTAAATTTGACCCCAATGTTTTATATAGGCAAGTCATTTTTTTGTTGACCATCACATAGGTTTTGTACGCAAATAAAATTATCTTCGGTATCATTTTTTTCTAGCTGATGCTCAATACCATAACGTTAGTCCTTCATAGATCTCTCCTGCAACTTGATTGTTTGAATGAATTCAACAGCATCCGAAGTGGATTCCAGCTTGCTGGGAATGAATAACGTTAACATAAGTTAGCTAATTAGGGAATGAAGGGAATTAAATTTTGTGGCACACTTTTTCAAATAACATACTTTGTTAATATTTGGACTTGGGGTAAGGTGTCAAGTGTTTTCAACATAAAAGGCTCAAGTCCAAGTACAGTCATTCAGTACGTTTACATGCAGCTTGAGAAAATTGAATTATTGGCTTAGTTCGACTGAAACCGGACTTTTAAATGCATGTAAACAGCTTAGTCCAAATGAAATTGGACTATCCGTAGCTCGACTAGCACACCTAGATAATTCGATTGAAAAACAAACTATTGCTGCATGTATCCACTTTGTTTGTTTTTCGCCGAGTCAGACTCCAATCGAACTAACACCATGGCTACCGAGAGGCAGAGGACGCACTTCTAAACGGATAAGGAAACTACATTGATGCACGGACAGCTTAAGGAGCTAAATATTTTGAAGTTTATGGATGGTAGGAAAACGCGAAATGCGGACTTGTTTAATTTATTATTCCTCCTCGGGTCAACCGGAACTAGTTCAATGCGCATTATATTAAATAGGACACAGTGCCGCCTATCGAGGCGGAATCAGACGTACTTGGTCAGAAATTCTACTTTCTCTTCTGCATGTATACTCAGACAAGACGAGAAGTCCAACTTGACTGATTAGCCAAGCTATGTGCTTAGCTCGACCACTGCGTGCATGTAAACGTACTGATTGTCATCGCTGTTAAAGTCTAAGTTGAGTTGCAAGTCGTTTTTGATTTTGTCGAGTCTGAACTCATCAAATTTTAGACTCGAGTCTGACTCGAGTCCAAGTCATGTGACTCTAGTTCACACCCTTTGCTGTTGAGCAAGCAAAGAAAATCAAGATATAAAGTTATCTAAGCTGTCATCATAAGCAGCTTAGAAAATCCTGAGAAATAACACAGTATAGATTACACACCCACCTTTCATAAAGCAATGGCTAAGCTCCTTATAGTGGCTCTTAAATATATAAGACACATTTAACCCAGGGTTGCTAATGTCCCCATCGCATCATATATCATGTGCCAGGTAATAAATGACTGTTTAGAGCCCTACCTGTATGAAAATGTAGTCATCTTGTACCACCAGTGAGCTGATGTCGATGTACCCAGGGAATGGGTAGTTCCTGTTCGCTTCTGTGCACATCTGAGCTCTGCATGTGACATACTGCACATCTGTCATATGAAGACACAAAGAAAATATGAGAAGTCTGTGGCTGCTAGCAATATCTTATCTGTAACGTGATATATTGAAAGAATCTTTGAATCCTTACATTCTTTTCAACTATATAGATAATTAATGTAGCGCTCCAATGATATTTATGTGTGTCGAACTGTATGGGGTTGTATTCCACCTGTCTACGCAGTCTGACATTTTCTCTGACTAATTTTCCTCCCTTTGTAGCACCGGATTTATTCTTATCATGTATAGATACCACAAACAAGCACCTCAGGCTGTCAATCACACAGTGGTTATATGAGAAAAAAAGGATGCGACATCACAGGCAGGCATAAACAGTTTCACCTATGTCGCCTATGGAAGACCTACTGCCATTCAGAGTTAGGGAGCTGACATTCAGCGAGTGAAAGGGAAGAGAAGAAAGGCCATATTAATCAGATATCATGCACTGGGTTTATTGGTGGGGCGAGCCAGTGCTGTTTCCCTGGGGATGCCTTCTCTTCCCCGGGAGAAATTCATTCCTATAGAGCCCTGTTCATTATTCCTCTTTGATGTGTATGTGTGTGTGTGTAGGAGACACTCACTTCCATCTGGTGTGTGAGCCTCCATGTGGACCAGATCTGGCTCCTTGTCGAGGCCGGAGACAGACCTTGGAGACAGTGAAATACCATTGAAGCATACATAACTATAATGGCAATAAAAATAAAAAAGATGTAAAGGAAAAAAGAAAAGAGGAAAAAATACCAGAAAGTCATCAGTGTAGAGAAAGGGTCGAAGAGGAAGAGAGCAAATGCATATGTCCTAAATATTGAGGGGGAAGTGTCCTGTGTCCACCCCCTTCTGAACACTACGCCTACGAGTAAAAAATGTTTCCCCCATATAATGCCACATTATGGCAAGCACGTCCACAGCAACTCGAGACTAGTTCCCTTCCGGCGAAATGCAACAAAACAAAGACAGATACTCATCGCTGACTGGGTGGTGCAGGGTCACCACACTCTGACTGTGGGGATCTCTGGGTAAAATCTTGCTCATTTTACTGCTTGTGGATTAGACCGGATGGACACAGAAGCTCCCATTGTGGCGATATTTCATATCCCTTGGAGGCTGATGAAGCCATTGTCTAAATGCAGCCAACTGGAGGCCTGCCTAGCCATTGCTAGAGGCCCATCCAGTGTTTAGATGTCCTTGAAGGGGCTTTGGTAGTGAAGGGCGAAGCCAGCGAGGGATCCTGCACATTATTTAGGATTATATCACGGAAGTAGCTCCAGATTTATGCAAGTTAGGGTGGGTAGAGCCAACGGCAATCCCGGGCACACCCCAGTCACCTCGGGGGGGGCGGAGGGGGGAGCAATGAGCTGGAATAGATAAGGGCCTACGTTTGTGATGAGTGTGCACTTTCAGACATAGTAGGTACACTGGAGGGGGGGTGAGCAGCAGACGTGACTGGATGAGAAGTGACAGGGACGTCCCGGATCCATTATTAGTCATAGCTCCTCACACTGTATGTTAGCTTCTGTATCTGCATGTTTGCATCTGTAGAAAAGCCGCCTCTTTTCTCCTTCTATTACAGATGTAAAAAAAAAAAAAAAAAATTAAATATTTATGTGCAATATGCCTGATATGAGCGGAACGTGTGTGAGAAATGAAGTGGAATGCGACATGCCCTCGGCCACTGAATGCAAAGTGTGTTCTGAAGGAGGAGATTAATCTTTGCCTGATTGTATCAAGGGGTAGATAATGTGCAGGGTTTCAGCAGCATCACCAGTCAGTCACACACCTTGTTCTAAGCCATCAATATCACTTGCTCAGTCGCGCAGAACATGAGCAACAGTTTCTGCATTCCTGAGTAAACAAAACTTTGCAGAAGAGGAGAGGAGCAGACTAATAGATGTGGAAAAGGATGACTCACCAGTAGAATCTGTTCGGCGTGACGTGTTCGTGGATGAGCTGCCATTTTCTTCCAAAGTCCACCGAGCTGTACAGCTGCGGAGAAAAAAAAAAAAAAAGTCAGTCCTGTTAGCAAGATGAATGCGTGTTTCTGCGCTGGTCCAGCTTCTAATTAGACTGGCTGATTTAAAAGTCGTAACAGTGACGAGCGGACTTGAGACATGGCTGGATAATTCCAGGGTGGAGGTTAGTTTGGGGCTATAAAGCATTATCTGGAGATAGGCTGACATCGCGCTGAGCTGCTATCATCATTACCAACTGGCCATTTAAGCTAACATATTGTCACAGATATAGGCATCTCTAATCCCCTGTCCTCTTGCGATTTACAACTATGGGTTTAGACAAAGCACATAATGGGAATAATACATTAAAACTGAAATAGATCTGACATTAATGTGGCCACTTTTAGCCTGATCAGCAAATAATTTGGTTTGATTCAGTAGGTTTCAGTCTGCTGTTGTGTTGAAAACAAATGTTGAATATGAAACAGTCAAGGTCCTGCAGAATGAGCACACATGAACGCAAGGAATGATGTATAGCTCGGCTGATGCCAAGGTGTACAGTGTGAAGCCAGTGGCCCACTTTCAATGTATTAATTACATTTTCTGGTGCTCGGGCAAACAATTAATAACCCGGGTGCATTTCCCAACACTGTATTGATTGATGTCGTAGACACAGCTCCCCTTATATCTTGCTGTGTCTGTGCATTGTTGTTTCCTCGCAGCACTGTGAGTCGGTGGCCCCGGTTGAGCTCTATGCTAATGTTCCTACTTGTTGCCTTTTATCGCAGCAAATCTGACACTAACTCAGATAAAAGGATCCACATTAGTCACACTGCTGCAAATTTATTTGTCAGCTTCGCAAGGGGGAAAATCCATCTATGTCAGCAGGTGTGTTTTCCATTTAAAAATTACAGTTTACCGGTTGTCTCAAAACATGTACGGCACTCTGGCTGCACAGATTGTGGCAATAATCTGATTGTAATTTGAAAATTGGCGTGATTATTTGGATTTCACATATGGATGTCAAGCTCTATTATATGTTTATTTCATCAAATTATCATCGCTTGAAGGCCATGTTACCATGGATGCATTGTGAGGCAATGGGCCCCTGGGCACAGGTATGAAAAAGGCCCCACCACCTCTCCTACAAGGGAGCAAGACACACACACTTTGTGCTGGTTTTACCTCTTTTATTGCTAGTCATTGCACCTCTTTGTACTTGTTATGCATTTTTTTGTGGTTTTGTCTCTCTTACTGGTAATTTTTTATGTCTTTGAGGTAAACTTGAGTACTTTTTGGTCATTTTAAGTGTCTTTGTGGTTGTTTTGCCCATTTTTTAGTAATTCTGTGTCTTTTTTTCAGTTCCTGTGCATCTCTTTGCATTCATCTTGTCTCTTCCTGATTGGTATTTTTTAATTTGAGTGACATTTTGCCAGTGAAGGGCAGGAGGTCTCCTGGGCCTTTGCCCAGTAGGCCTGTTCAGTAATCCATCCCTGCATGTGTCTGTTTAGAGTGCTTTACACTGATGGCGGTAATGGCACAAGATCCAAGCATTTATCTCATGGACCTTTTTGCAGTGTCACTTTTGGCTGCACCAATTTGCGTTTCCATTATTAGTTAAGATGCGCCATGCCACGCCCAGCTGCACCAGAGATGGACCTTTTCAGGAGTGGGGTCCAAAAGCCAGGTTGCCGCACTCAAGCGAGTAGTGGTGACTTCTCACCGGCCATTGCCAACCCTCGACCACCCTGCTTCTCCCATTCAAACAAGCTGTGTGTTGCAAGACTCTACTCACCTCTGTCTGGAGGAGACCAGAGAGAGAAAGGCGTTTTTTAAAAGTCTATTTGTTCAGCTCTCAGTACTTTTGCAGCTTCCATCTGAATCTCTGTAGTTTGGAGTTTAGTTTCTCTCCTGCATCCTGTTTTTACTTTGGATAGCTGATTTATTTCACTGTTTCATGCTCACTATCAGTATTAGAAATTGTGTGACGTTGCTGCTTGAAAATTTGACATTTCCTAGTTTTGCTGCTTCACAATAAATGTTATACATAACAAAATAACGAGGGACTTTTATTGTGAAATGAAATGTGTTTATCACTGAATCTGCTGAACGTTGTTAGCGGCCTTTCTTCAATAAAGACAAGTTTAATAGTCTGCAGGGAGAAAAGTGAAAGCAGGAATACCAGCGGGGAGATGTTCGATGAAGAGCTGCAGACAACAGACTCCTACCGCACCTCTGCAAACAGCTCACCTCCAACAGGTAAACTTCTTACACCTGCCCTGCTGTGTGATGGAAAAAAACACATGCAGCAAATATAACAGGGGGCTTTAGCTGCAGATCAGCCTATTGCTTTTAAATGTCATCACTCAAGACAAGCCTTCATCAGTCAAAGACACACTCTCAAGAGGGTAGCCCTGTTGTAATGCAAATGCAAATCTCTGACAGCCCAACCCAAACCAAACCAAGCCAAGCCAAGCCAAGCCAGCTCATGACTGTCGAAAAGGGGTTTCAGTGTCCTGTCTGCAGTTAAGGTATGGATATAGTATTAGCTGGAAGCAAACATTTGTCTAAACCTTTATGAAGTTGAACAGACTCTACTATGCAGTACCCATGGGCATCTATTCTACAGAAAATTTGATTTCTGATCCTTCCAACCTCAGTAATGAAAGGTCCCCCACAGGAGCCTTTGGGTTGGTGTAACAGGGCAGCAGGCAGGGTCCCTCATCACTTTGGACAGTGACATATGACGCCAGCGGGCAGGCTCAGCCTCTCCTCCCTCCATTCATCAATTCAATGACATCTTAAATTTTAAAGCTTCTGAGCTGTCACAAAGTAAGCTTCATAGTTTCCCACTCACTTCGATAAATCAAAAGCGCGGCCAACCGGCTGCCATGCCACCGATGGAGCTGGTGACAGCTGAGGGAGCCGGCGAAAGACGGGAGCTCAAATGGTGATTGAGGAATTGCAGAAAGCACGTTGGCTAAATTCATCTATTCATGCTGATGGTGGGTTTAGAAAACATTTGGGTTGCTCTGACTTGTGTGTCAGGTTGCACGTAATGTTGGACCTTCAGCTGAAGGCTCTGTGAAATGCAGTATGAGGACTTCTCAGGGTTTGTTAAGTCCAGGCCAGATTTGTGTAAGGTTAAAACCAAGGCCAATGTTTGTTTTTCTCAATGGAAAATATGAAAAACATTCACTGATACTGATTAAATATTAGTTATTCACCTTTCAACCAAAACAAAAACAAATAAAAACTGAATTTAAAGAGAAGCTAAAAGGTGACAAAAGGAGTAGGGGCCAAATGAACCAATTACTTGATTAAATGCAGTCTTCAAGATACAAAATATTTTTTCCTCAGCTGCTGATTGGTTTGGGGGTTAACACATTTAATCCCAAATTTTTCCCAGACATAAAACTAACCAAATCATGGACCCATCCACTACCACTCCCACCCACCCTATGGACTTTCCTGATCCTTATAGTACATTGTTACCAGCAGTGTTTCAACCTGACTGCGTCCAGCAGCATATCATACCGCCCCTATAGGTGTCGTCCTGTTGACCAGCGGCATATCATAGCAACACCAAAGGTAACGCCTGGCCGCGTTACATACTGCTGCTCAGGTGTCTGACGCCTACATTGACAAAGCGGCGTAATGCCACGACTTTGGAATGAGAACAGGTAGGAGGGGGAGGTCGTTATCACTGATTAAGTTGTTCCTGTCATGATCTGTTTGCAGAAGTTCAGCATATGAACTTAACAGCCTGGCTGGCAAATGACCCGTCTCTCCCTCATAGTCTGGACAACTATAAGGTTGTATGCATTGTCTGGGCCGTCACCTCGATCCCACATATCCAAAACTTCACCGAAAGTGAATGTAAAAAAAAGAAGAGTAAAAGAGTAGGTAGAATAACAACTATGTATGTGTATAAGTACATGTACATCTAGATGCACTGTGTTATCTCACTGGTCACTATTGTTGCCGTCAGCATGTTCACCAATTATGTGACCCCACTGAACAAAGCTGAGTAATTCCAAGTGCACACATTAATACGAGACACCTTAGAGATAATGTGTACCAACAATTTTTGTCCCATCTTTATGTTAACATGCTTTACTAACCATTTGTTTGGGAGCTTTGATGCAGCCATCCTCAGCTCATGGTGCAACCAGGAAGTAAGCAGCTCTGATCATGTGACAATTTACACTAAATATGTGACACTGCACATATTTCATTGAGACCCTTTATTATTTCAATATTTTTCTGGACATGCATTGATACATCATTTGGTAACATTTTCAGAGCCTTATAACTGAACATTTTTGTGGTCACTATTGTTACCAGCTAGATTAAATGGGTGAAGACGCCCACCATTAGCCACAATGTTCTTGTTTTGAGAACTTTGTTGCACCTTTCTTTCCGTCGTTTCCTGTCATCTCTCTGCTAGTGCCATCTAAAAAAGCTTAAATGCTCCCCAAAAATATGTATACATATAAAAAAGAAGCTGATTTAGCTGCTTGATTTGCACTATTACACAAGACTTGTGGTGTGTGACCATTTTACTTCGTCTGCCCATCGCCACTAAACATCTTCATTGTCCCCTTTGTGCCTGAAATCAGCTGTTCTTATCATACTTGATGTGGACGAGGGAGTGTGCTTCCCACACAGAGCATACTATTAGTGAAGCGTTTGTTATTATCATATCATAAGGTCAAGAAAATATTATGCTGCTGCTTTTTGTAAAGCACTGATACAGATTGTTGTTTTTAAGCATTAGCTAACCTAAATTATGGGATATTGTTCAAATTAAGAGAGCGAGCACAGAGGCAGCTCAAAGAGATCTGCCTCTAGTTACTGATTATACCTTCTATTCTGTGCCATGAAAGCACCACGAGATGTGTTATTTAACAGAGCTGTGTGAAAAATGAAAGCAACAGGGGTGGGAAATGAATGGTAAGAAATAACTGTGTATGCACCACACGGCGTGTGCAACCCTCATCTGTGCAGCTGACTTTATCTGCTTTTAACAAGACATATCATTTGTCTAGACGCAGAGTAGTCTGCACGCCGGTACGGCAACACGGCGGGACAAACTCACACAATGTTTGTTTTACACAGAGAAAAAATAACTTCATCCATTGCATTTTCCAAATTTACAAGAAGGCACAAATAATGAGGATAGTCATACAACAGGATTTCTTAAAGTTTATAAAGATTTCCCAAACTCAGTGACTCACGAAACTGCATATTTTTTAAGGGAGTCTGGGGACTTCCTCCCAGAGCAACAAATATTGAGTATATTACCGTTACAGTTTAAATGGTGAAATCAGTTGAAACAGCTTCTTATCTTGGCAGGTAAGAGGGCCCTAACACATCATTAGCATTACAGTGTTCCTTTTTAGTTGGCACTTAATGGGCCATTGGTGAGTCATCCTAACAGGTCTCCCAGAATCCCCCACCCCCCACTTAATGTAGGGCCCAAACACAGCAGGACATTTCCTTTTTTTCAGTTCATCTTGATATACCTTTGTTTTTTTCTTTTCGTTTTGTTTTGTTTCTCTGCAAAACAACACTCCAGCTCAGTCACCAGAAGAAAATGTTGGCACTGCATGTGTCTGCAAACTACAGACATGTTACTTTTGTACATTTTGTACGTGTCTTATCAACATTTTAAGAATACAAACTGCCTTTGTCAGTTAGAGGTGTAAGGGATGGTGGATGGGGTGTCACCTAGGCAAGAAACCTCTGTTTGAGACCAACAAACAACAAAACCAGCAGGTTGTTCCTGTGTTCCCAGCAGCTTTTCAGTGAACAAAACAGTGTGTTTGTGTTTGTAGCGACCTGTTGCTGTGATTTCAGCAGGGACAGTGCCACCAAAAGCGGATATTCATTTATTCCCCGTGACCACTTATCCTGTTAGGGGTCGTGGGGGGGCTGGAGCCTATCCCAGCTGACACTGGGCAAGAGGCAGGGTACACCCTGGACAGGTCGCCAGACTATCA
>JAPZEB010000020.1:32766661-32777891 GCA_029783705.1 Chaetodon striatus | reverse complement strand
CAGTTAACCTGCATGTCTTTAGACTGTGGGAGGAAGCTGTAGTACCCTGAGAAATCCATGCAGACACGGGGAGAACATGCAAACTCCACACAGAAGGGCTCCCTTGAAACATTAACCCTGTTGCTGTAAGGCAACAGTGCTAACCACCACTGTGCCGCCCTTTTTTTCAGTGTATAGTCACCTGAGAATAAAAATCGCTGTGTTTTCAGTACCTTAGAATGAGCTGTTTATATCTACATAGGTAATGGGTCCTTTTCAATGGAGTCCGCCATGTTGTACCGAATGTTTCTACAGTAGCCCAGAATGTACAAACCAAACACTGGCTCTAGACAGGACCATTTACATTTTTGCATTTTGCAGTAGTCAATGTAGCTAGAAGCCTATCCGCAACTAGCCAAACAC
Source organism: Chaetodon striatus (assembly GCA_029783705.1). Lineage (NCBI taxonomy): Eukaryota > Metazoa > Chordata > Actinopteri > Chaetodontiformes > Chaetodontidae > Chaetodon > Chaetodon striatus. The sequence continues at coordinate 32,777,489 of JAPZEB010000020.1, read as the reverse complement.
TAGGGAAACACTGACTTGTAATGTGAAACTGCTTTATTCGTTGTTTTTACTGGTTTTAATCACCTGGTCTGTTTGTTTTGGAGACGAAGAGACCTCTCCAGATAATTTGGCTCCTGGTAAAAACCTCCAGAACATCCATTCATCCATCCATTTCCATCCACTTGTCTGGTACCTGGATGTCCCTCTCCTCAGCAATGCTTTCCAGTTCCTCCTGGGGGACCGCGAGGTGTTTCCAGGCCAGATGAGATATGTAATCCCTTCAGCCTGTTCTGGGTCTGCCCCAGGGCCTCCTACCAGTGGGACGTGCCTTGAATACCTCTAACGGGAGGCGCCCAGGAGGCATCCTGATCAGATGCCCAAACCACCTCAACTGACCCCTTTCAACGCAGAGGAGCAGCGGCTCTACTCCGAGTTCCCTTTGGACGTCCAAGCTCCTTACCCTATCTCTGAGGCTGAGACCAGCCATCCCACAGAGGAAACTCGTTGTGTCTGCGTGTATTCACTACCCAGAGCTCATGACCATACGTGAGGGTTGGGACGCAGAACAGAACAGTGAACACTAACAGAATTCTAACCAGGAGGTCACGCTTGGCACATGGGAGAAGTCTCAGCTGGTTCTAATCTGCAATCCTAAGCACAAGATGCCACTAAATCCTACACACTGCTCCTTTAACACACTTGCTGTTTGGGAGTTTCAGGTGATCTCATGGATTCATTCATTCACCCTGACACTGTGTTCATATTAGCTGGTTTCTTGTCAGGAGGGGGTTGTGCTTAGTTTTGTTTTGCCCTTACCAATCAGTAAGGAGTGATGAATCTGTCCCAACAATATAATTTTCTCTTGATTTTCAGAGCAGCAGCAGTAGTTTCTAGGAGCAGAAGTTCACTTAAAGATTGCACATTAATTAAAAATAAATGTTGCATTTAAAAATTGATATGTCTTTGCAGCTGAGTTACACCAACCAGGAAATCTGTTTCAATCTCATCCATGCTTGCCACTTTTTTTCATGAATGCATCCAGCTAGTAGAAAGATGAAATGACTGTTTCTCCAATTGGTGGAAACAGCCATCAATGGGCACAACACTAGAAAATCTATATGACTTGCGGGACAAATTTAAGATGTGGATGGTAATCAGAGGTCCGGAAGCAGGCTTAAGAATCAGAAGAGAAACACAAATTTTTCCCACCTATGTTCACAGTCATCAAAATAAAGTCTGCTGAATGAATTGGTATTTGTAAAGGAAGAATGTGGAGTGAGAATGTGCACACCCAACAATATCAGTGTTTGGTCATTGAATTTCCACATCCAGATACAACGTGAAAGGTACCCTGTGTGCGTTAGCTGTTGGCATTCTGGGACAACGTGTCAAGTTCTGTCTGTTACATACAGTCTCTTTCAAAATAAATGCACTACATTAGTATAACACTGGAAATTGATGTTATTTTCCTTCTACAATGAACGCAGGTGGTTGAGTTTAGGAAAAAAGAACAGGGTTTGGCTTTATAATCTCACGGGACAAGGACACTGCTCGCTTGGGTTGGTGTTTGTTGGACCGATTCACAACCCCTCCCACCCGCCCCACTCGGACTTTCACTGCTATATTGGCGTTCTTGTCCCGCCGTGTTTCCCCCTGACACCGCCGGGCACTATTAAACTATAATGGCATCCAGCGTTAAAGGACGACTTTTTTTCGTGGGTGTCTGACGCTGCAAGTCTCTGCCCAAGTGCCAGATTTCGATGACTATGGAGCGAGACCGGGTTGGCACACCAGACGCATTCATCAGGCGAAGTGTACAAACAGTTTTAGCTGAGATAGCTGCGGGTGATACGATAAGGAGCAGATTAAACATTTGTCAAGAGACAGAAAACGATGTTTTTAGCCTGTGTGCCAACTTCACTGATTGTTTTATTATTTTTGCCGCTGACACAGCGTTCTGTAAAATGTCTATCAAAGGCACTTTTACAAAGTTAATTTTAAATTATTTATGAGCGATAAATTTTAGCATTATTTTTATCCACATTCACCCCCCTGTAAGCGATCGTTTAATTTAATCCCGTGGAGCACTTTGTGAAGTCAGTTTCCACATGAGTGCTATGAATGAATCATTGATCATCCTTGTGACATTTAATAATGATGATGACTGAGATTATGCCGCGATGATGGTTTGCGGGAATGTGATGAATAAGTGGTATGGACGCTACGAATATCAACAGCCGTGCGTAATTCAGATTCAGACAACTTTATTAATCCTACCAGGGGCAATTTGTGTAAACAACTTGCCTTGCATGCATACTGTGACATACAGTAACATTTAGACACATAAATGGGAGAGTAATAAATAAAAATCAATGACAGCTACACTGGCGTCATTGGAGAAAGTTGCAGATGTGACACAGTCAGTAAAATTGTACTTTCTTTCTTCACTTTTTTTATTTCTCATTGACAGGCCTAATGAATGGTTGAGGGGCACAAGTATCAATATGCAAGCGGTTGTTTACAGTGAGCTGTGGGTGAGGGAATGAGGCTTGTGCCCGTGCACCCAGCACCTAAATGATTGAGCTTTATAAAACAGAATCAGGCGTGACCTTCTTCTGATGGACTGAGCTGTGATTAGATCAACGTACTGTAGTCATGTAACATGAATAAATGGCTTTGCGAAACTATCTGTTCACAGACATGAACAGCTGTACACTTGAATGCCAGTCCTGCCAAGGTGAAAAAGAAGCCTCCTGGAAGACTTTATAACTTCGTCAGGGAGCAAGTGCCAGCAACAACATTACCTCGACTGAAAATGACTCAGTCAACTTAACTCAGTCATCACCATTAGTCAAGCGGAAGAGTAATTGAGCTCATCCCCATTACACATAAGACAACAATATGGCATGGGGACGTCATTAGGTGCAGGAGGGGGAAAAAGTGATGAAGAGCTCACTGAAATGAGATTGGATTTAAACAAGTGCCGCTGCTGTCCTGGGGGCCTTACATGGATGCTCTTTGAGCAGATAGGTGGAGGCTGCATAATGATGAGACACTTAGTTTCCCTACCGTTCAGATTTATGGGCTCCAAGGCCTGTTACGATCATTAGGGGGATTGTGAAAGAAAAAGGGAAATGGGGTTGAGACTATATGGGCATGGGAGGAGGTGGAAATTACACCGAGGTTTCTTTCTGGTAACACAGCACTTTTGAACCATAAATCTTTGATCTTCTCCTCCCTATCTGTGCAATGGCATTTTATAATGGAAGAGTCCCTATGATTTCACACTCCAATTAGTAAATTACTAATGTCCTAATATGCAAGTCTTGGGATAACAATAAACAAACAGGTCAGACCCTGAGGTAACCTGATTAACTAAAAAAGAAAAACAGATTTTACACAACGTAACTAAAAATTAATGGCTTTTGTTTGATTGTGTTGGAGGTTAGTCAAACAACCCTAAATGAACTGTAGAAACACTGAAAAAAGGAGGTATAAAAGGAAAAATACCACTTGAAACAACAATGTAATGATTGTTTTTGTTTTTGCATAATGCCTGCAAGTAGACCAGAGGAAACTTGAATCAGTGACTTGGATCTCTGGTAAAGGATATACAAACATCAGCAAAATTTTACCACCGCTAAAACTGAATGAACGGGAGTCATTAGGCATTTGGAACATGTTGAATAATTCATACTGCATAATCAACTTATATAAACCGAAACATTTGCTTGTATGTCACCTGGGGTGGACTTACAAAAAGAAAAAAAAAAAAAAAGATATTGTTGCCTTAATGACTCCTAGGTTCTTAAGATTCGCTCAGTGTTCTGCTAATGTTGGCTGCTCTGGAAAACCAAACAATGACCACAAAAATATTCTAGCACATATAACATATACTGACTTTCAGGTCATCTGTGGTGTTCACAGAGTGAAGAGTCTTTTGTTCCTTGACTTCAATCATTAAGGCAGTGCTTCCTCCCCGGCAATGTGAGTGCCCCCATAAAATGGCACCAGGGATGAGGAGAAGCGCTGTCTGAAGGACAAACTCAGAGAACAAAAGTGTCTCTGCTTGCTGTCGGTCCATAATCTGCAAGCTTTATAACTACTTCGGCACACACACTACAAGTATGCAGACAACACACCGAGGTACTTTGTCAAGCAGAAATAAAGTGTCTGTCAACTATCAAACTGACAATAGTTATGAGCAAAAGATGATGAGATGGACATAAGCATAATGTTTTTTTACAAGCAAAAGTCATGTATTGAAAATATCAGCTACATAAAGCATTAAAAATACGGTCCTCCATAATTGACCCTTCTTAAGTTTCAATTTGTGCTCCAATAACAGTTGAGAAAGTTTCGGCAGAACCTTTAGTAAACTTCTCTCTTTCCTGTTATACTTAGATATGCAATGTTCTAGGCTCACCTATGTTGAATAGAAATTTTGAAGATCTCTGTCACAGTCCTCACGGACACATTATATTGTTTATAGTCATATCTCATGTTACTAAAGTTAGCAAAACACTAGCTAACTAGCTAACAAATGCATAGATTATAAATAATAAATGGGCTGCACTTGTAAAGCGCCTTTCTAGTCTACCAACCACTCAAAGTGCTTACACATAATGTGTCACATTCACCCATACACACACAAATTCACACACTGGTGGCTGAGGCTATCATACATGGTGCCACCTGCTACTCAGTAACCACTCACATGCTCTCACACACCGATGGATCAGCCATCAGGAGCAATTTGAGTTTCTATATCTTGCCCAAGTATGCTTCGATATGCCGGCTAGTAGAGCTGTGGATCAAACCGCCGATTGGCGGATCCAATTTTTGCTTCTCCTCTGAGCCACAGCTGCCTCATGTTAGCTACATCAAGAGGAATCAGATCACCAATGTCAGCCAGGTTTCCTTTTCTCCTTATTGCTGTGGTAATGTTGAAGAAATTTGGAGAAGGACAGATAGGTTGTTGATGAGCTATAATAAGCCACAAATGATCAAGGCTAACGTTCCTTTGTTTGTATTGTCTCTGTATGGCTAGGTAACATTTGAGGTTATTTACTTGGATATACACATCATCATTGTTAATTTATCCTTCCGTTGCATATTGTAGTACTTGCTGTCAGTTTTTACTAGCTAATAAACACTGCAGCACCTGACTAAACGTAACCATCGTCCCCATGTTTCTCTTTGTCAAGCTTGTTTAACCTAGCAACAGTAATTAAGATTGGCAGGGCCTAGGATTCAGGTGGGGGTAGCTGTAGAAGGTACAGACACCATTACGCCACTATATATGTATCAGCTAATCATAGAGCAAAGGACATCCCAGAATGTTTTTTTTCCTTCAAAGCTAGGGTAAGGAGGTTAGGCTAACATTTACTTTGTGGCCATGAAAACAGCAGTTGGGAAAACAATCACAACTTACTCACCTGCTTCCCACCACATTTGGGGAATTAGGGTTAGCAGGTTAGCAGCAGAGCGGGCCTACAGGAGTGACAAGAGCTAAACAGCCATTTTTGTTAAATGGTAGCTGACCTTTATTTCCACACACAGACAGGCTCACTCATGGGATGACGGTGACTAACATTAATGTCATAATTAACTGTGGCCCAAAAACAAACACTCTGACTCCTCGCTGCAAGAGAGCAGCTCAGAGTAGACCCTCCATCCATCCTGCTGCCCGTTGCAACCGAGCCAATGGTATAAACTGTCATACCCTCCCTCCCCACAGATTTGAAATATGCAACCTGTTCACGTGCTTTCCCTTACCTCTGTTGATGTGATAAAGGGAACAAGTTTGATTTGAAGAAGTGATTCTAAGCTAGTGTGTCATATCAGGGTTGGCTCGCCTGCAGCGTCAGCGGGGCTGATGATGAGGGAATACACAGCAGGCCAACAAACAAGCTGATAGACGAGCCAACAGACAGATGAATTGATATCTATTCACCTGTTGCCACGCAAACAGAGGATGTCAGCAAAGCCTCTATAACAGATAGAAATGAGTTATTTTAAAAGACTTAAAGCGTGATCCATCAATCTTCATTTGTTGCTTTGTCCCTACGTCTCTCAGCTCCACCCTCCTCTGATGAACCTTACACACATACCTGCTGACAGCCACCTTACCTTCAGCCTGTTGTCTCTACCCCCCCAAATATGTTTCTCTTCTGTGAAGAGCTAAAAGGTGGACTGACAGGCCCACACGGCTCGATAAGAGCAGCGACCATGCAAGCAACATGTAAAGGTTACAACAGATGTTGAAATATCAAAGGCTCCTCCTTCAGCCGGCGAATTCTAAACACCTTCAGAGGACACAGGTTGTTTACTAAAAGACTAGCGTCTACCTCTATAACATCTTTCCTCAGGGAAGATTATTACTTTCACCTGATCTTTGGATATGGCAGAGAAATTCCATGATAAATAATATACTGACCAACCACTGTATAATTGAGGTTTACATGGTATGTGCTTAGTTTTAAACCAAGGCAGCATACCCAAATTCACCTGTGAGAGGACCCCAGGATTGCTTCAGTATTGGGTGAGTGTGGTGCAGGGCTGGGGTAAAAGGTGACGTTTCATAGGGTTTGGGTTGAGGGTTTGGTGGTAAGTTGACATTTCCTTCTTCGAGAGCAGATGTGGAAAAATCTCAACTCAAAGTCCACTTGAGACACATAAAGGTTAGGAGGGATGGTGAAATATCAAAGGCTCCTCCTTCAGCCGGTGAATCGTAAACACCCTCAGAGGACAAGAGGTGTTTACTAAGGGCAAAGAGACTAGACTCGGATACAATGAAGAAATCCCTTTGGTATGCCACACAGCAATGCTAGCCAACTGCTTTATAATGAAAGTTAGCATGCTATTTGCCTTGTTTAAAACTGTCATGGCAGCATGAGCTCAACGGTTTCGGTTAGGATAAGGCTGCCAGTATGTTTCATCAGAACTTTCTCTGTGTACAAACAAGTGCATCACTATAAATACCCTTCAGGAGAGGTTGCCCGAAGAAAGACATCTTCATGTTGTCAGAGGTTAGGATTAGAAACGTTCCAATACCATTTTTTCCTTTCCAATGCCAATACCTAAATTGATGTATCAGCCAATACCGTGAACCCTTCTACTGTCATTGTATTGAAAAAAAATACATCAATAACAGCTGTATACGACTAACCAATTTCCATGTCAAGAATCTAAAATAAAATTAAAAAAAAAAAGACAAAGTGGAGGCCATTTAAAGTAAGGTTCTAGACCACAGTGTTCCAGAAATCCAGCATTTTAGGCAGTATTGGAGGCATTTCCGACTATGGTGATGGTATGAGAACAACTCTCATTAGGATTTAGGATCAGTGCACTGGGAGCTAAAGAACAGAGTGACATTTCATTCCTGACCTTGTGGAGTTGTTGACAAAACAGCCTCTTCTCTTGATGCTGTCTACCATGGTCAAGAGTGAGCCATCAACCTAAACCATTAAGCCAACATGAGTAATATGTTCTAGCGGTGCTCAGAGTAATGGAAGGATGAATGTCTTCAGTTCCATGGCAACTGAGCAAACTATATCTGCTGAGTGAACATAAAGTAACCCGCCTTAGCTAATGTACTTTTCAAGATTCTAGATTTATATTCAATAATTTATTATCATTTCAGTGAAACATTGATTGGAATTTGTCTTAGCGTGTCCCTGAGTCTATCTCATTTTGTTTAAATTAGGTTAAATAAGGAATCTGCACTCAATACAAAGATTGAAGGGGACTTTATTACACCAAAGTCCCAAAGACTAATAGGGGACTTTGGTGTAATAAAGTCCGCTATTAGTCTCTCGGGTTGCATCCTAGATGGGAACTTGGGGGGAGCTTCCATGGCCTTGAACATTTTGGGCAAGGTAAAGGTAGGATTTGGGGCACTAGATACCTTGCCAGAAGGGCTAGATTACTGGATAGGGAATACCAAAGGCTCTTAACTTCCTGCTTAGTCCAGTGTCACCTGGAATACACCATTAATTCACAGTACTGGGAACTTAATAAAACAATCCAAGGGATGGATCACAGGAGTCATGTGAGCGGGTCTTAGTTCTTTCAGTTACAGTGGCTCCAACTTAAGAATAAAGCACCTCATATCAAACTTAATATACAGGGTCTATAGGATTGTCAATGGTAAAGCCCGTAGTTACTTCTACAATTATTTTAAAAAGTCAGAGGAAGTCCATAATCGCAATACTAAAGCTAGGGTAGCCAACCTGAGCCATCATAGATTACAACTGCGATTGGTAACATTTCATTTATCTATGCCGCTGAGTGGAACTAACTCCCTCTAGCAATAAGGAGGTACAGATCCCACAAGCCTTTAAAAAAATTGTTTAACAGAAGCTGCTAGATAAGTTCACGGTCGTTTTGCACATTAAAATTGGGTTTCTTAAAAAAAAGAACGTGCATATGTTCATCGTTGTTTGTTATTGGTATGCATATCTGTGGTTGGGTTGCCGTGTTGTGATGTGGTATATTGTGGTCAAGCATTTTCTGCTTTAGCCGTGGAATGGTCGTCTCCATCTTGTTGTGTGGTGTGAGGTCTGATATATCAGGGACCACGATGAAAATAAATCCTGCCTGGCCTTAAGGTTTTAGCCCTAACATTGGCATATACAGTTTTATTTTTTTACTGCCGTATTTAAATTCTTGTCAACTAAAGTAAACTAAACTAAAAAGAGTGGACAAACTTTACAATACAAATACACATCAACATAAACAACAACATTACTCTAACAGGGTAAATAAAACAAAATGCCTGGTGCCTTGAGAAACCCACTGGGGGACATAGTTCAGCTGAGTTCATAGAGTGAACTGATGATGAGGAGTTAAGGGCCTTCACTGCCTCAGGAGTTTTAGTGGTTCTATTTTCGTAACAAATTGGCAATTAATGAAATTGCCAAACTCAATTGACATGCACTGAATCCTGGAACTTTTGGGGCCGCTTGATCCAGCCTTGCATGGCAGCTAAAGGCAGCTATTACTTTTTTTTTCCAATTTCAAAAGAACAGCATTTGGTAAAAGTGCAAAAACTAACTCATGAAGAGCATAAAAGCTGATTGTCCGAGAGGGGCTTTGTTCCTTTGAAATGAATGTAAAAAGACTGAGGTATAATTTTTAGCGAGGGCTACCAAGTAGCAGGAAAGTTTCTTCTCATTGCTTTTGATACACTCAACTGTCGGCTTGGCAGCACACCTCCATCTGCTGTTTTGACAACGGAGTGACAATACATATCTGCTATTCCATCAGAACGAGTTACTCCATCTGTTCTGCCTGCCTCTCCTTGCCATGTCGCCGTGAGTGCTTCACTGTATCCATAATTTCCCTTTGATTTCAGAGCCCCTTTCCCTGTTTCATCATGCAAGACACAACAAGACCACAATCAAACATTTCCCGATGAATCAGGCCATGCTTGACCTGGTGTAATCTTACTATCTTGCTCTATTTCAAGTTAATATCGTAAAATTTTAATTTGTGCCTACTCACTTGTGCAGATCAGGGTTTTTCCTGGCTCAAAATAAGGTGGAGGTGGTGCAATCCTGATCATGTACACACATGTGCATGTGCACTGTGCCTTCAGCAGGCTCAAGGAAACACTTTTTACAAAAAAAAAAAAAAAACATCACTTAGGAGTTCAAAGAGTATTTTTTAGGATAATTGATTGGTAATTGAATGATTAAAAATAAGCTAAAATTATTAATTTTTAATGGCTAAATTGTTATTAGGATCGTCAGTTGTGTCTACAATGATAATTCCTAGATATTAAATGTTCATCTGCAATTTTCCATAATGGTCCAAGTAATATTAATACTCTAATAAAACAGCATATCAAATTACCTGGATAAGCTTTGTTTGAGACTAAGAACATGACTGCAAATACTGATTATCTGATTAACTGAATATCTTGTAAAACAATTTGATTCTGCAGGCAAAATATTATTTACACAAAGGTAGATCTCCTCGTGTTTTTCAAGCATTAAGAAAATATTTTTAAATGATAATTGGGTTTTAAATAACCCTCTTTCACACTTTTACAGGACAGTTTTTACTTTTTATATGATGCATTTTAAGGTGGCACGGTGGAAGTGCATGTTCTCCCCATGTCAGCTTGGGTTTTCTCTGGGTGCTCCGGCTTCCTCCCACAGTCCAAAGACATGCAGGTTGGGGATAGGTTAATTGGTGACTCTAAATTGTCCGTAGGTGTGAGTGTGAGTGCGAATGGTTGTCTGTCTCTATGTGTCAGCCCTGCAATAGTCTGGTGACCTGTCCAGGGTGTACCCTGCCTCTTGCTCAATGTCAGCTGGGATAGGCTCCAGCCCCCCCGCGACTCATGGATGTACATGATCATTCACAACTTTGTAAGTGCACAGATAGTTTATTTAAGTCAAAACAAGTCGATTATGGACTCCTCGTCTTCTCCTCTCCTCAAAAGCTGTCTTCCAAGCTTGTGCACTACACACATCCCGGACACCCCTTGTTCACGTGTACAGCCCATGGTTATCCTCTTACATCAACAATACTTGAGATTTGTGTTTAGCAATCAACTTGTTTTGACTTCAATTCAAAATGGCGGCGACCGGAAAACTACCTCAAGGTACTGTTTTTGTAAACAGTCATTTTTATAAACTGCGCACTTACAAAGCTGTGAATTGTAAAGTGCTTTCAGTCAAAGCGCACAATAAAAGCACTATAAATAAAATACAATAAAACAATGACAGACAACAATCAACAGACAAATCCAGACTATACACAACAGTGAACAAATGGGTCTTAAGCTTAGCTTTAAATACATCAGCTGAACATGCCTGCCTAATACCAATAGGTAGAT
>JAPZEB010000020.1:32743656-32766561 GCA_029783705.1 Chaetodon striatus | reverse complement strand
GGTGAACATGGTAAAGATTTTATCTGCACGCTAGCATGTTATGCCTCAGTGCAGCCTCCCAAAACTTCCAGGGAGGCTGTAAATCCTCAGGCTGTGCTTGAAATTTCATACTAACACACTACTCATACTAAGTATGATGTAAAATTGAGCATCTGGTGCATTCCAACTGCATAGTATGTGGATTTTAGGTATGGGGGAAATGCTGAGATGTTGGATAGAGTATACCACAGACTGTATAAAATACGTATTAAGTACGTACCGACCGTGATGTCACCCATTGGTTAGCTGACTCACTTTTTGACCTCACGAGTTCGGAATTTTGGCATTCGCATCTTGGCTTTATAAAGGCCAGAAGTGACCATATTTCAATGAGAAGGTGGAGCTGTGGAGGAGCCAGGGCTGGGTCTGACTCATAGACTATGATGATGGCTCAAAGACAACCTCATTCAAGCAACCTAGCCCTTAAAGTCTTTGGCAATTCCGTACTATCTTCCTTTTCCAGCCCCGCAGGTTGCCCCTTGCAGTCTACTAGATTAGCAAGACTTTTTCAGTATGGGATGTGAGCTTACTGGACATACTCAACCATCCCAAAATACACTGTGGCTCTTCAGACTGTCCAATGCTTGACTGTGAGGCTCATGATTAAAATAATTAACTTACAGACAGAATAATTACAAATGATGGCGAGTGATATAAAGGCACAGAAAACATGGGCGCTCAGATATTTAATTAATAATTATATAATTAAATTCAGATTTTCTGTAAAATAATACTGGGGAAATATTTCACTGAGTGGAAGAGATAATATTGTGCCACACAATTTTCATTCAGCTCAGACAGGTAATGTCTTGATCAGTGCAGCGATGTGATGCAGAGAAGAAGTATTGCTCGAGCATACTTCAGTGTAAACAGTCTGCTGGTAATGGCAATCTTAGCTGTTAATTTTGTAGAAGGTAGGCCGCACATAATGATCGAGTACGTAGTGTGCCAACACGTTCTCATCCCCATTCGTCACATATTGTTGATTTGTCAGTGGCCTTTCACGTCTACATATGACATGCTAGGTATCCTGCGTATGCCAGGAAGTCAACAAAAGCACGTGGTTAGGTTTAGAAAAAAAACCCATCATGGCTTGGCTCTACGTTGATACAGTAAGCAAACAGCAGGCTCCCAGGTGAAAGTCCATGGTTTGTTGGACCCATCCACCACCCCTTCTACCCATTCTAAAGCGACTCGCCAGCTTGTTACATTATGTCTTTGCCCGCAGCATTTCAACCTGACGCTGTCCAGCTGTGTATCAAAAAAAAGTCTGGCTGTGTTATGAACTAACGCAGACCGTCCACGCATTATACCGCCACGAAAGGGGGCTTTCGCCTCAGGTGTTTCATGCCAAAATCACAAACAAAGTTGTGGTATTCGACAACTGTGTTAGTATGCAATTCCAAACACAGCCTTAGTCTTGATCAAAGAAAGGCTACATTCCAAACTAAGGGTTATTTGTTGAATAATGGGAAGTGTTGAAGTGTTTTGGGGACCTTGATTGTCATTGGAGAATAAAAGTCATCATAAGTCAAACACTGTTGCATCAGTTTTGACTACTCTTCCCTTGATCTGTCCCTCACAACCTTATGTAAGTGCAGCACTAACGCAGTGGAGTGCTCCTCAATAACAACAACACAAGGGACATGTCGGATCATAATGATGGTAATAAAGATAATAATGATTAATGACAAATAGTAGCTGGAAAATTATTCCATTCTGTCATAGGTCAACAATTCACACAAGGAAATAGCTGATTGCAAACAATGTTTGATTACAGTGTACAGCACTGTACTCATGTCTCTGATGCAATTATTGGATGATTTACAGTAATTACTACAAAGTCCATTAGAGAGTCACGGCCTTGTCTTTTAAGTTTGCTGAGGCGTGAGCAGCGGTATGGTAATATTTATTACCGCGATAGAAACCTTCTGTTTACAAATCCCTACAATTCCACTGCAAGGAACATAAAGGGAAATATTCATCTCCTTTCTTCTGATATGGAGAAATGTGCTTCTCTGCAGCATCCCTCAAATGCTACTAAATATCCGCCAACACACCATCAGAAATATTGTAGTTTTTACGTCAGCTAGGGCAAGAAAGTCTCTCATGAATAAGTGAGGAAATTATAAAAAACAGACTGTTCTTGTCTGGGCTTTTGACAAAAAGAACAAAAAAAGATTTTTTTAGGCAAGTTGCCCTAACACCCAGTCTGCTGGGAGCTCAGATGGTTCACAGGGAATAAAATAAGACAACTCCTATTTATTCTATGTGTGGAGCTTCTTCCCTCTACTGTTCTTCTGTGTCAGCCTGTTTACATAACTCACTCACTTGGCAGCACCAACATTGGCCTTATTCTCAGAAGCCAACTTGGGACTACATCAATGAGTAATTGTCTCCACAAACCCCTCACAGTCAAGAGATAAGAGCCTGCAAAGGTCACTAAGAGTTCTAAATCTAAAAATACCTCCATTTACTCAAGGAGGGGACTGACCTGAATGTTAATTTAAAAGAAAAAGTCATAAAAGAGAATCAGGAATTACAACAAATACTTCACTCCAGCCTATTTGTCCTGACATGCATTCTGATGTCTCGCTAAAGAGTTTCACTCCTGCCTCAAAGTTAAGTCCTCGGGGCTACACTTAACCACGGCTAAGCACCAACTTACAGCTGATTAAATTCAGAGTGACCCAGTATGAAAACTATTAGCCGGTTACAAGCTGAAAATGAGCATATTAAAGCGTCTCGCTGCTGGCTCAACAGTGGAGATGAAGTGTCGGGGCCTGCGAGGGAAATCAGGTCGAATTAAGCAACCAATAATATCTGTGTAAACCTCTTTTAACTAACTAGATGAAGAACATATTCTTTATTTGCAACAACAGCCCCGGGAGGTGGATGCGGTGTGGATAACACATTCAGGAGCGAAATGAAAATGGGTCTAGCAGAGGCGATAATCATGCCCGGGCCTTTTAGCTTTGGGTGCCAAGGTGTCCTACTGATGATGCAAATTACAGCCACATTAGTCATATCCTCATAATACCTGTAATCTTCATTGCACGCACTGACCCCTACTACATTGTTAATGTTGAGTTGCTGGATCCAACTCAGCCGCCTTTGCCTTCCTGAACTTTCTGCTCCGCTGCTTGATGTATACCCACCTTCATGACTGAGATGTATTTAATCAGTGAGATCAATAGCTGTTACCGTCATTGATCTTGAGAGTCTATTTCATGGGCGAGTCGGGCTCGCCTCATATTTTGTATACGCTGTAATTTTTATAGATAATGTAAGATGCTAAGGGCTGTTTTTAATTAACATTAGGAAAGACTGTTTTGGAATAATATAACAGCAGTGACTGATGAGTACGTTTTTTTACTCCTCGCAATCCATCAGAATAATTTTATGTTTTGCCCATAACCTTGGCTGAAGGCATACAGCACCTCTCTTTCAACTACTCCTACCCACACTTCACAGGGATTTGAACTTCTTGAACCTGGCTGCCTTGTTCGTCTTAATAGTTGCTCTCGCAGGTTAAAATAGCAGCAGAAGAATTTTTCATGCTCAGTTTTAATGCTGGAGCAAAGGAGTGGAGCTCAAATTAAAGTTTAGATCCTTCTGACGTTTTTTTTTTTTTTGTTTCCTGTGACCGAATGTTTTATGTGTGAAAATAAGATTTAGAGGCAGATGTGAGACTACAGAGGAGGAGAGGATTCTGTGCAAGGCAAAAACCACAGATGCTACCCAATTAGCAAGAATCATAACATCCACTAAATATAATACATTTAATTATGAGCCTTGATATCTGGTAAACATAATCTACAGGTTAAAGTTATTTTCGCATGTTTATATCAATCCAGTTTCATATTTTTTTAGGTCTATATTTTAGATAGCATGAATCCAGTCTGCCAAGATAAAAACCCTGACATTTGCTCACGCAGTGACAACCTTTTCAAAGCTTTATCGTTGACAGGTTTGATACAGCCACCACTGTTCACCAAACATCACCCTCATCCTGCACCATGTCCCCCCTGCGGGGCGATGGCTTTGGCTCTCAGGTCAGAGTCACTGACCTTCATGGCGCACCTTTGCAGCGCACAATCTGAAAGCACTGTGTGAAGATGGTGTGCAGAGCTTCATACTGTGTGACAAAGCCCAGTGAAGGTGACACCAAATAGGAAAATGGGAGGGCGAGGATCACTTTAAGGGACCGATGTTGTTTTTAGCTAATGTAGTATATACCATTCTGAAATAAAAGCACAAATACAGCCCCAAACAACAGCTGAGTCTCTGTACTGTTCAGACAACAAAGAGCAGGTCCGACATAAAGCCAGGGCCAATAAACAAATTACTCGTACCTTTACAGTAATGGCTTGCATGGTGCATTGTGTGCATTTTCTCAGCATCATTTCCATCAGTGTAACAACACAGTGGTGCCTCACTCACAGCTCTCTGCCTCTGAGCTCTTTTTAACAGAAATGCCCTTTTACTTATAGGTGAAGTCTTTCTAATTTGTTATACACTTTCTGCAAATGTTTCAAAAAAACAAGTGTGTATATAATAATAGTCATTTTATGGTAGGGTTATTTTAAAGAAGCATGTGATGCACACTTCCAATTAGATCATTCAACAAATGTTCAACATATATGAAAAAAATCAAGTTTCCAGTAATATATTAAACAGAAATACATATTAACATCTCTGCTTGAGGTTAGCGGCTGGCTTACATTAGCAGCTACTATCATAACACACTCAAATCTCTGACCAAGCCATCAGCAGTCTAATTGCATTGTGTGTAATGTAGGCGCCAGGTTTTGACAGGGAAAAAAAAAATGCATGAAAAAAAACGGGCCTCATGTACTTATATGTGTCTAGAAATGTTCTTACTATGTGCATAAAATAAGTGTTGTCACAAAATCATCATTGGCTTCATGACGTGTGCACCGGCAGGTTTTGTTCTTACCACCTTGCATATGTTAGTGAATCAGAACCGTTCTGAATTAGCAGGCCTGTGCTAAGGGTAATCCCTTTGCCTGGAAGTGTATCATGGCGAGTGAAGTTGTCCAACAGTGTTGTGTCGGACCGTCAGTGAGTGTCTGTGAATGAAGGCTGTCAGAAACAGCTGATAAACCGTTCATCTCTCTCTTCAAACATGTTAAAACACCTCTCTCTCCTGAAGGCAGGGACTGCAACATCTTCCAGCAAGGTTAGATTTATCATCTTAATAGCCGCTCTGTAGTTAATAAGAATCTTTTATATACCCCACCACGCCTGTTAATAGGCTACCAAGTGTCCTGCTGGCTGCAAATGAACATATGCAGAAAAACTAGGACCCTCTTTTTTCATAGCTGAGTTTTTTAAATTACTATTCGATGAGGATGACAGGCACTAGTAAATTAACAATTAGACCTTGTCTATTAAAGCCTTGATTACGGTTTTAATATGTTGTGCATTTAGTTAATAGGCGTGTGTTTACATTTTCTGAGACAGTCGGGCCTTTATCATTTGTGTAAAGCATGGTCTGAGGCAGTTCTAAATTTGTAGAAGAATAGAAACAAATTCAGGGAAGAAAATAGAGACGAATCCCAGATTTCTACTAAAATGTTGTTAGGCATGCTTTAAGCACAGCTTTGTGTTTACGCACTGTTCTGCTGCCTTAATTTTGATATGCTGCTTTTTTACTGTTCATCAGGAGTTTGACAATGTTATCGAAGTGCAATGCAAAATAGATGGAGAGCTCTTTTAAACTTAACACAACTAACTGAACCAACAAAAATTGCTGACTCAGAGCGTTGTGCGCATGCAGAAATCTGTGCTTAAATCGAGCGTATGGCAATTTACCCACAAATCTGGGATCCATGAATATTTTCTCAGCTGAATTTGTATGTACTCTGCAAACACATTTAGAACTGCCTCAGATCATGTGTATGCACAAATGATGAAGGTCTGACTGTCTTGGTAAATGTAAACACACATCTTTTAGCAAAATGCATAAAATATTAAAAATGTTAAAAGTCCTTATTGACTTGGCCTTAAATGATCGACTGCTCCCAACAATATGTCGTGCCATGAAATTGCACAGCCAGTGTGTACTGGTAGCCTATTAACAGGCACAAAGGATATATAAGAGATTCTGATTAAGACAGCTAGCTTTGCTGGAGGATATTGTAGCCCATGCCTTTAGGAGAGAACACATCTTCAGAGAGTGACATTACATATTTAAATAGAGTCACAAATGGCTTATCAGCTATTTCTGATTGCCAAGACAAGTTTTGCGGCAACTTTGCAAATCCCCGGAATGGCTTCGTAGTCATCGGACACACTGCTCTCACCTGATACCTTCTCAGGTTCAAGTCCTGCCCACCATGGGTTTCCTAGCGGGGACATTTCAGAGGGAAATGGCAGATTGGGCTGGGGTAGATTTGCTTATAGAGAAATGGGGGCGTGGCAGTATGCAAATTGCAGACAGCGGGCACGCGCCTGTCAGTTTAGAAAGAGTCTTCATCACTAACGTGCACGAAGGTAAAAGAAACTTGGCTGGTGCGCATGCGTCATGAATCCAATGGCAATTTAGTGTGCACAAAGTAAAAGCATTTGTACACACATATTACTGAATAAGGCCCACTGTCTCTATTTGAATAGTTATTTTCAAGGCAAAAGAAAAAAATATGAGGAAATAAAAGAAAGAAAGAAAGAAAACTACAAGAAATTAAAATGCAGTGTTAGTGACTTTTTTTTGGCTCTTCCACTACAAGAGTTTTTTAACCAGCACTTCTCCCAAACTTTCTGACGTGCAAGAACATGATAAGTGCCTGGACACAACAGGAAATGTGACACGCTGACAAGTTGCCACGGCTACAGTTGGTGCCGGCTAGTTTTGGATTTAGTCAGTCACAAATGCTTCAGTTAACACGCCCTTATAACGGCGAAAGTATTCAGCTGGCATTAACAGAAAACAGCAGTCATTTTTACATTGCAAATGGGAGCAGATCAGAAAACCAGGAAGCTTCTAGCAAAAATATGATAATATATACCTAAATAATAGGTGGGTTTAGAAATAAAGGTCTATCTTTAATCATAGTCTGACTCTACTTAAGGTCAGGCTCTCTATCTTTTTTTTCCCCAGCTAAATAAAGGCCTGCACCACTGTTTTAGAATTCATATTCAGCGAGTGAATGAATGCCCTACCATCAGGTAATTAGCTAAATTGATGAAAACTACAGACCCTGATGAATATGTACTGTGGGCAACACAAAGGAAGAGACAGCTCTACGTAAATTACATGCAGCTAATTGTGGCGAGGACAGAAAAGTGATATGACATCAAGCACAGTCTCACCTTCTGGTCGTGACTGTAGGCTAAGGCCCAGTCCTCTTCAGCGGGATGGAATAAAAGGCTCAGGACGTAGAAAGTGAGGCGGTACTTCTGGAAACTGGCTCCTTCATCAGAGCTGATGAGCACGCTGCTTTCAAACTCCGGATCTGTCAACACCATAATCTGAGAAGAGAGATGGAGGGGAAGGAGAGCGTGCACACGTGAGGGGGTAGGTATGAGGTTTTTTTTTTGAAGACGGGAGAAAAAAAAAAGGATTGAAGGGCGAGTTTGAGTAAAGAGGTGGAAAGATAGGGAGATGAGAGAAGGTAGAAGAGAGATGTTAGAGGCAGGAGCAGTGTCAGCAGAAAAGGCCTGGCTTTTGGCACACGTCAGGCTTATTCTTGGCAAACAGCTCCTCTATAAAGTGTATCCAACTTCGTTTCTTGAGTGTAGCTCTCACACTTCTGTTGCCATGGCTCTGTGGCCCTTCCTGTGCACTCTGAGGTGAAGTTTTCATCATCTCTCTCCAGAATAAGATCAAGGTTGTTCACGGCAACGAGAGGTGAATCAGTTTGTAAACCAGATATGACCAAAAATGAACACTTGAAAAACACAGGTGGGCTGAACAATCATAACCTGTCCTCATATACAACAGAGAGGTGATGGAGCTTGTAGTCTAGTTACAATTAAGTGCTGTACAAACAAGAATGAATCAGCCATGCATGACTCCACATTTACAGTATGTTATTTTCTTTATCAGCTCGTCTTTTAGTATGTAATTTCTTAGCAGTTCTCCTTCCAATAAAATTCTAATTTCAAATTTAACAGCACCGCAGTGGTAGAAGCCCTAATTTCATGCTTGGAATATTTTTGCCACAGCTATCACAGTTATTACAGAATTCAATAAGAACAGGAATTCCACAATGCATATTTCCGTCAGCTAATGACATTTAGACTCTTTGTGGAAGCAGATAAAATGGTCACAGGAATTCCTCCTTGACTAAAGAGGAAGTGTGTGAATAGGTGTGTAATATGTTTTAAGAAAGTTGTATTCTTTTGAATCAGACCATGCTATTGAATATGTTTTCATTTATTCATTTGAAAAAGGTAATATCTTTTCAGATGCTGAAATAAAATCAATGTTCAGGGGCTGGGCGATATGGAGAAAATCAAATGTCATATTATTTTTGACCAAAAACCTCGATATCAGTGTGATGACATTGGAGGCTGACTGCTGTTGCTTTCACACAATATTTACACAATGAGATATTTAATAAATTATCAACAGTAACGTAGAAATAATGACTAAGTGACAAATGATAAACCAGCTAGAACAGTCTGGCTCAGAGGATTATATCACTTCACGGTAAGGCAGCCTTTAAAACCAGGAAAAGATAACACTTACAATATTACACTACCCAAAATCTTAGACAACATTTACTCCCATATCATGATTGATAAATACTTATATATTACCCAGTCCTAATTCAGTACATTTAAGCAAATGCATTTTTCTAAGCTTAATTTAAAATGGGGATTTGCATTATTACACATGAATCACAGAGGTGACTCTTCCACCTGCACATGCTGCTATAGAGTGACTATAATTCCTTATTATTTGAAGATCAGAATCAAACTCCTAGCAGCTTAATTGCAGTCACAAGCCAATGGGAGAGTAAACACACAAAGTACACGCAGAATGGAAGATAACATTTTTAAAAAGTTGAACATGGTAAATATGGTCAGATAATGCAAAGAGGTAGCAAAGTGCTCATATGTTAGCTACCCTAAAAGTTCAATTAAATGCCCAGTCCTCTTTACTTGCTTGGTGTAGCTACACATTTTGACAAATAAAGGCCTGTCTCAATTAGATGCTAAGTCTGGTTGCGAAGCAGGTCATTTTTATAGTTCTTTGGATGTATAAAACAGGTTGTTAGCCCAGTTGAGCAAATGTTAGTTAGGTGCTTCGACCGCAAGTACAGAAATGCTACACGTTGTTAGCGCACTTAGATTCTCCACAATTCAGTCGATCATGTCATTTTACTGAAACTACAGTATGAGCACCAAAGAAGGCAGGATTACATTGAGATTTACCGACCTGGTAAACAAGACAGATGAAAAAAAACAGGGGGTGACTCTCTACAGTCCCTCTGAAGCGGTCATATTGTCAGAGCGTGTGTCGATTCCTCGATTACCTGGTAAGTTGTTCGTATTCCTTCATATTCCGTCAAAAAAATCAAGAGGTTTTTCATAAAAAATAATCCAAGTGGTGAGTATTGCTTTAACAGGATAAAGAGGTGTTGTGTCAGTGTGCCAAATGCTGTAATCCTCGGATGCCATAAAACAAGTGTCATAAGTCTCTCTCTGATCTCTCTCACTGTCAATAGGAGCTAGGTCAAATAAAAAATGTATTATTGATATGGTATTCAAAGCCTAAGTTTTATACAAGTATTATTCATACAATTTCACTGTATTTCCCATCTTTGCTGAGCAACAGTTGTGTGTGAAAGGCATTAAAAGCCTGTCTCATGTGCCTGTCCCACATATAGGCCCGATGAGTTCAGTGATTTAAGCAATAACTACCTCGGGTTAATAATTAAAATTTACAATAGCTTGAAAAAAATGTCAGTGTGTTTTTAATATTAAAACCAAATCAATGGATTTTTTTAATTTTTATTTTATTTTTTTGGCCACAACGGGGAAGAGACACGATCTAGTCTTGACAGTTGCCTTGCCTTGCTTAAAGCCTCAGTGCGTGCTGTTATGATGGGCTGTATTGCATGCTGGTTACTAGTTATAAAGCACACACACACACCCCTCTGGTGACTGTTTACAAAAAGCTAAAGAAATCTAATTAAGGGAGCTTTGCTACCTTCTTTCCCTGGTGTTTTTGTTTCTTACATAAAAATACGTGTGTTTGGGAAGTCATCAAAATTTGGAGCTTAGGCACTGACTTGCTGCGTCAGCCAGGCCATCATTTAACGTCAGCATGATATGTGGCCGGTTGGCGGCATCAGGGGGAAAACGCAACGGGACAAGAATGAAAGTTAAGGCAGCAAAAGTCTGAGTAGAGTGGGTGGAAGAGGTGGTGGATGGGTCCAGTAAACACCGACTTTCACTCGGGAGAGTGGTGCTTGCGTCCCGTTACATTCTAAAGACAAACCCTGTTCTTCTTTCCCTAAACCTAACCATGTTCATTAGTTTGCTGTGTTGTACTGATGTATATTTTGAAAGAGACAGTATGTCAATGGTAAATTTCCTGTGAAAATGGAAGTGATTTTGAAAGACGACAGTGCATAAAAAAAAGCAGAACTTGACAAGGTGTCCCAGAACATCAACAACCAACGCACCCAGGGTACCTTTCACATCGTATCTAGGCATGGAAAGTACAACAAACATCAATATGTGACAAGGTCGGAGTGAGAACGTGTTGTTCTTTGAGCACAGACATACTCCCAAGGTGGCAATGAGAGTCATTCACCCAGCACATTGTTGGAGAGTCTGTTTTCTCTATGGGCCCCTCCACCCCATCAGCTCCAGTTTAGCCGCACCGCCTGCACTGTCTGTATTTACGCCCCTGGGTCCATAAAACTGTAGAGCTGCAGGGAACTGAAGGGTGGGGTGATAATTCACTGTGGGTTTGTCACGACGAGCCAACCCCTTCACATTACTTAATCATTTGTTCCATTATCAATATGAAAATATGGACTGGTGCAGCTTTACATGTTTATCTCTGAGTCCCGAGTCTTTTATCTTGCTTAAACTACAGAACAACACCCATGCCTCCTCGAGGACTGGAAGGTGGAATTGTGGGCTGTGGCTGCGCGCGTGGCCCAAATGGCTGTGTTTTCGCTCGTCAATTCAATTTGAATTGGAAAAACAGCAGCACATTTGTCACTGACAAAAATGCTAGCCCTCTTTCCAGAGCTTTAACCAGGAACCCTCCCTGGTGGTGATTTAGATAAATTGTTTTTCATTAAGCACCAATAAACAGGCAGCACATTCTCAACCTAGATTTCTCATTGGCCTGAGCTCGCCAATCTTGCCATTGTGCAATGCCAAGACCTCCTGATATCCGCCAGTGTCTTTGGAGCTTGTCAGATGTAATTAACAGTTTTTTAAGCTGTAATCATATAATCTACAAAACTATTGTAAGCAGAGTCTATTGTGGAGGGGAAATTACTTTACACCGTGCCTGATTTCGAGCCTAATGTCAGGACTTTTGGTTAAAAAGAAAAGCAGAGATGCCTTGAAGAGGTGTATTCACGTACTGTACATTTTATAATAAAATGTACCCTTGCCATTCGAGCCTTGTACTCGGTCATGAGCGTTATTCTCCCTCTCTATGCTTTCTATGTAACTGTATCCTTCAACTGCAGTGCTTTCAGCTCATCCTCTCTCAAGCTTCGATTCAGGGAGGCTCACAATTTGCTCTTTTAATACTGGGAATGGGGCCTAGAAAGCATTGTCATATTTGCTTTACTCATTTACCACCATGTGAGTGTGAAAACAGCCACATTATTTCCCAACCTTACACATTATCGTAACAAGCCAGTTTCTGTCTGTCGCCTCTGCGATTAGAAAGAACCCACAACCGATTCAAAGCCAATACAAAGGCGGGAGCAGGAGCAGTGGCCAATTTCTCTCCTGCCTACTAAAACAATCACCCTCAAACAATAATTACTCACTTCCAAAATCACAGTGACCGATAGCATTAGCAGGGGGTGATTAAGATTTCCCTCACAGCGAGCACGCAGCCTTTGTGAGGAAGCGGGGCGAGTGAGGAGGGTAACAATACTAAATCGATAAAGGGTTGGAGGGATAACCGTTGTGTTTTATCAGCCCGATGTTGAGCTGTGCATAAGCTGGAGCACAGAGATAGAAGCCGGTAGTTGTCGGATCATGGGGTAAGTGGAGGTATGGATCAGAGACGGAGGGAAAGAGACACCCTGCAGGAAATGAATCACGTCACGCCAGATCAATTGAGCTTAGTCTGTCTTTGACGGGGAGGTTTTAACAGAGAGTCGTCGCTGCAATGTGCTCATTAACCGTGGATCAGGACTTAATCACCCCCATCTAGCGATCATGTTTTCACTGTCTTGCTTCCTCAACGGCGTTTTAAATGTGCATGTCTTTATTTTTAAATTAACCCAATCTACAAGCCGTTGAAGCTGTTCAAGGACCGAGCGCACATCGAGCTCAGAGAAAGACATCAAAATACAGCAGAGAAGATTCATGGGAGGTGTCATTTTCATCGGCCTCGCGCTAAATGTCATTACTATCATTCAAATCTATAATGTGACATTGTAAAAGGTCACAGCTTCCACTTCTTTCTTGGACAATGTAGAA
Source organism: Chaetodon striatus (assembly GCA_029783705.1). Taxonomy (NCBI): domain Eukaryota; kingdom Metazoa; phylum Chordata; class Actinopteri; order Chaetodontiformes; family Chaetodontidae; genus Chaetodon; species Chaetodon striatus. The sequence continues at coordinate 32,753,862 of JAPZEB010000020.1, read as the reverse complement.
GGGAGGGAGAAAATTCTACATATGCTTCCAGAGTCATCGCAGCGGACATATAACGATTCCTTTATTGTGGTTGAAAGGAATATCTCAAAGAGTAACAGACGATTATATCTTACAGTGAGTGATTAGGCATCCAGACTGTTCTTTTTATCCTGCAGAACACAGGCGGATGCTAAATAAGGCCACTCAGATGCAAGGAGGCAACAGAGGAATGTAGCCAGCAGAAAGGCAGACTTTCATCCATCTACGGGAGGGCAAATCGAAATAATTAGATCAGAGATAAGGTGCGGAGGGGGAATCAGCCAGTGGGCAAAGCCAGAGGTCAACTATTAGAGTAAAATATTCTCCTAAGATTGTTACCAGTTCTTGGCTGTGATGACTCACTTACACAGTAACATGCACACAATAAAATCCTGTTTTTGTTTTGAGAGATTGCTTTAAAAAATATCAAATATCTTGATGGAACTCTATCACAACTGTATTGTTCCTGAGTTTATTTACATCCTGTATATTGTGTGATACAAGCGTGAATTTCCTCCGCGGGGTGTTAACACAGTTTATCTAATCTTATATAACTGAAATAACAAAAAAAAAAAAAAAAGGTACCTCACATGTGCAACAGCGAGAGCCTCAGGGACTACATTCCCGCTATGCCCTTGATGTGGAATTAAATTTTTTCCACATAAAACAGGCAGGAGGAGTGAGTCATGAGGAGTAATCAGCGCTGGCTATGATCTGTTCCTCGCCCTGACGTGGTTAAGCTCAACAGTCCCAGGATCCTATTAACTCCCGCGCCATGCAAACATATTCAGGGTCAGCACCTTGGCTCGGCCTTGGGAAAGCGAGGCTGATGAACCCGCGCACCTTCACAACTCTGAGCACGTCTTCGTCACACAAGGGAGGCACGCTTTATTTTCTGTAAGTCTGTTGGCGCCACACTTTTTTCTTTCTGTTTGTTCAACATTTGTCAGACCAGGTAGGACGAAATTGTTATTTTCAAGGATAAGATGTTTGTTTTTTTTTTTTTTATTTTGCAACACCTGTCATAAACAGTAAGAGGAAAACTCTTAACTCTATTATCTTTGGCCAAGACTTGTTCCTAACCACATCATTATGCTGATGTCCTATGGCTTCAAGTTTTCATAGATCCTTGAATCTGACCTGTCTTCCTCGCCTGTGTATTCTTTTTCAGATGCTTCTTTCTGGAGAAATAATAAGTCTGCATACTGAACACTGAAAACAACTCCTTCACTCCAACACTGGCATGAAAACTAAAATAAATGTGTTATTTTGATTCACAGACTCTGTTTCTAAATGTCACTGTGTCCTGTTACTTTGAAATGCCTGTTTACATGTTTAAAACACGATTATGTAACTAAGGCAACCGTGGCCATGTGCGGCAGTTAAAGCTGAAGTTTAATGAAAAAAATAACTTTTATATTTTCTTACACTGTCACGATATTCATACAGCACTAAACGAGACAGATAATCTGTAAGAAAAACAATCTTACTCCTCTGCCTGATCTATTGCCTTGCAGAGCTTCTAATGCCGTTACCGCACGTAAATGAAAACAATCAGAGCCAATGAGTTTCTAGCACAGCTGACAATCATGTCAAGTGTACTGTTTGGCTGTGAAACAATAATGTTGGTCCAGCCGGTTGCCAGTGCTTGACTGACATTGGTTGACTTTTTCCAAAATGGCAGCCAGGTCTCAAACATTCTCATTTGACAGCTAAACAGTACACTAAAATACATTTCTGAAAACAGAAATAGGCAAGGCAGCAACAGGACCTTGACTCATAATGGATCAGTGCGGACTAGTTTTGACCACAGTTCACAAACAGTGACTTACATCTGCGTAACAAGACATGTCGGCTCTACCTGGTTGTTTTTGGTGTGTCACACTAGATTCCAGCAAATGCCATCAGAGGCAGTAGGAGGGGAGGAGGGACATGATATTTTTTTTCTTTACAGACTGTCTCTGTCATGGTCTTTTTTTAAGAATATAGTGACAGTTTCAATAACTACAACACAAAGACATCTAGCTTTACAGTGACATATCATCAGTGTGAAAGGAAAGTTAATATTGGACTTACACTGTAAATCATTTCACTTTAAAATAACAGTAAAGAGCAGGCAGCACAGATGCCAGCAATATACCACCAATTTTAGGATTTCACAGTCTATTACTGTAAAAATGAAATGCAGCATATTTCTGTGATTATCTGGATATACAATAACATTCAGTTTAGGGTGTTACTTTAAATCCTAAAAATGTGTTGTAGACAGGCACGGTCGATCATACAATAAATTAATTTAGCTGTTGAAAGATTATCCAAAATATCAGACTTTATTATGCTGTGGGCTACAGACATCTGCTTAAAATATGCATTTCTATGAATGTTATGCATAATAAGCAATAAAAACTAAGAGGAAATCAAAATGAAATACATTTATTTAAAAAGGCAGTGTCATCATGAATACTGCTACGGTTTTTGTTGGATGACACAGAAAAATGAGCCCAAACAAAAAAAGCCTTCTTGCGTCTGCTGTGAACTCTGGTAGTAAAATAAAATCCTTAAATTCACTTTGTCAGAGACTTCCCCTAACCCCTACCAAAAATGACCACACCTGAGATCACAGCCTCATCGATTCTTATTTTCGTGGGGCCAATGTTGATATAAGGAAGTAAAAAATTCTGATATTAATATATCAATATATATTAACAAAAATGTCGTTCCTCAGATGAAGATCATTATATTAACGTTACACATCAACAAATGCCCATAAATACAGGCTAACTGAGCTACTCAAATCTCTGTTTCACTGTAAAATGACATATTAAAACCAGCTTGACAGCCTGCTGAGCATCAGTCTGATATTGTTTTACATGAATACAGCATTATAGTGCTGGAGAGAGGCCGTAAATAAACAGCAATTGCTTACAGTGTACAGTTGCAAGGTGGCCAGAGTGACAAGGTTGCTCTGCAACTTTTATGTATCTTAATAAGCAACAGCTTTGTGAACAAGTTGTTTCAAAGACATCTCAAATAGAGAACCTAACGTATGGAACAGAACCACATTTGAAAAAAAAGATGTCTCCTCTTGACACACTGTATGTTTCACCTCTTAGACAAAGACTGTTGAGATGTTTATCTGTCACACACAAAGATATACAGTTACAACAGCACAAGTGTTAGAAAGGGAAGTTTCAAAAGGTAAAGCTTGTATTTTCCAGCTTGTATTTTCCAGTGTTTTTAATGGCTACTGGAGACAACAATTTTTGAAACTGGTCCACTATTTAGCAAGAGGGCTGCAGCCAGCAGTGGTGAAACAAGCAATGTAACCAATCGGGGCACTTGTGCACCGTCAGCTTACGTCCACTAAGAATGTTTGTTTTGTTGCCATCTGGCAGACCCTACAGAGCTGCCAAAACATGAACCACCACAGTCAGAGACAGTTTCTTTCCAACAGCCATCAGCAGACAAAGCAAAAGGAAAATCAAATAATGTTTACTACTGCCGTTCTGCCATGGACTAAGCACTTTGCCGCACTTTAACTGCATCTAATGTTTTATGTTCTTTGTTGTAATGTATCACTTGTGTGTCACAACTAATTTCGTAATATTCCTATACAATGACAATAAATTTTTTCTAGTTCAAGCTCTAGTTCTGGTTTTTGCCACTGACAGTCTCAGACTGTGATTCCAAGTGTTTGACAACCTTAAGGAATGGATCCCTATACAGATAGACTATAGTTTTAAAGAGTAAGATCCTTTTTTTTTTAACCAGAGACAGCCTTGATATCATCACCGCCAAAACCTACCAGACTCCATCTAAATAAAGAGTAATTTTGTTATTGTAAAACACTTAATTTGAAGTCAAAATGAACAAAATTAAACTCACAAAAGCAATCTTGGTTTATGTTCTTATTGTTCCAACAATTACCAACTCTGGCTTCGTGAAAAAAAAAAAAAAACCTTAATTCACCCAGTTAGATGTAAAAATATTGCTGGCTCTGTGCACACTGAAATTTATGCTAATTTAAAAGGTGTCTGGTGGGTTTGGTGAAGGCAATTTTGGGGCTGTTTCTGGCTAAAAAAAAGATCCTTTCCTTGATGTTGTCAAACACTTAGACTACCAATATGAGCCTGTCAGTGGCAAAAACAAGCACTTTGGGGGGTGTAAACTGACGGTACACAAATGCCCACATGGCTCCATTGCAGCCTGTTTTCCAGCTGGAGGACGCAGCGCTCTCACACAATACTGAAGCCATTCAAAAGAGAATCTAGTCCTCATTAGTTACTTAGACACAAAATTATGGGAAAATATGATATAAATACCAAAGGCTACCCTCTCCGTTGATGAACTTAACCACTATAAACTACAGTGCCTGTCATATCAGACCAAGTGAAGATGCTATGTTTTTTAAATCAACTTTTCATTTGCAAAAAGAATATCATGTAATTTCTTCCTTTGAAAAGTTTGTCAGCCTTTAGGTGCTAATCACATCATCTTTTTTTTTTTTCTTTTTACTGTGAGAAACATTCTAAATATGTTGTTTTTAATATGGTGTTTTTCTGATTTTGATATTGTAGTTAGTGGTTGCTAATTGATTTAGACTCAAATGTACTCCTTTGAGGTTGAAATAGTGAAACTTTTCAAAGAATGATTTGTTATTGCAACTGATTGTCTCTAATTGTCATGTCGAGCTCCCCGTTAAACTATGATGTTAATTTCTCCAGCTCTGCATTACCAGAAGAACACATCAGTTTAGCGCTGTGTAAACTTCATCTCCTCCATATGCATACAATCTGTTGTAATTGGCAGTAGAATGCTAATAAGAGCTGGGTCAATTAGTATTTTTCTATGCGATACTGTTATTTTTCTTTTAAAGATGTTGACTGGAAACATATTGATATGGATACAGCCTTGGGGCAGTCTGCTCTCCAGATAGAGACGAGAACTGAGCTGCTTACAGCACTCTGACCTCTTGGCTACGATTCCACTTTATCAAATTGTTGCTCGGAGCACCCGATGACTGGAGTTCACCACTTGAGGGCAAATCAGATTTACTGTCTGACTGTGAGTTGGGAATCACAGTACAGAAAAGTGAAGGGATTCAGAATGTTTCCAGTATGTGGACTTACACAGTACGTGATGCAGGAGTGAGCACAATCTTCCAGGGGATCAGTTATCTGCACAATTCAATTCAGCTAATGTGAGCTGGATATGAATTTTTCATAACAGGAAGGTTCTTAGACTATTATTTCATTAAATTAAATTAACAGAAAACTGAGGCAGATGGTAGAAAATGCAGTGCAATACTGATCAGTTAACTAAATTCTTAGAATGTCAGAAAAAAAAAAAGAAATGAAAAGTAATTGACAGAACTCTCGGGCAGATTAAAGACGTTGGCAGATGGTTGGCAGCTGGCAATGCGCAAACTTTTTTTTTTCTGTCTCTTTTTTGTGGCCTGAAATTCTTAAAATTCTGCTTTTGGTGTTTGCCAGAAACATTCCTATGCAGGAAGGAGGCAATGCCATTATTTAACATAATGTCCATCGTGTCCAGATAAACTGTGTACTATGGACTCTCAAATAAAAGGTTATATGCAAATGCTGACCAGGTAAAAGAGGTTGGGTAATATTATTTGAAAGGGTGTGGAATTCAACAGCACTTATTCCCTCTGAAGGACAACAGAGTCGTGTCATACTCACCACTCAGCTGCTCTGAGTCTCAGAAATATTGTTTTCAGTCACTAAATAAGTCCAGTGTCTTCTACTTTTTTAAATTGGTGTTAAGCTGCTGTCCATCAAAGTCAAGACTGTCAAGACTCTGTAGTTATTTCAAATCAAAAGCCTCAAGAAAAAAGGGCACCTGCGCACTGAATAGATGCTCTCAAAAAGAAAGCTTGTTAAGTTCAACATTACAACTTTATCAAGTAGTACCCAAGATGTAACCGAGTATAAATACAAGCTGCTCAAAAAAAATCAGAGAGCACTTTCTCACAGTATAACACCAAGTCAGTCAAACTTCAGGGATATCAATAGCATGAGGTGGTACCTGCAGCCCAATCAGATCGTCCAGATAGTCCATCTCCTCTACACATGGCACATCCATACATGCAGTCACAAGAAGGCTTGCTGTGTCTCCCAGCACAGTCTTAAGAGCATGGAGGAGATACCAGGAGACCGGCTGTTACACGAGGAGAGCTGGACAGGGCCGTAGAAGGGAATCAACCCAGCGGCAGGATTGGTATCTGCTCCTTTGTGCGAGGAGGAACGGGAAGAGCACTGCCTGAGTCTGGGAGGAGATCCCCCAGGACAGCATCTGCCTACTCATAAGGAGCGTGCCCACATGTTGTGCATACAGGCACGCGAGGGCCATCCACGCTACCGAGTCACATTATGAGTTGCCGTGATAAAATTCACGCAAGTTGGACTGATTTAAAGTTTTTTCAGTGTGATTATGAATCCAGCCCTCAGTGGGTTGATGAGTTTTGTTTCCACCGATCGTTCTTACCTCATTTTGATCTCAACAAAGTATACAACATATATTAGTGAAGATTTTCAACTTGAATAATTTGTTCATTAAGATCTGATGTGTGATTTAAGTGTTCCATTTTTTATTTATTTTTTGAGCATTGTATATAAATATGTTTTGGTCCTGAGATTTAGCTGCAAAGTGAGCACTCTTTGCTTTCACTCTGCTTTCTGGTAGCCCTACTAGCAGCTGCGGACCCAGAGCCAGGGTAAGTCTGAGTGAGCCGGAGGCAGAGGAAGACATGCTTTGCCTGGTCAGGCGCCAACAAAACATGATCTTCTGCCCTTTTCTTGGAAGCAATCAATTCACAGCTCACAGCGGCTAAACACGATACAGTCTGAAGCTTTTGTTTGATATCTAGTGTCTGCAAAAAGAGTTCCATCGTTAACAGTTAGCACAAATTAGCTAGGAATGCTAACTTTGCTTTTTTACCATATTATTTGAATGTCACTATCCGACCAAATGTCCCACCAAACCCTGGCAACCTACGCACTCTATATGGTAAAAAAGGAAGGAATAGTAGAATATTCTTATTGAGCAGCCAAATCTAATGCAGCTAACATATACAGGGCGCACAGCCCGCTGGGTAACCCACTGAACCCCACTTGTGATAGGGTTTGGGGACTGCAATTTTTTCCCATGAACGAAGAATTCCCAGTAAGCATGGGTCATCGGCTGGCGTTGATTAAGTCCCTGCCCTTTGTACACACTGCCAATGGCTACGACTGATTGGATGGTTTGGTAAGGTCCTTGGATCAGCCCCGAGCCTGGAGCCTGTCACAGCCCTGGCAGAGTGGCGAGGACTTGTGTACATACAATTATTTCCAACACAAAACTTACTCAGAATGATGCTTAACTCCCTGAAAAAAAGATCATCTGTACATAGACATGCAGCTGGTCAGTATCATTATTAAGACGTAATGTTGGGACGATTCTACTCAGTGTGCAGGTGCCCTTTTTTCTTTTGAGATTACTTTTTCTTTTTTGCCTGCTCACCTGACATCATGTACACAAATTTGAAGCTTTACATGTAAAACACCTGTGCAGGAAGTATGACTTAGGCTAACGGAAGCATAACAGCAATCAAAAAACTGCAATATGGAAGTGGTTGAGGATAATGAGTGGATGATGACAGTATTTCTGTCACAGACGAAAAACTGTGACATAACTCTGTTGTTACTAAAAGTAGTGATGCGGAAATGTACATTATCCTGGAGTCATTGAGACTAAATGTGGGCAGGCAGCAGCATTAACAGCAAACAGCACATCAACAACAAATTAACACAGATAAGAAAAATGGGAGGCTTCTTATTAAAATATGATAAACAGGGGAAATATTAACAAAGGTCTGTCTCTCACATAAGCCTGTTTCAAAGAAGGCCTGGCTGTCTCTGCAGCTGAAGCAAGTATTTGAGAATTTATAGTATATGAGCATTTTAAAAAAGGAAAAACACTGGAGTATCCACACAAAAACTGAAAAATAAATCACTTGCAACGTCTCACCTTTCTCTTGTTAGTCGGACAGACGTACAGGTAACTCAGGACAGTCTTGGATCCCACTTTGTCATTCATTCTGTCATACGTGGAGCCGTAGTCAGTGGATCTGAATGGAGGAAATAAAGGGAAATATTATAGCAGATAAACATGACAAAAACACAATCTGATGGGTAAACAAACAGTGTAAAGATTACTGAGACCCTGCACGATTTATGTCAAATGATATTGATTCTGCTGTGATGAAAAAGAATGCAATATTACACCCTACGGTGAAAACAACAAGCAGACACAGGCTGGTACTGTACGAATACAGTTGCTGTGTGCAAGAGTAAAACCTCTGGCAATAGAACAAGGGAAGGTTAACCAATCATCTATAGCTGCCAACGAAAACGAACCATTCGGAAATGTCTGGGGACCCGGCACCGTAAATAATTAATTCTCTACCGATGACTACTATGAAATAAAATATGACGAGTGCAAAAACGTGGATGTTCCTGAACCCATGGGCTTTAATAATTTAGCAGTGGGAATGAGCCTGTTAGCCAGCCTAGTCCCTAGAAACTCCACATGAATCCATCATCACTAGTAACTACCAAACCTGCCTTCGAGTAGAATATTACAGCATTTACAGGGGCTGTATTGGCATTTTCTTTTTTTCTGAGAAAGCTGCATTCATGCGGCCAGGATTTTCAAATATTTCTCTCCATAGGGACAGCAGCACCCACCCACAACTGTGACATAACTCCCATTTGGATTTGGAGTCTACTTCACAGCGTTATGAGGAAAGTGAAGATGATACCTATTTCAGTGTTTGTCCTTTTTTTAGTCGGAGCCCGCTGCTTGTGCTCCTTCAGCGGGAATGGGGTTTCGGTGAAATTGCAAAGAGATTTCTCTCATTCAAATTCATTCCTGAATGCCTCTGAGACACAGTAGTTGCTATGATCACAAAGCACAATAATGAGTCAGACAGACAGCATCATTTCCACTGCGTATTCGAGTGGAGGTGTGGGGCGAAGTGCTGCACTGAGAATGATCCTGATTTGAAGCAGGGGCAGTGAACTATACTGCTGGCCTCTGTGTAACACTGTTGGAGCCTCCTGAGAGGAGACTTCATAAATAACATAGAAACATATGTTGTTTTTGGCATGACATGGATGAGCGCAAGCCGTGCCTTCATCATCTAGTCACCATAATGCATATGGTTAGAGCTCTTTAATGGAAAGCGGGGATATGTTTGGCGCAGACAGCAGGGAGATGTCAGCTCTCAGATGTGAGCCAAGATTAAAGACTCATACCTTGCACAAGAGAGCTAATCAATATGAAAAGGAAAATGAGTCACTCACATTAATATGTTACTTGATTTATATGTTGCAAGGCTCAAATTATGTCTGGTCATGTGAAGTTTTTACCTGACTGTTTTTGTTTTATGTGTTTCTTATTGTTCTGCTCAGTTGACCAAAAGACAAGTTGTGAATCACAAAACTAAAAAACTCCACCATGGTTGTAGGAATGTTAAAAATATCAACAAAAACAGTGGAGATGGCAGAATGACAAAAGTATATATTAGGGCTGCCCCTGAACAGTCGACCAAATGTTAGTCAATCAGAAAAGATATTAGTCGGCAAGATCATTGGTTGCTTAGTCACAAAAAAACAAAACAAAGAAAACCAAGCAAATGTGAATCTCTATCAGGAGCTGCGTCTCGTCACAATGAATCAAAACCTCTATGACTGGACCATGTGGGAAAATTGATCATTTTAGTGCAGGGTAGATGTAAAGCTACCCAGAGCTTTACATCTGTCCCATAAACAATAGGCCTACACGCTTATAAACAGCGCTCGGAAGAAGATCAGCTCTGCACTCAGGATTTCAGGTAAATGGGCTATACAAAGCTTGTTAAAGACCTAGAATGTGTACGGCCCCTAAATTACAGGGCTGGTACCTGCAGTTATTCCACACATTAGTTAATAACATGTCGGGCAGGAAATCCAAAGTGTGGGATCATTTTGAGAAGGTGAAGGACGGACCCAAGGTGATATGTAAACTCTACAGACAAACATTTGCCTATCGTTGGTCGACTACAAACATTACGTATCATCTGAAACATGGAAGTAGCTACATGCCCATTAGCCGACAGCGTCATTAACAGGCGGCTCGCTCAGTGTG
>JAPZEB010000020.1:32729960-32743556 GCA_029783705.1 Chaetodon striatus | reverse complement strand
ATCATTTAATAATTACATTAATATTGTAAACATGCAGGTGACTAGTTGACTAATGGCCCTACATAACGACTACTGGTCGACTAGGAACATTCTTGGTCGGGGGCAGCAATAGTATATTCTTACTCAACATCTGCATGCAGTGTAACTCAATACAATACAATAGTTCTGAAGTAAATATCATCTTTGTGATGCTGACAATATTCTTGTAATATTCAGTGTTAGAGGTTATAGTCTGCATGAAACTAAAGTTAGAGCATCTTTAGCTTCTGTTCTGTGACATATTTCCCACTGAAATGGAATATATGAGCGGTGTACAGCTACAAGAGGCACTTAAATCAAATCCCCTGCATTTGATTGGATCGTGACTCCACACACACCTCCCTTACCGTTGGATCAGGAGGAGTAGGAGGGAGAGATGCATGAATTAGACCTCCGCCACATTGTTTTGGAAATGAAAACAAAGGTTTTGCCCTCTGATATCCAAACAAACATCTCCTCCTATCCCTCTCGATATTGCTGTGATTAGCTTCTAACCCACAAACCGTGAAGTCTGGTTTTATATGACCGATTTGGCTAATTAGTTGCCCAAAGTCTTGTTTGATAGGATGATCTTTTGTAAACACTCCTGAGTGTAGGATGAGTCATCAAACATTTAAAACTGTTTTAATTAGTTTTACAGAAGAGAAAGGAGAAGGATTTTGATGTAAAATACTCTGATGCAGATTTTTTGACATATATTTGGCATAAAAGGAGAGATAAATAATCAATAAACACAGGGCAATAGGATTAAAACTGGGAAAATGTATTTTTTAATTTCGTGTGGACTTTACAGCGTTGAGCTCCAGGGTTGTCTTCTCACTGTACAATTAAGAACACATTTTTAAAAAAGTATATTATAGTTAAATTAAATTCACAACTTTACATAAAAGCCCAATCGATGTCAATTATCAGCTATAATGCCTGATAAATAGAATTAAGTTTTCCACAATCAAATTTAGACAAACTGAACATCTTTGTTACAGGCTTAGAGAGTGTTCAAAGCCAAATGTGGCCTGCCCTTGTCCCTCTAATCAAGTTAAGTCTTCAGGAACTGACAAGCCCAATTTGACCTGAGCTGTACTTTTAAGCATTCTCAGTGATGCAGAGAGGATTATCCATGCTAATATTTCATCGTACATTAATTACTGCAGCGCCTTGTTTCAATAAAAAAGGCCTAATGCTTCTATTGTCTTTTTTAGTCTTTGAACGCAAACTTACAGATGGTGGCGTACGTATTTGTATTAAGTTTCTCTTTGTACTTACATATACTTTGCAGAGCTGCTTTTCAGATTTTACAGATTTTTTTAAGGACTATGGACTCTAGATTTAATTATATTAGGATGTGAAAATTCACTTCTGCAAATGCCCTTTCGTCTGTATCCTTCTGTCCTCATATGGCTTCAGAAAATGTCCTATTAGTGTCGAAATCCCTGTCTGAAACTCCAGTACACTGACACCAGCTGATCACTCAGCACCTTCTGCATGGAAACAAGAATAGGCAGGATGTAACATTTATTTTGGCTGATATCCTGTACAGTGACCAGTCAGACAGGAAGCTGTCTGGAGAGAGGCATTGCTGCCTATTTGCTCGTTGCAAAAAAAAAAAAAAAAAAAAAAAGATGTCTGTTTGGTGTGACTGCTCTGTGAAACCTGTCATTATCTCACAGCAGAGCATACAGTTTTTGGGTTTGATTCTCTCAGCCTTTAGAGCTCCATTTGACGGTGAAGCTTTAGTGAAATAATATGATGGCTCCTTATTTTTGCCCCATTTCTACGAACACAGACAGCGTTTCCGATCAGCAGCCCAGCATGGATTCACGTCTACGTGTTTCAGTGCCAGTGTAGAAAGTAATGTGTCCTTTATGTACAGAGGTGGAAATTAGGGCGGTCGGGCTGGGTGGGACTGGTGGGAGTGAAATATGTCAGACTATCCTGCAAGGGCCTGTAGTTTATGTCCCATCCCAGAACTCTAATTAACGTAAGAGCATAAAAAACAGTTAAAGGGAAAAAAAGAAAAACAATAAAACATGAGCAACAGCAGACCTTAAAAACACACAAAATTCCAAACACTTGACAGAGCGAGCTGAGACAAAGGCTAATTTGAATAAGTACGTCTTCAGCTGCTTTTTAAAGGCGTCAGCAGAGACCGCATAGCTCAACTCAATCGCCAGAATAAATGTTGGCATTGTGCGTTTCTGGAAACCACAGATATGTTTTCAGTTTAATGTAGTACATCAACATATGCCAACATTTCCTCTTGGCGATTGAGCCGTATGTCTATAGGAGGAGTGTTCCAGTGTTGCAGCGGCCACTTCAACAGCACAATCACCTTTTGTTTTCAGTCAAGAATGTGGGACAACTGATAAGCTGTGGTCAGAAGACCTATGTGACCTACTGGTGATAAAAGGATGAAGCAGGTCAGAGTGCATGACCATGCAGGACTTTTTCATAGACATCCTGAATTTATAGGAAGGCAATGTATGAAATATAAAATGGGTGTGATGTGAATTGCCTTGCTGGACCTGGTCAAGAGCATTCTGGACCGATTGTAGATGATCCGAGGACAACTTACTGAGGCAGGGGAAAAACCCAGGGCAAGAGTGAAATAAACATTAATTAATAAATGACTTTGAAGGTCCAGTGTGGAAGATTTAGGGGGATTTAGTGGCGTCTAGCAGTGAGGATTGCCGATTGCACCCAGCTGAAACTTCTTCAGATTAGAATTCCTTCCGTGTTCATTCTTCAGGAGGTTTTTAGCGGGAGCTGAATTATCCACAGAGGTCTCTTCCCTTTTAAAACATCCAGAACCAGTAAAAACACTGAATAAAGCAGTGAAAGAATTAGTATTTTTTCCATTGCTGCTCACTGGGGGAGGGCTTCTGACTACAATAACCAACAGGAAAATGGGAAAATGCAAATGGCCAGAGCCAGTGTTTTGCCATTCTGGGCTACTGTAGAAACATGGCGATGCAACATGGTGATGCAACATGGCAATCTTTGTAGATGAGGACCCGCTCTATATGTAAAATGTAGTTCAATGTGTAGAATGTCTCTCTAAAGCTGCTTTTACACCACTGCACAGTAACCTGCCACCTCCAGTCATTTCAATGAGGGGAAGATGGCTAAGGGGAGGCAGTTTTCAACACCGCAGTAAGGGTATGAAACAGTTGTCACCTACGTGCATGCATTGCACACAGATTTTGCCCTCAGCTGTGCTGAGTTCACGGTGTTGAACTGCTGGTGGTTGTCGCCTGGCTTTGGCCGATCAAATAGTGGGCATAACCATAGCAGATGTTGGTGTCCGAATACCTGGAGTTACTGCACTACGAACTTATGAGGACAACCAGTAGAAAAACTGGGCCTAGGATAACATTTCCACCAAACTTAGGACAACTGGTAAATTGTCCAAATATGTAGAAATCTTTGGTAATTTCAGTGATTTTTGTTGTCTTAATACAGTATGCAGCCACAAGCTAGCTTGCACCTCTGCCAGTGTTCACCGAAGCACCTGCCTGTCATTGCAGCTGTGGACTGTAGCGGCAGCAGCCACCTTTAAAAATGCTTTTTGAGGAAACCCTCTTGCAGGTTGGTGGCTGTCTGGGCGGTTACCATGTGGCAGTGTTAAAGAAGCTTAAGAAGCATTCAAACCCTTTTCACAACTAAAAGTAGCCAATTTCTACAGGAATTTAAAATAATCATCAGCATCACACGTCCTGCATAGAAAATACTACTTACACCAGGTAATCAGACACCAACATTCTCAGCTCCATCTTATCTTCTTTCTGCTATCGTTATGCCCGCTATTTGATCAGCCAAAGCCACGTGGCAACAGCCAGAAGTTCAGCACAAACCAGGGACCCTCTTGCTCTGAGGCAACAATGCTAATGTTGCTATAAATATATTAGAAGCAATATATACTTGGGTATAAATTTAAGTGATTGTCTCTGACCATTGCATTATTTGTCAATAATTAACCATCATTAAATTGTTAATATTGATGTATCAACGTGTAAGCAGCACTGTTGTAGGTTGTCAAGGTAATGTCAATTTACTTTATATATAGTTAGCTGGTTTAACCCAGTGGTTCCCATCCTCAAGTTACAAAATAAAACTGAGGGGTCATAAGTTCATTAATGAGTAAGTAAAGAAGGTTTTTTTTTTGTTTGTTTGTTTTTTTTTAAGACAGAGGGGTTATAGCATTTGGGCAAATGGACAGACACCAACTTAAAGTTGATGAGAACATTTCCCTCTTTTGCCCAACTCTGTGATCCGAATCCCTGCTGTTTCACTAGTCACGGACTAGATGTAAACCTATGCGAATTAGCAAGAGCACAGTCACCATATGGGGCCAGCTCCCTTTTTAGTTAATGGACTTAGTTTGATTGAATAAGCCAATTTTCAAAGTGCAGAGACAATTAAGTTTTTCCATCCTGAGGGCTCTACCTTTATTCATAGAACTAAGGTTATATTCGTACATAACCATCATTTTGTGTAAACCAATATGTTTAAATATTTATGAAAGTCTTCAGAGGAACAAACCTCCTCTATTAATTATCATGTGATTACAACATTTATCTGAGCCCCGCTGTTCAGTCACCACTTTCTCATCAGCAGAGTCCATTGAAACACTTGTTTACCCTTGTTTTGTCTGGTCACCATGTGCAAAGACTTGAAGAGGCAAAGTTGCACAAATGGAGAGAAGACAGAACAAATACTCCCATTGCCTTGAGTGTTTTATATATTTTCAATTTGAAGCAAAACACCACCATGCTTTTTGAAAAAAAAAGCAACCTGTTTCAATTTCTGTTTAGACAAGCACTTTGTGAGCTTTCTCATGGAATTAATGGCTGTTTCAGCCTCGTGGTAAAAGGCAGAAATATTTTTGTGACTATCAGTAAAAGAGATTAAGGCAGATTTGAATCACGATGTTACATCAGACTCTCTTGAGTGGAAGATTTTCTCAGTAAGTCTGTGACCATGAAACAGACTTACCACACTGGTAATATAATGTTGATGGAGGTATGGTATTTAAAGAGCATAATCAATTGCAGAATGCATTCAGTGGCTACCTCTATCACTTTTCCTTAAATCTGCCTTGAAGTAGTTTAACTAAAAAATAAAATTCTTACATTTGCAAAGTATACTCGCTTGAAATTAAACTAATTGAAAAATACCTAAACGGTATGTGCTGTATCTACACAGTCACAAAGTGGAGGTTTCTTTTCGTTTTCATACGTGAAGTCCTCCATTTTTTTCGAGGAGCCAGAGAGAGATATAGTGCAGTGCACTGTGTGTGAACATCAAATGAATGGAAAAAAAAAGGCAGACAGAAATTGCATTAGGGAATGTTTGTGAGGTTTTGCCAGATGTCTGCCAGTAAAGCAGAACAATTCAGCGTTGGTGTACAAAACAGTTGACCATGCTCTGGGGAAAAACAAGCCAAGCACTTCAAAGACTGAACAATGAAAATTCCAGCTAAATCATCTTAGTTTCTCAAGCTCAAACAAAGCACATCACCCTGAAGCATACAGGAATTTAAGAGAAATGAATTCTGTTGCAATATTGTTCCGAGGAAAACAAAAGGTTACTGATCTAACTCTTCTCAGTGTAAACCTGATGCTGGCTTGCTGCTGAACAAAAACTGTTTGTGAATGCAGGCGCAGACGAAACAGCAAAGAGACACAACGAGAACAGAAAACACCAAATCAATATTCATCAGGGGTCCGAAGATGAAAGCATCATCAGGTGGTTGTCGGAGTTGAACTGAAGCAGCAACAACTCAATTGTCTGTCCTCAGAAAGAGACTCACACAGAGACGCAAGAGGCTCAGAGAGCAAGAGAGATGGAGAGAGGAAAGGTTTCTTTGCTGAGAACCCTGCGGCAAAATCAAGCCTGAAGACTCTGAACACTCGCTGACTGATGCGCATGAAAAACACTCTCAGCGCTGGTGAACCGAAGCGTTCTATGCAGTGCTGAGGGGTCAGAGGTAGAGACGCCTGAACGCGTTGCAGACATTTCCACTGCAATTGTCTGAATTGTTGCAGTCTTTTGTTCCAGGAACACACTCTAGGGGGATGACAAAGCCAATTCTGCTCCAGCCACAGGTCCTCGACACAAGCCTGCTCTCTGGATAGAATCCAGGGAACTTTGGGTGACCAGGAAAAGAACTAAACAGAGCTGTCGCCTGAATAAAGCGCCTGAGAGTTCGATGACAAAGTATGAGAGAGCAGAATTGGGCAAGCTGCAAAGCTTCTTATTAACCTTCATTTACCCAGCAAAGGGCTCGTTGAGCATCTCTCTACAGAGCTGGGTTTAAATTCTGTGCAGTTTGTGTCCTTTTCATGTTTGAGTGGGTTTTCTCCAGCTGCTCTGGTGTTATCCCACTCCAACGACATGCTAAATTTGAATGTCCTCACTAAGCACTGATTCTATAATTTGCATGAGAAATGAGAACAATGGCTCCTTTCCTACAAGACTTGTATTCCCTTGGGACCTCTGGTGGTTTGAAAAAATTGCGAAGGTCAGCAGTGATTTGTAATTTACCAAGTAAAAATTCAACCACAAATCACCGATTACCTTCCATATTTTGCCAAACACAGAGGTTGTGTGATGATATTAGTCCCATGCGAATCGGTATCTTGGTGATTTGGGGTCTCTTTTTGGGTTTTCTGTTTTCTCCATGCCTGGTTTCTGCCTCTTTTCTCATCAAGAATCTCGCTTCACAGTGTGGGAAACCATTTGCAGCAAATGCAAGCTCAAATTAATCCGAAGAGCAAAATCTTAAAAGTTGATAAGATGGATAACATGTAAAAGAAAATAAGGACGGAACCGATATTGCTGTGTGGTGTTTCTATGTCATGTAAAGTGGAGTTGCAAATGGCTGTGCGCATCATATCTGGAGGATAATGTCAGTAAATTCAAGTTAAATACAGACATTGTTTGTACTTCATGCGAAAGTGGTGTATGAAACATAGACATGGGGGTAATTTCTAAATCACATGGGGTCCCTGGGTAATGCTACATTTGTGCTAACAGTGTCTGAGTTAAAACTGGGCTTTAACTGGTCAACAAGGAAAGGTTTTATTTGTATATTTATTTATTTTCAATGGCCTGTGCCAATGTTTTACAATTTATTGTTCATTAATTATGGTTAATTCTATCGTAATATTGTGATTATGGCAAATCAGTTATGGTTAAGATATGCTTTGGGTCAGGCAACTAAAATACTAAGTTAAGGTCAGAGAAAGAATGTGATTAGGGTTAGGAAAAGAATAAATGTTAACTGCAGGTCTGCGACAAAGGCGGACTGCACTAATGGGCTACATAATGGGGTATGGGTTCCAACAGCCTATTTAATTTTGGATTTGGTTCCAAGTTGGTAAAATACCCCGATTCGTTAAGCTCCAAAGCAATGAATCCCAAATCTTTTATTCATTATCTCTTCTCTTATGCCTCTTTTTGACACTGCAGGCATCTACAAAGAAAGGACAAAAAATAGGTGACAAACATGTGCTATGCCAGTGACACTATTACTAACAAGACTAACCAGCCGAAAATTGAGTTCAGTTTACTTCTCTGGCTGTAGCAAAACCCCACAGTGAAGAGATGTTTTCTTTTACAGCAAAAAGAAAAATGAGTCGAGACAGGGTTGATGATCATCACAGAGCAGTGACAAAATATGTAGTGAAAGCTCAACAGCCCTTCAACACAGTAGAATCTCTGGGGTCTAGGTATGATGCTGAGTGAAAGAAAAAGTACATATTTTTAACAAAAAAGTGTCTTCATTTCCTACCAAACCAATTACAGATTCAGGTCTAGTTTCACCCCAACCTGCAACCCCTACTAGCTGTCTCTGTGCAGATGGAACACTACTGCACATTGGCATGGACGTAAATTGTGAGAAGCGAAATTGTCCAATCTAGACGCAGTTCCTCGGGCTACTGGGCTGTTGTGAGACTTGAAGAATCTCTGCCAAGGAGCATTGAAGCTGTTCTAGTGGTTTAGTGTGGTCAGACACCTTGCTAAGAGACTCATCGTTGGGTTTTCCTTTACTTTTCACATGTCTGTAAATCAACTCATAATCAGGCCCTGTTTTACATTGAAACATTGTTCTTTAAATGTTATGAATAACAGTCTTAGCCAATTAAAGCAGCGTTTGCTCAGCGCCATTACATTTTATGTATGTGATGCAAGGATTTTCTACATGTCATTGCAAACATCGTGATTTGGTCTATATGTAACCTAGATGTCTCAAAATGTTAGTTCTAACTTGCAGTGGATTTGTAGACATCAAGCCAAACTGAAGATCAATGCTCACTGGGTCAGAACTGCCCCCAGTGTAGATTGTAATGTGTTTGTCTGCGTGGTGGCCTGCAGCGACTGGTGACTTGTCCAGGGTGTTTCTCTGCCATTTCATCCGAGGCAGGAAGAGAAAGGTTTCAGCCTCCGTGTGAGTGGCAAAGACAATGATTGGATGGATGAGTTGCCCGCGGCAATTAGTCTGTTACTTGCAGCAGCAGTTTACTGCTTCATTCAGCCAATGGATTATTAAGTGCTTTAATCCAAAACACTAAGCCGGCACTCCAGACAATGTTCAGGCAGAAACACTACTGTCATAGTTCACTGGCAAGTACAGACTTTGGCATAATGTTTCCTTTCAAAGCAGCTTCCCTGTCCAATTATTTCTTATTAGCACAAATACCCCTTAAAGGGGGATAGAGAGAACAAAGCCAGCCGTAACTCTGTTCAGTGTTATCTATATGACAAAATGCCAGAGACTGAAGGTTTAATATGTGTTTAGTTCAAACGAGGCAGTGGTTCATCACAAATTTATTAATGGTGGTTAGGTCTGAGATAATATCAGTTTGTCTGGCATCAGGTATTTTGCCAAAATGTGTTATCTTTTTATATTTTTAGGGTGTATTAGTACTTGGTTTTTGCAGCCATGTAATAAAGTACAATTCCATTCTTCTTCCATTTTATCCATAAACAATTTCTCATTTGAATTTTCAAAAAAAAAAAACCCACAAAATCTAATATTTGTAGATTAAAAAATACATAAATCACAATAGAGGATCAATAAAATATCACACACTCCCAATACAGATGTATTTTTAATGCAATGACATCCACTGATAATGAGCACTGTAGCAGTCATGAGTCGAGCGTGGCATGTAAAGCACCTATGAGCAGAATTTTCAGGTAATTATACCTTGTCTCAAATTTTGTCTAAAAGTTTTCGTTGTCTATAAAAAATAAAACAAGGTCGGAGTGAGAATGTGTTGGTAAATCCCCATAGACTCCCATGTTAAAGTGCCCAACTTAACAGCAGAAATAAACATGTTTACAGCCTGGTACAAATAACAGTTTGGGTCTCTGAAGATTATTTTCCCGTTCATGCCAGCTGTATGGGGGCTGACTTTTTATATAACTAACCCATTTACATTTTGCCAAAACTAAAAGTCATACATTGTTGTGGGCGTGGCCACTTTGAGTGACAGGCTGTCTGTGAGGTGTCACTACAGTATATGATTAAGATCCACCTCTCACTCCACAGCTTCACCCTCTCATCCAAACATGGTCAGTTCTGATAGCAAAAATCCAAGATGGCGAGGGCCAAAATGCCGAACTTGAAGCTTAAGAATGGGACTCCACAAACCAACATCTGACATCATGGTGGCTAAGTCCATTATTTTTGTACAGTCTGTGCTTCAACCACAGGTGCTTTCTGTCTCCATTACTAGCAGCTATGACTTGTAGCTACAAGCTCTGAGAAAACTACATTTTTTATTGAGGAAAAAATGACTTTCTTTTTCCCATTATAATCTCAATGTGCACAAAGGACCAGCCTGTGGTAGCCAGCTGAAAGCAGACAGGTTAGGCAAAGTATAATTAAAGTAAAAAGAAGAACTAGGACACTGTAGATTCAAATTGTTTTACCATATGTTGTCTTGTGCACAAAACCCCTACATGAACACTGTAAGCAGACTACTTATCATAAGCAAATGATTTAAACAGCATTTGTGGAGAAATAATTATGTCTCAAGCTTTTTAATCCATATAATTGGACGATCACTGTAACCCTGATCACTATAAGTGGTTTCCACTGTTTTATAATTCCAGGTACAACAAGACAGCATTATATGAAATGGATTGTGCAGAGAATACCCAATTAGGACAACCAGTCTGCATTCCAGTCACATTTATGCAACAACACTTGATTTAAGGCACACGACAATAGAAGCATGACAATGTTTACCTGCCTCTAAACCAACACTGAAGGGAGGGAAGGATTAGCTTTCAGAACGAGACGGACAGCAGCGCATTTATGGGCGGAAAATCACAGGGCAGACATTCTGGTTTCTGACAAGGCTTCACACCTTTAGCTGAAATCTGCCTCTCTGCTCTTGATTTCTTTTAGACGAAAGATGCGAATTTGAAACACAATATTCATTTTTATGTACTTACATGGTAAAAAATACCTCACTGCGGATGTTACGTTGACAAATGATTCATTAAAAACACAGAAAGGTAGACAGCCAGTCCCACTTGCTAAAACCAACACGTAATTCACTATGTTATTCACCGCAAATACACATTGCATTTCCAGTGGCTTTCATCAGCAAATGGAATTGTTTGGGGTCTACACACAGAATATAAAGTCTTTTAGGACAATGAAAACCCATTGGGATATTTGCTGCATGCCAAAAGAATAAAACTGATGACATTCCATGGGATTTAAAAAAAGAAAGAAGCATGGAGATTGTGTTGCAGCATGCCTTCAGCAGAGGCAGCAAACATCCAGCAGTTTTTAATAATCACTGCTACCATCAGCAAAGCATATCTCAGCAAGGTGAGTCATAATGTACAAGCTGTCAAGGAGTTTATCTGTGGAATATACACTCACCCTGAGCTGCACTCTTGTGAAAATTTGCACACCAACTAAAGCATTCACACACTCAAAGACAGCACGCACGCACATGCTTGCATCTTTCCATGCTTTCACCTTAGGCTACTGCTGCACAATCTCTAATGAATCCGCTGAAGCATAATTGAAAATGACTTTGGAGAATTGCCATATTAAGATAGGAAGATACTGTATTTGCAGGTGTTCTTGAGTCGTCGGTTAAACACACGTGAGAGCAGAGAACAGTGAAGCATGGAAAAAATAATGGAACCTCAAAACCCTGAGCACTGTACGCCAAAGACTTGTCTTTCTTTCAATAGATTAGGAAATGTGTTTATGTGCATATCCAACTGTGTGTATGTGTGTGTGTGTGTGTGTGTGTTAATGTATGTGTCTGTGTTAGTGGGAGATAGTGAAAGGAAAATATAAAAGCAACCCATGTGTGAAACAAACAGAAACGGGAAATGTGCCTGCAGACCGTGCTAGAATCCATGCTGCTGCTAATTCAAAGCGCAGAGAAAGTCAGAGACGATCCTGCAGTGGAAAACAAAAGATTTCACATAACAACCATGTGCTGGAGTGTGATACATGTAAACAACAAGCAAAACAGAAAGGGGAGACAGGAGGACTGGAATTGATGTAAAAAATGTGAAAAAAAAAACTCCTCACAGTATCCTGTTCTGCTATCAGGCCTTACCAAATATAACCCTGACCGCATCATTGCACCGCGTCTGACAAATGCAGTGTTGAGGAAATACCTTAAAGGAACAGCCGGAGTGGGACAGAAGTGCTGACATTCAAAGATCGCTCTCAGTGACAACATTTGTCGTGTATCCCACTCTCAGCTCGTGTTCTCCATTCAACCTTGACAGCGGGTAGGCAAGTATCCTTGCTTCATCCCTTCCCCCGCTCGCCATGCTCTAGAATGCTTT
Organism: Chaetodon striatus; assembly: GCA_029783705.1. Taxonomy (NCBI): domain Eukaryota; kingdom Metazoa; phylum Chordata; class Actinopteri; order Chaetodontiformes; family Chaetodontidae; genus Chaetodon; species Chaetodon striatus. The sequence continues at coordinate 32,731,679 of JAPZEB010000020.1, read as the reverse complement.
TTCCAGAATGAATCTTTAAATAAAGTATAAAACTTTAAAGTATCCTCCCAGACATGATGACTTTTTTATGAGGTCTATAAGGACCTTTTTTTAGGTTACAAAAGACAAAGCCACTTTGTTTTTTCGCTGTCATCATCACCTGCTGACCTGACCCGTAACCTCGTCACCTCACCCGACCCTCCTTCCCTCTGCTCTTCCCACCGGTTGTTGCAGTCGATCACAGATGATACGGTACAGTATGTGATTTAAATCTCACTCGGAGTGCAGGCTTTGGAGGGAAAAATCCCCCAGCGTATCTTTCAACCCTGCAAAGCTGCCGGGCAAAGAACAACCGGGGATGGCTTCCATTCATTATTCATGCCAAGAGAAGGCCGGGAAAACAGCAATTCAATAGCTGGATTATTACAGAGTGTGTTGTCGGAGAGTGGCGGCGCACCGTGGTGGACGGTGGGTTCAAGTCTGTGCTCCAACAAGGTCTCTGGAGTGTTGTTAGTGATGATAACTGACATGTCGGGGTCAGGAAGAAGTGGGAGTCCATGTGCTAAAAAGGAACCACAGAAGTAGGGGAACTCTCCAGTGAAGACACTTGTGAAATATGCTTTTCTCTATATGTGGAAAATATATATAATAATACAGTGATATTAATAGGTTTTTCAATACAGTGACTTCCCGGTGCCCACAGGTGTACATCTGAGTCGGCCCCCAGTAGAATTTGTTTTTTGACAAATTATAGCGTTAAACTCGTGTGTAATATTATATGATTCTGACTGGTTATATTCATGTTTATAAACAACTAAAATCCCAAATCTAAAAAAAAAAAAAAAAACGTTATGTATAAAATCATAGTTGAAAAAGGTAATAAATTGCAATATGTTTTATTGCAATAAAAATTAAAATCACAGTAATATTGCATCGTGACTTAAGTATTGTAATAATATTATATTGTATCGTGGATCCTCTGGTGATTCCCACCCCCAGCAATAGTTCAACATTTTGAGAAATGTGCTTTTTCCCTTTGTTCCTGAGATCAGTTTTATGTTTTCTTTTACTCATAAGGACCATACTGTCTTGCACAGTAAATATGATATGTGCGGTAAGAAAGTGGCAGCTGCCAGTGAAAACGGTGGGTCTCCCTGGACAATAAAACATTATCAGGTCATCATTGATATGAGTCAATACATAATTGATATGTGGCCAAATCACAGTACCACAATGTAGCAAAAAACCGCAGCAACGGAAGCAGTAGTAGTTTTAGTAGAAGTGGTAAAGGCCAATCCGGTCTCACTTCGATTTTGTCGAAATCTAGCTCTTGGGTAGTGACTTGCAGTGTCAGACACTGACAAGAAAGCTGTCCTTAACTTTGGCATAATATGCAGCAGGTCGCCGTTATAGTTTATTGGCGCTTGGTGGTGTCTGGGGGAAACGCAGCGGGACATAAACAAAAGTAAGGCAGCGATAGGCGGAGTGGGGCGGTTGGAAGTGGTGGTGGATGGGTCCAACAAACACTGACTTTCATTTGGGAAAGTGGTGTTTGTGTCCAGTAAGATTCTAAAGCCAAACCCTGTTCTTTTTTTCCTAAACCTAACTACTTGCTTTTGTTGCTTAAACCAAAACACGTTTGCAGTGTTGTACCGACACAGTGCATTTATTTTTTAAAGAGACTGTATGTAAACAGTAAATTCCCTGTGAAAATGGAAGTGCCTTTTGACAGTAGACAAC
>JAPZEB010000020.1:32711872-32725822 GCA_029783705.1 Chaetodon striatus | reverse complement strand
GTGTTATTTCGAAAACTAAAATAATAGGTGATAAATAGCACAAATAATACGAAGCCTAACTGCTTTTATTGACTTAACAAGGGCAGCATATACATACCCCAACACAGTGGATGGTGGTATACATACCTTTAAAGTGGTTTGCCAGCAGCCAATAAATGGATAGAACAAGCACAGGCTAACTAGAGGGCAAAACATGTCGCAGTGTGTACGTCTTTCACAGCTCCAGAGGAAGACAACATGATGGCGCAGAGGGTCTGACTCCCGACTGCCCGGCACCCCGCCACATCAACAAACTTCTAACAGCTGTTTAATAGGTTAGACACAGCTCTGAAGGACCATCTCCAGAGCATTAGCACAGGCTCATTAGCAGCAGCAGCTTACATCCAATTCCGAATCTTAAAATGCCCCCAGCTGACTCTTGGCTTGACTCTGTTGTTAAACCCATTGAGAACCGCTAGCTGTGTGATGCTACAGTTAGCTGTTAATTTGTATCGTTACCTGGTGACCCAGTCTGAAGCTTGTCGACCCTACGCTTGCACTCCGACAATCTTTCTCTCTTTCACTGTATGCACGTGTGTGTCAGACAGAGCTGCTTGTTTGATTGAGGTGAGTGTTAACGTGTGAGGTGAAATACGCATCGCTATTCTGCTTGGTAGCTCGAGGCCAGTCTGTTGTGGGATGGTGAAGTGGCGTCTGGATGTGTTTATAGAAAGGTAGATGACGATACAGACATTTCTGCAGACCTGCTGATGCGCATTGGACCTGGTCATATGAGTCAGCTGTCATTGTCTCTGTTAATAGAGACTACAGTCTGCAGTTTAGTTGATACACTTTACTGATAAACCAGAGAACTGAGCTTCACACTGTCTCTCTCTTTTACCGTTAACTATAAAATTAACACGAATTAAAAGTCATTTTACTTTCACATCCTCATATTTATGATATTCATCTGTGGTGTAATGCTATATGAGGGAAGGGGCGTTGAGGGTGGGCCATTTGTCAATACCCCACTCACTCTGTCACAGCCTAATGTCAGCAGGTATAAAAGGGTCAAAACGTTTCTTTGTCTTTGTTGTGTTAACGATGGTGATGTTAGATTTGGTTAGGTCACGTCTATGGAATACTGAATCACCTAAATATTTCCTACTTACATTTTAGCCCTTCCTACCCTTATGTGTGCACAAACAACAGGTTATACACTTCTGTTTAAAATACAAAAATGTCCAGGTAGTTATTGGTTATTGGTATCTGTTGAAAAAAATCCCTAAAACTGATGCGTCCAAAACTGATGCTAAAGGGGCACCTTGGGCAGCCAGTGACAAAGCTGCTGTATTTGATAATTTGGAAGTGAGACTGTGTTGTAAATGCATGTATCATATTCAAACTTTTTGTTGTTTCGTTTTTTAGCTCTTACATCCGCCCTCTCTTGCAACTGTGTTCATATCTGATGATTCTACAGCGCCTGATTCAGTGTTCAGCGTCAATGCAGGGAAGTTCTCTATGCTGCAAGGCTGAAAGCAATGTTGTTAAAGTCAGAGTAGTGGATGGACATGTATCTAACTGAAGTTTTTACATGACCTTAAACGAACTTTAATTAGTTTGCTATTTCTGTTTTGTAAACTCTACCTTAAAACTGCATCATTATTGCTTTTTTTTGGCCATTTGGTGGCAGCAAAACAAGCATGCACATGTGTAAATATTTCCTCTCTTTTAGCTCTGTTTTGTCTTCAAAAACTCCTGAGTGAAATATCTGGCTCTTTAGCTGCTACATTCTCCACTATGTTCACTAGCTAGTTGCTAAATGTGTCTGACTGAAGAGTGGTGCTGAGCAGGCAGTGTACAGTGGGAAAACAGCTGCCTCATAGGGTTGTAACAATGTTAGTGAGAGCAGTGAGGCTGAACCAAAACTTTGCAGGGTCTAAAACTAGGGGTGAAAGTAAGTCAGTTTAATCTGGTACTCTGGACCTCTAAAAGATTCTGTGCAAGTACACAGTACCAGCATGAGGAGCCAGCAGCTGCCTGCCTAAACCAGATTGGTAAAGTTGAAAAGATCTGCACAGATTTAAACTTCTCACATCAATAACTTATAGGAAATAAGTTGTTAAAATACTTCTCAATTGTAGAACAGTAGACAACGAGCTACAACTTAATTTTAATCAAAACGAGCCATCCTCTTCGCTGCGTGCAGCCGGCTGTGAGACGAATGAACAGGGACCATTCACAAAGCATAACACCGAAAAGAGATACTACAAAAATACTCAATAACTTCACTCAACTGTAAAGTGCAGCGTCCCCAAAATCACTTCATACATCAATGGTCTCCTGTTGGTGATACTACATTACATATTTTGGTGGAGAAAAAAAAGTGTTCTGTATAATTTTGGTGGATTTTTACAGGAAAAAATATTCATAACTTCAATCTTACAGTAGACAGTGGCTTCCCAGAATCACTTCACACATCAGTGGTCTCCTGTTGGTGATACTACACTACTTAGTTTGGGGGTAAAAAAGGGCGTCTGTATAATTTTGGTGTATTTTTATCCGGAAAAAATATTCATAACTTGTAGACAGTGGGTTCCCAGAGTCACTTCACACATCAACGGTCTCCTGTTGGTTATAATGCCACTCTTAGTCTTGCAAACTGTGAAACTGCTGTCAATGAATTTAGTTGTAATTTCGTTCAAATATAAAACAAAGCAAAATGTTATGATTTTGAACATGTTGTCAACGTTGACAAATTATTATGTGGCACTTACACCAGTTAAATCAATTGTTTGCTGTATGTGATGTCAACTGTTTCTCATTTCTTTCTACAGCATACAGGTACTCAAAAAATTGAATGTGTGTGTTCAGGGATGCATGACGCTGGAGGCAGTAGGAGAACAATATGTAGCAATAGAGGTTGAGGGAGTACTGGCAAGAATTTAAATCTAACTTTCACCCCTGGCTAAAACAATCTGTAGAGCTGAGAGCTTTAGAGTCAGGTTAGCATCTATAGGTTTGTCACGACACTTCACATTATTGCATCCACTGTTAATATCAAAATATTAATTAGTGCAGCTTTAACCATGCTGTAGTTGCCACATGCAGATAGGGTTGCTATCATCCAACGCAATTTTCACTATTTTCTCCCATTTCAGGAGAGCCTACTGCTGTATCAATCTTATCTTCTCCAGAGCGCTTTCATCGAAGTGCTTTTGAAAAGTTCTGGCGAGCCCATGCTGGCGAGGTTTTGAGGGAAATACCAAGCCCAATTGCAAAAGGTCACAGACATCAGGTGGGTCTCTCCGAGAGAGCCGGGCCCTTATTATAGGCACTGACCTGTGAAATATCACATAGCCTGTGAGCATGCTCAGCAAAATGATGCAATTTGAGAGGATGTCACTCCTCACCCACAGGTGACCCCATCCTGGCACAGCAGGAGAGGAGGAGTTCGCAGCCAGGGAGTGATAATTCAGAGCTATCTCCTCTTTCTCTCTCTATCTCTCTCTAATGGTCCCCTGTATTTAGGCGAGGGAATCCCCTCCAACAACGACGGCCCTCTCAAAAGAGGGATGGTGCAAATCCACTAAGGGTTTATGTGTTTTTCTTTTCCTCCTGTGTCACATTTCATTTTCTTTTAGTATTTAACTACTGGGTGACCTGCCAAATGAAAAAAACAATTATCATTATATTGTTAGTTACAGCCTTTTTTTAACAAACAGACTTTTTTATCTCTATGTATGACTACAATAACAGGACAGAGAGACACAGAATGAAGAACTATTTTGCAAAATGCAGGTCTGAAAGTTGTTTTTTAAAAGATTAAATACCTGATCATAATTTATGTGTGAGATGATGACATTGCGTGTTAATGTCTCGAGTGGCTCTGTATACTTACGCTGCCAAGAATGACTAAGCTTCATACAGGCCTACATTAGGGTTGAAGGCTTTTCCGTGCTATGACAGTTGCATGGCAGCAATAATTAGGTTTGGTGAAACAATCTTAGTTTCAGTAAATACAAGATTCTTGAGTATTTCCCCAGGCGAACAGGGGCATATTTAGATAAGAAATACCAGTGGGGCTGCAACTGTTCATTGAGAAACTCAAGTAACTCGATTACTGGAAAATCATTAATTCAAAATATCTGCATCGAAGCTTCATTTGATCCACATATGTTCAGCACGCTGTGTTTCACACAGATGATTATTACTGTGGCGCAATGCGCTTATGCTGTGGACATATGATGTGAAGAAGACGACTGAAAATCATACATCTATGCTCAAAGTAGAAGACATGATTCCTTAGTGCGGATTGCAAACTAAAGGAAGAACGAGAAAATAGCAATGGGTAAAGAGAAGAAACCAGTCAGAGTTTGGGATTCAGTTTTGGGACTAGCTTACCACAATAGCACAACATCAGTACAGTGCAGTCCAGTCCAAGGAGCAAACCCGACAGAAGGTAACAATAACATTAGCATAAGAGTTCGCCTTTCTCCGGGCTACCAGCGCCTGGAGCTCTCCGCTCATCCGCCAGCAAAAGTCTTCCAGATGACAGGAAACATGAGGGCCCCTGCTGGTGGATGAGTGGGGAGCTCCTGGAGACACAGAGGGAAGCCAAACACCGTTCATCTGCACAAACTACCCACACTGCGGTGACACAAAGCTGTTTGAAAATTGGCAGTGTCCCTTGAAGGAATGTTAATCAATATAGTGGCTAGTTAGGCTTTTACAAATTGACACATTTTATGAATAAAACTTATCAAACTTGGAGACATAATCACATAAAAGAAAAGACCTGTCTTATTTTCTCTTTTGTATATTTAACATTGCTCTTCAATAAAGCAAAAGTATTTCTTATCCAATTACCTGACTAATCGATGGATTCATTGGTAGAAAACTTGACAGCTAAAATAACTGACAGTTGCAGCCCTCAACACCAGTATCTCAATTCCTGATTTTCATTCCTACTATAAGTACTGCATTCTTGACAGTGGCTCTGACACAGGCTACTGAATGCTATCACTTCAGTATTAGACCCTGATGACATCTTTAAGGGTTATATTCTTATTTAAAACAGCTCACCCACAGCCACAGAAGATGTTATAAAACTTTGGTTACAGGCTGAGTACACTCCCACTAGAGGTCACAGCCGGTTAATCAGCTGATAACAACATACTGTAGAGTGAAGTAAAATAGTGAGAGATACTTTGTCATTTATAAAACAAAAACAAGACTGGGTCAAAACCAAGAATATGGCTGGACCATGTGTGAATCACTAGAGTGCTTATATTTTGAAACTTTATTTTGTAACAGGAAGTGATAAATTTCCCTCAGTCATGCACTAACAGACTCAAGCTCTAATGCTAATAGCGCTACAGTTGGACCATCTGTTGCAGTCCAGGCAAACATGTCATTTAAATACAAGTTAAAACTTTACAGTCTGTACAGCCCACCCCTCCTCAGGTCCGGTCCGTGATGTGCGTCCCTGCATGACTATCATTAGCCTCTATCGGAGGCAAGTTCCAACGATAGCCATAGATAGTAAAACGTTCTATTGGCGCCATTAAATCTGTCGACCTCTACTCCCTATGACGAGCAAACATACCTCTATGTGTAAAACTAACAAAGCCCCCCTTTAACTTCTAGATATGTTACATTACTAAAGCAACTAGTGCTGCACTAAATCCTCCCCACTAGTTGTCTAAACTGCTACCTAATACTTCATAATCACTGTCATTTCCAGTGACACTAATTTCAGGCAGTTATCCTCATAATGAACATTCCTTCATACCAAACATCATTACAACTGTAATCAGCATGTTAATAGGGGACAAAGAAGAGTGGAGAGAATGCTCTTTTTTTCATCAGATCAGCGCTAATTTGCTGAAGGCGAGAATAAGACCAATTAAATCAAAATAATTACACTCAAACGCCTGATCATTTGGTGCGAAAATTTGCCTTAATGAAATAGGACAAACTGACTAAGACTACAGCAATGTTCCCTGGAGGATTAAATAAAAAAAAAGTCTAACAGCTACTATGTGTATTGGTGGTATGGTGTTATCATTTATAAGTCTAATGGGAGAGAGTCATTCATTCTCAGATATTGATTGAACTATCGCAGACCATAGATAGCATAATAATTGTTACACTGAGAACTGAATTGCAAAATGTACAAGGCCTCCATAAGACTAATGTATTCCTGATGTATTACCGATGTCCAATAATTGTCAGCTGTGTGCAGAGCAAAGCAAAGCCAGCGAGCCAGTGGTCTGACAGACAAGTCTTCTGCTTTTCTAACATTCAGTGTTGCCAAATATAACTGACGCTAAATAGCCAATCAGAGCCTCAAATTCATTTACCGAGTTGTAACAAACTTAAATTTGGTTTTGGCTGTCATATCAGTCACTGCATTTAGAGCCAATTAAACTCTCTGTGTCAGTGTCAATGATGCTAATAAGAGGAGAGGAGAAGCTGATGCATTAAAGTATAGCTTGACTTGTTGTTGACGGACACAAAAAGTTGCCCAAACTATCACAAGATGCCCCAAAGCAATTTTACCCAGCAGATCAAAATGGAGCCCAAAACTGTCCCATCTGACAACACTGCTAACATTAAATGCTCCTCTCACTGCATCATAAAGTATATCCAATGTCCCTTTGCCTTGCGGTGCACTCAAGCTAGCAGTACTCTGCCACACCTGCACAGCTTACCTGACAGCCATATTTTACCACAGTCACAGCGTGTAAGATAAAAAATACTGAGGATGCTGCTCAGATGGCATGACGCATATTAAACAGAGGTGGGGATTACAGGTCACTTTTCTGACTTGAATGATTTTGTCCAGTTCAGCACAAATATATTATTAGGGTAGGCACAGACAGCCACAAATAGTTAGAGTGCCGTCCTAATTAGCAAACTGAATATGACACTCATCGATATCCTCCTGAGACCCTGTGTCCTCATGAGAGGACATCACATTTTGGGTTTACTTGACCTTATACTTCACTCTACTTAGACCTGTTGTCCTCGTTTGTGGACACTTTTTGTGCCATCTAGTGGTAGTAAGAGTACAGTACACTAATCCATGTAAAAACAAGATGGCAGCCATATCTGCCAAGTCAGTGTGCAGCTGATCCCAACACAAAAGGGGACAAGGTCCAAAACCTGCTCACATTTTATGATTGAAACCTGTTCAGTTATGATAAGTAAATTTTATAGTTTGATGTGGCAACAAATTTGACCAATTTTAGCGACAGCAGCAAGCTAAGATACTGTTAATTAGGAAGCACTCGTTTGAGGACATTGGGACTTTAGTATCGTCTCGTTTGAGGCCAGAAGGACTTTATTGTCATCTCATTTGAGGATGTTGGGACTTCACTGTATTTCCTTTTGAGGATATTGAGAGGTTATTGTTGTCCTGTTTGAGGACATTGGGACTTAATTATCATGACAATGTTTATTTTTTTATACTTATCAGGTCCTACTGATCTAAAATAGCTTGGTGAAATTAAAAACCAAACAAAAGTTCAGGTCTCAGGAGGATATAAGACAATAAGTCAAGACAAACCTGTGAAAAAGCTTTGACTCGAGGAAACGTAGCAATACTGCAGTGTAAGAATGCTCCATTTTTGTAAAAAGTCCTACATTTAAAATCATACTAAAGCAAAACTACAGAAATTTTAGCATCAACATACTTAATATACAAAAAATGAAATACTCATTATGCAGAATGGCCCATTTCATAATATTTTAGGCTATATTACATTATTAAATTATAATTATTAATGCATTGATGTGTTTATAACTTTAATGTTGCAGCTGATGAAGGAGGAGCTCTGTTAAATATATCGGAACATCATTTATTTTTTGCTAATATTTTGTAGCTTATTAAAAATCTAAATTTGTCAAGTAACTTGTAAGGTTTCAGTTAAATGTAGCGGAGTAAGAGTAGCCTGTGTACAGTGGTGAAACAAGATCAGTCTTTTCAATCAAAAACCTGCAAACATCTCTTAATGTTGCTCCTCATGCAGTTGTCGTAGCCTCTCCTTCCCTTTCTTCTGCCTCAGCACACAGACTAAGTCCTCCTACACAGCAGTACAAGTATCTCTCATCACAGTGATACTCAACTTACGTCCCGCAAGCCAAATCTGGCCTGCAACAGGGTGTCGGGTGACTCACCGACCGTTTCCTAATTCACAATGAAATTTTTTTATGTTGTACTTTGCATGTAAACAAGCTGCCACAAGCATTAGAATAGAGCTTGTTCAGCAGGGGAGGATCCCCCACAACCCCCGACAAGTCCTAGAAACTGGCCCCAGGCCTCCTGTCACTTTGCAAAAGTGGCCCCCAGGCAAAGCAAGTCGACGATCTCTGTCTTATTGGCTAGAGGTCTCCTCCGGCTGCCTGCTCTACCTCTCCTCCCTCTTCCAGAGCACACAACCCGCTCATGATGCAATGGCTATCCCATTTGTGGGATTACAAGCCGCAGAGATATTTTGTTCTACATTAATGCTATGCATGGGGAACCTCTGTGACTTCCCTGGCGCAACAGTGTTCATGGTAGTGCTGCAAATATTTTATGCTCATGTCCCGTAAGGCCCCTGGTAACCATGGCCTGGGGCTTCAGTCCCTGTACGCCTGTGCATTAAGGCGGAATTGTAGATATATATACGCAGTTTATTTGGTTTTAAAGCTTAGATTGTATTACATGATCATTTAAAAGTGCTACTTTTGCAGCTCACTTTTGGATTCTAATAAGTTTTGTCTGTTTTTGGTTTAAACTGATCCCACTCAGCACAAACTAGGTCTAATTGAGCACTGCTTTGTGACACCTTGATGAGATATTACAGTTAATACCTTAATAAGCACCTATCTGCAACACAGCTGTAGCATCATGATTGTTTCTCTCGCTTTTGTTGTCTTTTAGCTGCTTTTTAATCAGGAACTAACATACTGTTTATCACAGCTCAGCTGACAATGGTGCTTTCTGTCTCCAGTGAGGGGAGCTCCAATGCTAAAAGCTACTGTCGCTGTCAGTGACAATGAGGACTCGGTAAACTCTGTTAAGATTGAGGATTCTGTTTGTTACCACATTGAGTATCTCTCATAACTAAGCCTTACTTTTAACTGCAACAATATATCTATGACTCATAGATGTTTGACCAGAAACTAAGACATAAGGACTGGAGTTTTGTTTATGTGTGCTGTAATGGTACAAAAAAAAAAAAGACTAACATCAGCTAATCATCAAGCTTTCCAGCTCAGTAATTCAGTAACACACAGTGAGCACTACTCCAATGAACTCACTGTATAAAGCACAGTAAACAACTGCTGCATTGGCTTGTTTTGCAAAAAAGTACAAGTACAGAAAATGTCAAATTCAAACAGGGATAGGAGGAAAATACAACCTGACTTTGTTGTTGGCATTAATTTACCCACGTCTGAATACCTGCAAATGAGTACAGGGCTTGTCATATTTGATAAATTTTCATCTACAGAGGTACAATACTCCAGGGGCCAGATGAGAGAGGCTGAACAACTTTGAAGAAGAATTGTTTTGCTGACTTGATTTATTGTCAACAATGAATAGCTCCCCTTCATTTCTTTTCCCCACGCAAATATGAAGGCCTCTTTGATTATTAAATTATGCACAGACTGACTGATCAGCTTTCATTGTTTAAGGTCAGCATGTTCATTAAAATTGACAGACTGACTGGGCGATACTTTGAGGTGTTGCCACTGCCTTGACCTTTGCAAAAAGGCAGCGTTAGACTTGCCATTTGGGACGTCTTCCCGTGAAGTGATAAACATTCTTTCCAACTGCTCCTCTTCAAACCCTATCAGAGCTGTGATCTCAATTAGCAGGCAACGGAGAGACGAATCACGGACCGGAGCTGACATGAGACAGCCAGGTTTCTAAGCGCTGCCACAGTTGAGCTGATTCAAGAAAACGTCTGCTTTAATAAATAGTGCTAGTTAGCCTTTTATCTTTCTCTTTTTTTTTTGATTCCTCTGTCAATGTTCCTTCCTTCAACTCCCTCTGCTTCTAACATTCCTGTCATACATACACAATCCTGCATTTCCTCAGACACCGATACACTGGAAAGTCAAGCCTAGATGGACAGCTGCTCCCCTCACTGTAGGTTTGTGGGTGAGTGACAGGGCTGGGAGTGCTGCCAATACCGCTGATCTTCAACCACAGTGATGTCCCTGTTCTCACGCCATGGATAAATTACTTCACCTGATTACGCCTTCCCTACAGAGTTAAACTGTCATGGTGCATTTAACTCTGATGACAGCGCTAGGGTTTATGTGAGTCCAATCATCACTTATTTGTGTGCAAAAATATTCTGTGTAGCAGAGGATAATACTCAGACATCATGTTGAGGTTGTTGGTTTGCCTTAGATGTACTTTGCTGTGAGCCGCTTATAGTTCATGTAGTTACTCATTGAGTGGGTGTTCAAAAAACTTTAGTGTATCAGATGCTGGCATTGCCCTGACCTGAACTGCACTTTGTCCATTCATTCAGTATTTTTGTGTCTTATATAACTCGTTAAAAGGAGCAGTGTGTAGGATTTAGTGACATCTAGTGGGAAGGATTGTAGACTGCAAGTAGCTGAAATTCCTCCAATGTGCCAAGCATGAAATTCCAGTTAGGATTCCTTTAGTGTTCGTTCTTTGGGAGGTTTTTACCAGGAGCCGAATTATCCACAGGTCTTTTCATCTCCAAAACAAATGGACCTGGAGATTTAAACCTGCAAAAAAACACTGAATTAAGCATATTCAAGTTACAAGTCAGTGTTTCTTCAGCTTGTTGCAGATGGGCCTCTAGCCCAGCACTTGTTAATGTGCGCTCACCTTATTTCTCTTATTACTTAAGCTCCAGGGGGCCGTATTCAAAAACAGTTTGAGAGTACTCTCAAAGAGCTCCTTACTTAGCCTAATTCCTAGCTGAGGAGTGATTTGGAAAGTTCTCAGAGTGACTCTGAGCAAGAAAAAGAAACTTTTACCTTAGTGAGGAGGTGTGATTGACCCGGTTGCTTTTAACAGATGTGATTGGTTCATCTTTCATAAGCCACCAAGATGTGGACACCCAGTGGAAATGAAATGTACTGCGTCACAATATGAGACCGTGGAAGTGTCCGTGTGATCACTCTGCTGACTGAAGGTCGAGACAGACCAAAGTCATCACTACTGCACTGTTGCATTTTTATTTTTTTTCCAAATATCTTAGTGTTGTGACCATTTTATTTCTGGCATTATAGCGTTATTGTGTTGGATTGGAAATGTGTACATATCCCTAATGAGACTGACCATAAACATCCCTGCGCCATCTAATGTGTGGCATTTCATTTATTCCCTGTCATTCAGCGTTTAGAGAATATTTCTCCTATCTCTTTGTGTTTCCACCATTTTCTCCTCTGCTTCCGAAACTCTTAAGCCTCTTAAAAGTCCTCGTCCCAGCTCCTGACGGTTTTTCGCTGTAGGAGCTCTTTTAATGTCCAAGATGTTTCATGAATAACTTTTATCTTTACAAGGACCTAGTCTTAATTTTAAGGGGAAATTCTAAGAAAATGTCACAATTCGAAAAATGTTCTTAGAATTTCGTCACTAGGAGCAACTCTTAGCACGAGGAAGCTTTTTGAATACGGCCCCAGACATTCAGGAGGTTATTACCAGGAGCCAGATTATGCGCAGGTCTCTTCCTCTCCAAAATTAATGGATGCTGTGATTTAAGCTGGTAACAACACTGTATAAAGCAGTTTTACATTAAGAATCAGCATATTTCTGACGCTGTTCAGCTTGTCGTGGAGGGGCTGCTAACTACTGTAGCCAACAAGAAAACTTGAAAACTAGAGCCAGTGTTTGGTTTGTCCGTTCTTGGCTATTTTAGAAACATGGCACTACAACACTGCGATCTACACGAGGACCCGCTCCCTATGTCTGGCTAAGGTGTCAAAAGGACAATGACTCTTATTTTCAGGTGATTATACAGTAAGGAAAACATACTTATTATATTATATTCCATCTCTGCCAATATATCCCCATAAATCCTACACACTCGACCTTTAAGGACTCAAAGCTGCTTAGACAAGTACTGCCTCTCCGCCTTCTTCTTCAGACCAGCTTTATAAAAACCTTTCAAGGCATGCAGTTCGACCAAGCTGGTAGCTAGAACCCACACAATTAATTGCTGATTAAATGGTGCTAAGCCTCAAACCCATTCCACCACAATCAGGCCTTCTCTCTATAACCTCTTGCATTACTTCATTCCTCAGAAACATGCACACTTATATGTCGGGGAATGGAATTAACAATACATAGAAGCAACTTAGCAGCTGTCAGTCCTGTGATTTCACAGTAGCAGTAGGCTAACAGTAATAGTATGCCAGCGAAGTAGTACTACTGTAGGACTTACTCACCCTCCTGACAAGTCTGGCAGAGCGCAGAACCCATACTTGCATTAGCTAATTAGCATTAGCTGCCTTATTCATGCTTCACACTCCCCGGCTCATTCATCAGCTGCTTGGCTCCCAGCTGACTAGTAATGTGGAATCATATTTAACTAACCGTCCACTAGCCTGCGGGCCTATACAACTATGCTATGTACACAACTGCTGTATTTAAGTGGTTATTCATGCAACATATCTTTTGAATGATTCAATTGATGTAAACCAATTCAAGATACAACCACCACAGCAGGTACAATCGATGCCTCTGCCAGACCACTGACAAACAAACAGTTACAGCTCACCTATGAAGCATCATTGTAATCCACTAGTCAACAGTGTTCCCACAAAACAGTCCTGATACACTGGCAAAGGTCCAGATGATCCACATCCATAAAATATTTAATCCAAACACATAATACATCCACAAATAGAAACAGACTGCCATCGCTTCATTTCAAATACTCTAATCTCTCCACCTAATCTAAACAATAACTCCCATAACATAAATGTATTTCCGAAGCCCCAATACCAAAATAGCTGCTGCACTTTAATTTTTTTGACTGATATCTCACTTGTTTCCAGGTCCTGTCCACAGCCTACAATAGCCAACAAGAGTCTGTGTTAAAATAAAGAGCCAGTCCTCTGCTTTTGCCCAGCAATCTAGCCACTGACAAGCCGTTACCCCAATGACTTACTTTTCTTTTTCTGAAAAAAAGAATAAAAAAGTCTGCAGCTCGAGGGGCTGGATTTCATCATAGACCATTAAAAATATATATTGTCTTGATGAAAACATCCAGTCTTTCTTATTGAATTAGAGTTTCCAAAAAATGTATATAACCAATAAGGTCCTGAATAAACATATCTGTTGTTTTATTTAGTTTCTCACTCTACATCATACATTTAGAATTGTTTTTCTTTTTTAGTAGAATGCTGAGAAATACCTATAGAAAACTGTATCAAAGATTCATTATCTGTGGTATTGTTATCTACTTTAAATTTGGACTAGGTAAGGCTTGTCTTATGCTATGGCCCCATTATGTTTTCTAGCTAATAAGTCCCAGCTATCATCTGCAGGCGTTTGTTTTCAAGGTAAGAGAGATGAAAACCTTCTACTTCAGTGTGTTCAGATTTCTATTAGTGATTCTGACTGCTGGGGGAAAAAACTTCAGAGTGTTACCTTTCAAAAGAGACCATGTATGTGCATGTAGGCCACTCCAAATGCTTCAAGAACAGCTTTAGATTTATTTTGGGTGTGCCTTGGATAGGTGTTTTCGGCAAATCCCCCTTGAACGGAGCTTGGCCTTGAAGCAATTTTGGCGTAGTGCAACTTTCGCATTCATTAAGTGAAGCGCATTGGCCCCAAAAAGGTATTTTACTCCCGCACAATCATAGGAAAAGGAGCCGCTGTAAAACAGGAAATACATTTTTTTTGACGGCCAAAAATGAAATTACTTTTTAATTATCACGATTTTTTCTGTTTCCAGTAAGGGAAGCTCCAGGATTTGAAGCAAC
>JAPZEB010000020.1:32699503-32711772 GCA_029783705.1 Chaetodon striatus | reverse complement strand
ATGGCTCAATGATGAAATAGCTTTTTTTGTATGTAATCAGAACTTGATCCATTTGGTCTAATATCATTTGGAAGGTCTAGAGGAGTTGTATGATTAAATTATTTTATCCTATTTACATTTGCGAGCAGCCAACAGGAAGTAAGCAGCTCGGCTGGAGAAGGATTCCAGTGCACGTTCTCTGTCAGCCCAAAAATTCAGAGGCCAGTAAAGACTTTTTTAGGTGTACGTGCCCAGTGAGCGACATCCACTGAATGAGTCACCATCTTTGAAAGTATCCAGTTATCCTTAATACATGCATGACTCGATGCAGTTTGCTGCTACAGGTCTCTCAACCCACGCCTGTTCTTATAGGATAAGTTTGGAGTATTATTGATTTAACTTAATATAATGGTCAGGTATGTAAAAAAAAAAAAGTATTCCTTTTTCCTTATTGCTTCATTGATTCTTTGAGAGCCTCCTCAAAGAGCAGATCCTTAATACCAAACCTAACTGCATAACCACATGCTATGAAAGGACACTTCCTCACTTTTTCTTACTGGACTGGGCTACATATTGGTGTAGGTACAACACCCAGCTTGGATCACTTTCAAACTTGTTGTGCTTTTATTTTGAAAGCGAAGCATCCATTCTAGTCTTTGTGCCCTCCCTGGCTCTGAAATTGACGACTGTTCTCATACAAAAGTTAAACATTAGTAGGCCCTCATTGCTTTTTATTGTAGATCTAACAGAACAATGAACCTGCAAATTCCAAATCTAATGAGAAAGCTCTACAATATTTCCAAACATTAGCAACTGGAATAAAAGCACATTGATTACCATGGTTACTGGTGAAAGAGACACATGTCAGATGCCAAGATAATGACGTATGAAGAAAGATAATGCAGTTTGAGGACCAGAACTTGGCTTTCAATAGGCCTAAATGCATCTTGTGCTGAGAGGAGGCTACATTTCTTCTGGAACAAGTTTATCACAGCACCATTCAGATTGTTTTAAGCTCTCCTTTAGGCGACATTAGGTCCTCTCTCTCTCTGCCATCTGCGGTGGTTGTGATGATGGAGGGTATGTCTGGGGTGTTTATGCAACAGAAACCAAAGGGATCATCAAAATGAAGAGATTTCAACTTTGACTACAACTACAGATACTGTAGGATCCCATTTTCTAAAGTTTACTTAGTTGCATAATGGGATCACTAGGAAAGAAAAAGTAACTAGAGTTTGAAAAGACAGAAACACTTTAGAAATGCAGATCGCAGAGGCTTTTTACAAAACAATCATTTAATTATTAAAGAAGTATACCCAGACTATTTTATTATCCACAGTGTCTGCAGCTAAAGCAGCTGTGTTCTGTCTCACCGCAGAATATCAGGGGACTGCATTTTCTTTGCACTTATTCAAATACCAAAACATACGCTGTTTTTGCCTCGGGGTCCAAATTACACAGTAGCTGTCTAAATGTCAAAAATGGCTAGCAGTCACTTTGGTACAGCTTATCATTGTCAAACTACCGCTTCAAGCTGGGCAGAGTAAGAAACTTGAGAAGTGCAAATGTTTTGTGCTTTAAAGAACTGTCATCTCAAAAATCTCAAAGTAAAAAAAAAAGTTGTACAGATGGAATACTGTTCCTTTCTCTTAGGCAAATAGAGCTGCTGGGGTTTGAACCAGTAATTGCATACTCAAGTACAGAACTGCATCATTGGCGAGGAGGGCTAGTCAAAAAGCAAATTTGAACTGAATCAAGAAAAGATGGGATTGAATGTTTTGGAGTAGTAAACAAACAAGCCACTCTCACTCTATTTTTCCTCCCAAAAATAAATGCAGTACATCTGCCTCCTAGTCCCTCAACCTCAGGCTGTCTCTCTTACATGTTATTTTTCTGATGGTTGAATTTAACCCCTTTAAGCAGTTAGGGTGAGAGCATACTGTCTCACAATCACCTTTTTTTTTTTTCTACCAATACTGTATGTATTATATGTTGTTTTTTAAACATGGAAAAACCCATTTAAAACCGGCAATAAACTGCATTCTCATTGCCAGTAGATGAGTATGTCTTTTTTAATAATGTCATATTTGACGTCATGAACAGGCCAGAAAACAGGTTATTAAACAGTAGAAAGCAGCATGGAGGTAAGTGGGGAGGGGGGAAAATGTTGTGGTGTTTTCTTCCTTTTTATAACTCTTACCTGGACAGTTTCTTTCTCAAACTTGGTGCTGACCATATTTGGATCAATGTTGGAGTGGTGTTTAGATGGAGACGGATGGTATTTTGTTGTGGTCTGTCATCACATTGCGCTGGGAGAGGGGCTAAAATTAGCGCCTCCTCCTACTATTCCCATCACTGCCGACTGGAGCTAGAGCCAAAAAATACCCCTGACTACTGCACAATCAGTTGTCCCAGGAGGGAATGTCAACTGTAACCTTTCCAATGACATATGAAAGCCAGATGTTAGTGGGAGTTAGTGGGTTTTTGTCCAGTGTGAAAGGGACTAATGAAATATAATGTTGAGACACAGAAGAAGATGTTTGCTAGTTCAGCAGTTTATGTTACAACAGATAAACCCACCATTTAATCAATTCCTTACACTTTTGCTCTTGTAATTTTGGATTCAGAAAGGCTGGTAAAAAAAGACACAGTATCACTCTAAAACCTGAATTATAGTTGGACGTTCAAAACCTTGCTTGTGTGTTGCTTGACAGAAATTAAACAGTTGTAAACTGTCGTTCAATTTATGCTTCAGCAAAAGGTTTTAAGATGCCTCCATGGTAACCAGTTTTTGTTTTTTTTGTTTTGTTTTATTCCTGTCACATTCATTGATGCATAATGTGCACAGACAGCTGTTTAAATTACACAGATATGCCACTGTCTATGTGTGTTTCTAAAATATTAACCTTATATTTATTGATTTATCAGCTCCCAGTCCGGCTGTGGGCAGAAAATTCCCTAATCCACTACAGTGGGCTGGGAAATAAAATCAATCGATCAATAAATACAAACATAACTGATTCCTTTCCATGGTGCTGACATGAAAAATATTTTGGTTCAGTAAATGCTGTCAGTCGAGCAAAACTTAACAAAAGAGTCCAGCACCTAACCATAAATCAGGCTTTACTCCAGAAATCCAAAGCTTGACAGATACTGTGACTGGTTACGGTTGCTAAGCCATATGATTGGACTATTACTGTTCTGGGGGTTTGGTGAATGGTCTATTACCTGAGAGGACCAAATTCCTCCTAACAATACCGCAATACTGCTTTCCTAAAAAGAAAAACAGGCCAAATCTAGTTTAGGAGGATGCTGTCATGTGTGGGGCATCATCCTAAAACTCAGACAAAGAAATGACTGTATTCATGTTACACAATCCACAATCTGTAAATGGTTTACACGCAGCTGATCTGAGAAATGTTTTACCCATTCCTTTTCTAGTGCATTTTTACTCTTTACAAGCATTCTTGTTGTTGTAGCAGCGTGTGTGTGTGCATGTGTATGTGTGTTTATTTTATTCCCGTGAGGGGTGAGGAAGGGGAGTACATCAGATAATACGCCAGAACAAGAGCATGGCAAACAGCATCCTCCACACTGAGTGCCCTGTCTGACCATGCATGACACCAGAACACACTGTTCACAGCACCAGTGGGGCGGGTGAGAAAAAGACACATAGTGATTGCAGACAGGTGGGAAAAGACACTGATGCTTCAAGGTTGCACAAGACAATGTGTGGGCAAAACAGAGATGAGGAAGCCCTGGCATTTGTTTATAAGGGTTTACCACAGTGAGCCAAGTCTGATGCTGTTAGTTGTCAGTCATTGGGAGATATATTAAACTGACTGGTCAATTAGCTGAAACATCAAACTAATCACAGGATCATTGCGGATCAAGGCTAATTCTACCCTTTGACACACGAGCAGCATTACAGGAATCAAAGACACCTACTTGTAAATATTTCATGAATAAAAATCTCCTTTGTACTCACCTCCAAAGAGTGCTCTCAGTGACGCTGCCAATATGAAAGTCGTACAGCTTGGTTAGAATCAGGATCACCTGTAAAGAGAGGGAATTTTATCATTACAGTCTTTGTATAAGACCTTCAAATTAAATAGTGTTAAAGTTTTGTTCCTTACATCAATGTACTCCTTTTAACTGAAGTATTTAAACTATTTGTCTTTTTAAGGAAAAGAAAAACCAGCCTATCTGAAGAACTACATACGTCGTGGTAAAGAGGGAGCTGAGCCGGAAGGCAAAGCTTTCTCGTTACTTGTCCATCTATGTCCCAACCCCCACCTATGGTCATGAGCTATAGGTAGTGACCGAAACAATGAGACTGCGGACACAAGCGGCCGAAATGAGTTTCCTCCGTGGGGTGCCTGGGCTCAGCCTCAGAGATAGGGTAAGGAGCTCGGACATCCAGAGGGAGCTCGGAGTAGAGCCATCGCTCCTTCATGTTGAAAGGGGTCAGTTGAGGTGGTTTGGGCATCTGATCAGGATCCTCCTGGGCACCTCCCGTTGGAGGTGCTCCGGGCATGTCCCAAGCATAGGAGGCCCCGGGGCGGACCTAGAACACGCTGGAGAGATTACAAATATCATCTGGCCTGGGAACACCTTGAGGTCCACCTGCCTATAGCCGGCAGCTGGTTAGCTTAGCTTAGCACAAAAAAAAAAAAACAGCCAACCTGGCTCTGTCTGACGGTAAACATTCCACCTACCAGCACCTCTGAATCTCACTAATTAATAGGTTATATTTCATTTCTTTGGTTTGCTCATTTGCGACCTCCTGAAGTCTCGTCCTCACTGTGAGGTTGCCAAGCAACCAGCAGGAAGTGGCTACAGCCTGCCAACACATAGTCTGGCACGTAACTTCTCAGCAAAAAGGTGAATGAGCGTATTTCCCAACACATCAAACAATTAATTTAAAGGCAGAGGGAGAGTGCAGACATCTGGAAGGAGTTCTTTTAGCATCTGATCAGGATGCCTCCTGGACTCCCTGTGATGATATTCCTTACACGACCAACTGGGAGGAAACCCCGAGGCAGATCCAGAACAAGCTGGAGCGATTACATATCCTGTCTAGCCTGCGATCCCCCAGGAAGAGCTGGAGGACGTGGCTATAGAGAAGGACATCCTTTTGATACCAAACTGAGTGTGCTGCCATAGACGCCCAGACCTGGATACTTAGTGGAAAATGAATGGAAGGCTCTTCCTTTTTAAGTATGGTGGTTTATATCGGTATAGCTGTATATTATTAAACATATTAGTTAATATAATATTATACTGTATATATTTGAATCCCATAAAACCTCCCTAAAAGGGCAAAAAACATCAGTATTTATTCACACGGTAGCCTGTTTCTAATGGCATTTGCAAGAATCACCAGAGGCTGAACCAAACAACCAATCAGGGCTTTGAAGTCTATTGCCGTTGTCAATCATTTCAATCACTACTCGTAATCTATCGCCTATCACCCCTCACCAGCCGTAGATAATTTTCTTTCATGGATTATCTGTCTCATGTATTACTGTCTGGATAAAGTTAAAGTTTTAGCAAACATGACAAAAAGTTGTTTTTACAGAGGTTGCCCACTGTAGCTTTAAGGCCTGCGACAAAATAATTAATTGCAATAAATGCAAATTTTATTTTCCCAAAACCAGTTAGGAATACGGGGTTCTCAGCGTAATGGATTTCCATGTTGGTAGGTAATGCTTGGCATAATTAGTATTGTGTAACCAACGCTGTGTATGCCACTCTGAAACTTAGTTTTTCTCTTGATGAAGCACGCTGCCATTCTCACCCCTGTGGAAAAGCCTGATCCAACAGTCTCTGTGTTCACAGCTTTGGTCTCTGCTCTTTTGGAGAGATAATCAGCAGGCGGGGCACTTTGATAAGCACTGTGCAAGTCCTCAGAGCAAATAACAAGACATGAAGGCCAAGTCTGCCATGACAGGATCAGTGGTCAGCTGTGATCCTCCACTCTGGAGTGCAACTTTGTTGCACAGAGAGACAGCTGGGGGTGTAGTTGCAACAGAGATGAGAGGTAATACATTTAACTGGGGTGAAAAAAAAAACACTATTTATTACAATTAACCATCTGGTAACATCCATGACTGATATTCGCCTCTGGGTCACAGAATGCAGTCAGAGGTGTGTGAAAAAATTAGTTTAGCAAATGTGAAAACACAGGAAAGCGCTCACACACAATTATTTAGCATTTACCACATACTTGACCTGAGCTCACCGGGGGAAACGTCCTTTACATAATAGATGCTATTTTCATCCATCAGTCCATGTGTTGTTTGCTGAGCTGTTTTTCCTTCCCTGCCTAAATGACTGCTGCTCTTCCTCATTAGCATCCACGTCTCTCGTTAGCATTTCCCTGCCTGCAACAATCTTATGCTTGTTTAAAGCAACCCGACAAGCTTGACTTGAGTCACTAGGCTGGGAGGGGATGCAGGAGGTGTGGCCATGACTCTTCTGACAGGCATCAGCAATCAGGGCTGGATGAGAAAAAAAATGAATCTGTTTTCAGATTGGAAAGGAACCATTGTCCTGGCATCCCTGCCCTCCCCAAGTACTCATGTCCTTGCGAAGCTCTGAGGCCTGCAGACTTCCAGGACCTTTCCACCTCTGGCTGAGCCTCACAATCCCCGCAAGCCCTTTAAACAAGCCAGCCGCTCACCAGGGACCCATGGATGGTTCTTGCAGGAATATGTGCCACATGCCCAAGGGATCCTCCTACTAAGACTGTGAACATATGTTTCAGGCCAAGCAAGATTTGCAGTGCCAGGGAGAGGGCAATGTTGAATAAGATGAAAATGGATTGTTGCCATGCTGCTGCGACACATAGAAAACCCGGATGTTTGCATGTATGTTTGTGTTTTTGAGTAAATATTTGTTGTAAGCACATATGTGCATGCCGTGCCACTGTAGAAATGAGGACGTCTCAGAGAGAGAGCGTGTGCGCTCCTACGGGCTCTGTGCTGTCAGAGATGTGTGGTCTCGTCTGCTTGGGGGTGACACATACAGACACGAGGAGTCCTCCCATCCCCACATGACAGCCTGAATTTGAAATTGTACATTGAACAACCAGGACACCAGCTGAAAAAACAGAGAAACTACTTTTGTCCCCTTCAAATGCTTCTTAAGAAAATCTTATAAATGTGTCTCAAAAATATCTTTTCAGCCAACCTTAAAAGCCTTCTCTCAAGAATATTTAATGCATTAAGCCTCGGACCTGAATGAAAAAGGCTTGGGGATTTCAAGAAACACCAGGAAAATACTCTTACTGTTTATTTACATGCTTGCTCGCATCTGTTCACGGCCTTTGTTCGGCGGACAGCGGGTGTAATGGAAGGACAAAACTGCTGCATACTTTTTTAAAAAAAAAGGATGACACGGTGTCTGTATTTCAAGTGCACTCTCCCCTTCCGAATCCCCCGTTGACTTTATCATTTTATTATTCCAATTATTGAATCCAAATGTCAGTCACATTGCACTTGCATTAGCCTTGTTGCCTCAGCAATTAACCAACTGTGGTGAAAACACATTATTAGCATAACTAAATGTCCCCCTGTCCTCAAAGACCAAGTCAGAGTGCCAAACACTGTTTTGAATATTGCTTTAGCTCATAGTTTGCTAATGACGGTACTAATGACTTTTCTGAAAACAATGTTTAAGTGCTCTGTTTGCAGGACAGCTGTTTAATTTTGATAGTGACCTGAGGGGCGGTCACTTTCGATGTAAGATATAGCTGAAGAGGGCAGCACGGGAAGACCATTAAATTAGAGCTGCTTTCTATGATTTGGTTTAGATGAATGGGTCAATTCATGCTGAATGCAAAAGCTTACGCAGCACTGTCATCCATTTCAGACACATGCAAGTAAAAGTTTGAAGTTTAAACACAAAAGGGACAAAATGGTAGCCTAAGATTAATCAAATTAACAAAGTTTCCCCCTGTGCCACATTTATATAATTTTGTTCATTAATCCTGCTTCATAATTCATTTTACTCTATTCAGAAGCTAGAGTGCCATCAAAGTAACTGATCAATGCAAAACAAAAGACTTAAACTTGAATCCAAACTTCTCAAATGCAGCTCCTCAGACACTTTGTATTTTCGCTCAAACAATTTCAAAGACGTCCGCTTTGTTCGCTCCATTCTGAACAAAAGAGCTCTCAGTGCCTCTTTGATTGCAAAATGTCATGGTACTCCAGTATTGACAGACTCACACACAACTGAAAACAAGCTTTTAGTAGTCTGCAAACAAATGTCAGGATAGTCGACACCAAAATGGCAGCTGGAACTGATCATTATCTAGAAGTGATTAAGCCTCTCAGTAACATGTCAACAGCTGAGCAATTACTTTGTCAATTGGCAAGAGCTGTTTATGAGACACAATGTCAACTGGTGGCGATAGAGCCACAATCAAGGCCCAAAAAAACATTGAATCCTTTCACACAATTTGGCATGACCGCCAGGGAAAATGAAGCCACTAAGTGGATAAATACACAGTGAGATGTTTTTGAATGACTGTATGGATCATAAATGGAGACAAATAGAGTTGAAATAAAGAGAGGGGCAACAATAGAGTGTATGAGACGTACAGGACTGACCTGTCATCTGTTGCCTTTGTTTTTATGCTAGCAACAAAGACGGCTGGGCTCCAAGAACTGCAGTGTGACTTTGTGCTCACAATTCTGGCCCAGGGCTGTTCAGCAAATGAAACACTCAGTAACAGAACAACATAATAGCGGATGACCATTAGTCTTGAAAGGTTAAAGCGGCACTAATCAATATTTTATACAATGGATCAAATCAAGCATCGCTTGCAGTGACAGACCCTCAGAAAATTATCACCTTCTTTATGATTCCCTTCAGCTCTTCTGTCCGGCCTCTTTTTAGTAATGTGTTGTTTTCTGTGCCATAAACTCCATAGTCACTAACTGTTACAACCGCAGCAGGAAACTTTTTTCAGTGATTAAGCATTTATAAAGCAGTGAATGGCACGAAAGTTAGCAGCTAGCTGGTTTAAGTATCAATGTGTTGGATTTAGTGGCACCTAGTGGTGAGGTTGCAGAACTGAAACTTCTTCTATGTGCGGAGCGTGTAGAAGAACTATGGTTTGAGAAAACGAATGATCCTATCCCCAAGCAGTGTTTGGTTTGTACACTCTGGGCTACTGTAAAAACAACATGGTGGATTCATAGAAGAGGAGGAAGAGGACAGAAGGTAACAATAACACAAAGATTCAAAGTTCCAGGTGATTGTAAACAAATGTACTTAAATTCTGAATGGTTATCTAGTTATCTGGATGCCCTTTGATCTTGCACACTGGACATTTAAGGTAGTTGAACATAAAGCAAGGTAAGAAGACATATTGAGAAATGTTTTTAAAGACTTTGACAAGGACAAAGAGAGAGCTAAAATTAGGGAGAATATTGGACTTATGTTCATCAGGTGGCCAGGAACATTACTCTTAGAGAATGCTAATGGTGCTCTGTGTCCTCTGGGTGTGTAAATGGCTAATTATTAATTTAAAAAAGGTCTACCAAGGTAATAAAATGTCAGATAAAATGTCTGCTCTGCTGCCTTCAGAGTGACCAAACAAACAATGACAACAAAAGTAAATGAATGCTGGTTATTTGTACACATACAGACAAGGCCTCGGATCTGAACTAGCATGCATGATGTCAGCTGGTTATGGCATCTAACGAACTGTACTTAATTATGAATACATTTGTGACAAAATCATTTTTCAAATCATCATATCAAGCTAAAAAGGAGCAACAGGGCACTACTACCGGTGGAAACTATGTCTATGTTTAAAGGACACCAAAGGTTTGCCATTGGTTGAATGCTCTGATCTTCAGGCTGATATATGCTAGGGTGCACAGCGCTTTTCAAGAGTGTCGCGCGACCAAAATTAAATAACAGCTCAACATTTTCAATTTATGCTTTGATGAAAGGTTTCAGTCATCTCCATGGTAACCAGAGACTTTCATACACTACAAATCTGTTTCTGCTGCGTTTAGTGAGGCATAATCTACACAAACAGCTGTTTAAAATCACACAAATATGCCACCGTAGATATGTTTTTAATTTATTAAACATATCTTCATTGATTGATCAGCTCTATCTGAGTGTGAGCAGCAGATTCCTTTCACTTGCTATGGTGAAATAAAGTCAATGAATTAGTAAACACAAACACTGTTGATTTACTCCCGTGGCGCTGGCATGAAAACAGTTTTGATCCAGTAAATGTCTGCTATCAGTCAGCCTGGTGAAGGCAGTTTGGCTGGTCCATAAATGTATAATGGGCTGGCCTCTGTCCTCTCGTGTGGATTTAAGAGTACTCTCTCCATGGTGATGATAGTAGCACTACTGGTCACACTGCGTGACAAAATCTGACGTTGTCCACAACATAATAAAATTGTCAGGACAGTGTCACGTGACAATTTTCACCGTGGCAAATACACCGTGTCTGTCGAGCAACATTCATCAAAAGTATAGCGCCTGTAATAAGTCAGGCTTTATGCTGCGTTCAAATGAAACTTGTGAGCTTGCATTTATGACAAGGAAAGAGTTAAACAAACTTGTGAACTGTGAGCTCTCAGAAAATTACCACTAACTTGGCCATGAATACCACAACAAAGGAGCATTCATATGGACCTTTTTCTTGAACACGGTAAACACAGCGCCATTGGAACGCAGCACTATAAGCAATCGTGAATACTCTGTGTATTATACTGAGCAAATAGACACTGTCATATGGTGAAATGTTAATTTTACAGAAAATATGTGGCACTAAATTGAACAGTGCACGTAGGATCATGATAAAATACATTGTTAATAATGAAACCAGGAGAGGGGCGGACATTATTCCTGATTCTGAAACATAAAAGAAAGAATAAGTTTGGGTCTATACTCATGAGACTCTGGATGCGTCTCTCTATTTTACCATCCATTAGTTTTAATTAAAAAAAACTCTTGTCCTTCAGCAGTGAAGATCTTAAAATATTCAGCTATCTGGCTTCGGCACAGAGTCTGTGTAATCGTCAGGCATGTTCTACAGTCCGTGCTTTATGGACAGTAGCAGAGAGCCTTGACCTCCATGTTAGCCTTAAATAATGTGTGGATTCTAAGCAGACGAAAAGGACTGCACTCAGAGAGCTTGAGCTGAATCACATTAGTTTCTGACTGTGACTGTCACTCTTGATGTGCCGTCCTGCTATATGTTAATATCATGCTGGTCAAGGGTAATATGTAAGGCAAAAGCACCGCGTGTGCGTGCACTGTACATGGACACATCATTATCCCTTACCAAGAGAAATAATCCTTTTTAGCCTTGAATGGATATGACTGCTTCTTAATGACCATGGCTGACAGCAAAGCGATACAAAAACTCAAGGTTACGTTTAACGCTCCGCTCTGGATGTTGCAATTAATTTATCGGTATTTTGCGCAAATTAAATACACGCAACACTTTGGAGATGAAGGCCGTCAGAGGACGGGAGGAAGTGAATTAAGATGTAAAATGAGTTTGCGTGTGTAAATGGTATGCCGTAGCTGCTGGCATGTTGTAGTCCCATCAAGGCCACACCAGGGAGAAGACTGCAGTACTGTGCTCCTTCTGGACATCACTCACTCTGCTTCCTTGCAGCTTCCTCCCTCTTTTTCCTCTTTCTGTCACTCTGCCTCTTCACACTCCCTCTCACGCTCTCTGTCTCCATCTCTCTGTATCTGAATCACTTCCTCCCTTCTTTTATTCCCCCCTCCTCTTTCCCCTCGTATGCCTCACCGGAGTGAAGTCCTCTCTCATTTATTGCATCCTTCATGTGTCTGTCTTTCCCTTGTTCCCTTTTTTTTTTCCTCGCCGGCCACATCTCACCCCATTACCTCACCAACTCTTGAGTTTTCCTCCCAACTAAAGCCACTTTATCTGTGTTTATCTGGGCTTGTCTTTTCCCTTTTCCCCTCGTAGTGGTCTCCCTTTGTTTTTCTTGGTCTTTCTGCCTACGTCTTATCTTCATTCTCCCGGTTGTTTCTCATATTCCCTTCCTAATGTGCCCCAACCTCTGCTCCACACCATCACTCTGTCCTTTTTTCACTTTAGTTATATCGTCCTAATGCCCCTCTCTGTCTCCCCTGTTCTTTTACTTTCACTTGTCGGCCTTGTTTTGTTTGCCTCTCTCTCTCCTCCACCATCTCTTCCTGTTTTGGCCTATAAAGTAGACAGGCACTTACTTTGAATGTATACAGAGAGAATCCCTGGTTAAAATCATTTT
>JAPZEB010000020.1:32664690-32677925 GCA_029783705.1 Chaetodon striatus | reverse complement strand
CATCATCACTGTGGCAGCGGGCCTTGATCGGGAGGTGTGTGTGTGTGTGTGTGGACATTTTGTAAGGCTCATCCCTATATATATATATATATATATATATAAATGCTTGAAGATCCACTCATTACGTCATTATGTCAAATAAAAACTGATGGAGTGGTCCAAGTGGAATTTCAGGTGTGTTGATTGATTCACATCTCCACCTTTTACTACTGGTTCTGTGTGTTGGGGATGGTTCCATTGGTACCAACCAATGGTACCTTTTTTCATGATGGAAATGGAAAGAAAGTGGACCAAACTTAACTGTAGAATACCATACTGCTTGGTGGAAACGGGGCTTATGGGTTGTACTCCATAGTGCACTCTACAGTGCCGGCACAGAGCGAGCTCGGTCTTGCTAAACAAGGCTACTTTTAACTGTATAATTACTACTCATGTCCTGTGCAACTATGTTATTGTAAAAAAAAAAAAAAAATTCTCAGTTTGGTTTGAGAAGCACTTGAGATCTGACCTCAGCCCCATCCAGCATCCTTGTGATGAATCAGAACACCGACTGCAAGCCAGATCCCTGCAGCCAGTTTCCAAACTCTTACGGAAAGTAGAATTATCCATTCCCATATTTTTAGAATGAGATGCTCAAGATGTCCACATAGTTTTGGACATAAATTGTAGGTAGGAGCAGCACCTCACTGGATAATTTCCTAAAATCCTCAAACCTGCCACAGGTCCAGGTGGACAGATATTCCACAATCCATAATACACTAGCTAAATTAAAATGGCAGGACGCCCATTAAATAATCCACAGTACACAAACCATGCAGGGGGAATAATTGGAACTTTTCCAGAAGTTATTGATGACCACACATCCCAGAGATATTGGACAGGCTGTGGGTATGAATTAATGGAAATATACTAGAAATGTTTACACGTTGTAAATAAAAACATAACCCATTATACTATAGTGCGCCTGTAAAACATCATTCGCCTATCGATTTTGATATCAAAAAATGATATATCTTCATGCATTAAAAATCAAATTTTATCACCTACTTAAGTTTTCAACCCAGAATATATGCACTAAATTACATTTCAACTAGTGCAGCTTGCAGGCAATGCTATCAAACCACACAATGCAGTACAGTAAGAGCATGAATATTTGTTTTAAATATTAAATGTGTTTTTTTCATTAGTTAGTTCATTTGGTTGTCCATTTGTTTATTCATGTGTGATTCAAGGCACAGCATTTTCTTTTCATTAAGATAAATTTAGACTCTGCAAAGCAGCAGCTCTGTGCCGTGTGCTCCAAGTGCGACCTGTTGAAAGTCATTATCTGCTGTATTTACATATAATCCAGCTCCTGTTTGAAGTATTTTTATTTGTTGGAGAATATGAGTTATATTTAGGAATGTTTGTCAGGTCCTGCTGCATTTCTGCACAGTTAGCCGGCTCTGTTAGAGTAGTCTGTCAGGGGTTGGAGCAGCCAGTGACCTTTCAGACAGCCAACACACACAGCAGCCTCCAGTCACCTCTTCAGCTTTAACTTGGCATGTGAAGACTCCGCTGAAGGCTCCCTGACACCCACCAGTTCCAGCACATCTCTCTTTGGATGCACATGACACACAAAATACACACTCATTTGCTACCACACAATAAAACCACACAAAGCTGTTTCAACATCCTGCCAACCTTATGTACGCAGTCACATGTCTCTCAGACGCTAGCACCCTCTTCCTCCTCTCCCTCCGTGCTCCTTTCCCTCTCTATCTACCCCTTTTTTTTTTCCACGCAGTCACATG
Source organism: Chaetodon striatus (assembly GCA_029783705.1). NCBI lineage: Eukaryota > Metazoa > Chordata > Actinopteri > Chaetodontiformes > Chaetodontidae > Chaetodon > Chaetodon striatus. Next base: position 32,676,132 of record JAPZEB010000020.1, on the reverse strand, counting down.
CAAACACACTCAGTGGATCAATCTCCTCAGATTAGATTGATGGCCCGCAGGCCTTCTGCTGACTAAGGCGTTGCCAAATATGGTGAGTTGTTGGGAAATTATGCTTAGCTGCCACTCTATCTGGGATGGTGATCCACTTTGTCAATCCTGATCTTTAGCCGCTGTCACCGTAGCACCACCCAGCTTGCCTCTGTAACCTGACGTTGCTTGTGGAGACGGAGTAGATGTCACTACAGGCGTGATAAATGCATCCCAATGAGTTCAGCTGTCGGTTATTTTGATCAATATTACTGACCTCCAAAGAGAAACACTACATTTCCTAGATGATTTTTAGTCTGAATTAGGTGAAGGAAATAAGGGGTATCGATTAATTGGAAATAAAACAGCCGACATTGTCCACTTTCTGGGAGAAACGGTGAAAGAAAAAGAACAGAAAAGTGCCTGTGTGTGGTCGGGGGTTAGTGAAACAAAGGCACACAGAATTTCTCTTTCCTTTCATGCCTGGTCATTTCCATATGTCCCTCTTGCTCTCCTAGCCATCCATCACATTTCACTCTGGGCAAGACAGCTGTCCGGGGTTGAAGCATATTCACAGTTCAGCAGTCCATCAAATTGCACCAAATACAGTAATTCTTCAGTCAAGCTGGAGCAGGGGGTGGAGGGGCAGAGGGGTGAAGGCAAAGGGAGGCAGAGTCGTGTTGGTGAACCTTGCCAACCTTAACCCTTTAAACACTAGGTGGTGTTATGACATAGTCTGATATATAAGTGGTTGCTTTCAAACATAGGAAATAAAAGGCATAAGAACTGGCTTGAGGGTGGAGTAAAACAAAAGGGTGTATGACTCCATACTACAATGACATCTAATGAGAGCTCTGATTCTCTTCTCAAACCTGCTCAGGTCCGACCTGGCCCACAGGACTTTGGGTTGGGCTGTAATTTCTCAATATTCCCAAGGGTTCGAATCAGGTTGAGTTCTTGGCAATTTCACAGTGTCAGAGCATTCTGTTACCATATATTCACTTTTTAACTCTGCTTGGTGCTCTGCTGCTCCGTCTTCAGACTACACTCTGCCACTGCAAGAGTGTGATGCTCTGAATAACCAAACTTTATATTCCAACAGCGCCCTGAATTTACAGTCCAGTTTGTGCCTGAGTGCACTCTGGTGCTCAGAGTGGATATTTACTCACGCACCCCATGTCGCAAATTTCTGTTACAGCACTGAAAAGACTGAAGATGATTTTAACTTGAATAAATGTGTTATTATTACATTTAAGAAAGGCAGAAAATCTGGTTTTTAACTGGCTTCATGCCCAAAACTGCCACAGAGTTTGGGTTTGGACAGAAACTATGCAGGTTCATGTAAGGTCAAAATTAAAAATCTAATGCCCTGTTTTCTATGAAATCACTGTCATGGTTGACTCATATCACAGCTGTGAAATTGGAGAGTTCACTATCCTCAATTAATTTTCACTTCTCTCCAAGGGAAAGAGAAAAAAATGCTTTGATGTTATTATAGGAACACACTTCATCATTTTAGTTTTGAAAGAGCTGCTTACAAAACAACTTCTAGGGTTATTGTTATTTTAGTTTTTCTATTTTGGAATAAAACCAATTCACAAATGGTTTATTTTCTTCTTTCTTTTAAAATATGTTCTTGAAATTAAAAAACCCTCCATTTCATTTACAAAGCATGTATCGATCAGTGCATTGTTCTTAGCAAAAAGGATGATAATACATGTACATGAGCTGTTAATCTTTGCAACAGGTGAGCGCAGTGGATCAATAATTGGAGAGCCTGCATTTTTCATTGAGCAGTCTGGAGTGTCTCTGGATGGTGAGGTACATCTAGACTAGTGGATAACAGCATCCCGCTAATGTCACACACTCAGGCATCATTTACTGTGAAAAGGCCTCTGAAATCTGCCATTTGGGATTGTTTTATGGCATATACCATCCACTACAAAATCACTTGCTGGCAGAGCTGGGGAAGCTACTTTAAAAGCACAGCTTTGCAAACTCCCAATTACTTCACACTGGAAGAATCTGAACCATAGCAAAGCTAAAGGGAAATCTAGTTTGGTTATCTAAAGCTACTTGGAAGAAGTGGCTCAAATTATCAAACTGATAATGTACATGTGAAAAACAACATATAATAGGAAAAAGTCACATGCCAGTGAAAAATGTCATCTTTGCTTTTGTATACAATGTTCATCAGTCAAACACCCGCTTCCATAAACTTGAATCCAGGTGGGGTACTGCATCAAGCAGGATTACTCAGTTAGCCAGGTAACTTCTAAAATAACAACAACTCCTCTGAACGTTTGTTAATAAATAGCAACAATTGATACTAAAAAATATTCCTTCTGTTTTATGGCCCCAAATTGTTTGTACTTTTAGTAGTTAACTACACACACACACACACACACACACACACACACACACACACAACCACACATATACACAAAAGGGCAAAAAAAGTATCTAACTAGTTGAATCGCTATGCAAATATGAATGGCAAACTAAAATATGAGAAAAACGTTAAAGTGATAAATAATGTATTATTATTACCATTACTTAACTCATATTTTGGGTTTTATATTTTACGACATCACGTGTGCTTTTATTAAGACACAAATAAGGCTTATTCATTTTTTTTTTCAACCCTAATCAGCAGAGGCAAACTTTTTTCATCGATGCTCTTAAAGCTGCTGTTAAACTGCAGAGTCAGCCAGCAAATGTCACCAAGAAATCCAAGGATGTCTCTATTTTTCTCTACCGGTACTGTAAGTACACTGCACTATAAGAGCATAGATTTGGGCTCAGGTGTTGGAGGGGCTCAACAGAGTTAAAAACTGAAAATACATTTCTCAAAGGTCCGGTGTGTAGGATTTAGGTAGAGATGTTGGCAGAAATTGACTAAAATATAATGTTTTATTAGTGTATAATAACCTGAAAATGAGAACCATTCATTGCCTTAAAATGAGCAATTTTTATCTGCATAAAGAGTTGGTCCTTGTCTATGGAAGCCACCATGTTGCACCACCTTTCTACAGTAGTTTGTCCCCCTGAAGGGACAAACCAAACACTGCTCTAGTTTGGTCCATTTATGTTTTTGTGTTGGCTACAGTAGTTAGTAGCTCCTAAGCAATGACAGCATTATAAAAACACAGATATTTTAATGTAAAACTGCTTTATTTAGTGTTTTCTCCAGTTGAAATCACCAGGTCCATTTGTTTTGGAAAGAAAGAGACCTCTCTGGATGACTAAGCTCCAAGTAAAAACCTCCTGAAGGTCTGGATCACAATAAGGTGAGCACACATTAACTTATCAGAGAAAAAAGGTGAGCACGCATTTGCAGGTGCTGGGCTAGCTGCCCACCTGCGACATGCCAAACAAATGGTGTTCGATTCCATCATATTTTTAGAGGAATATTATCTGTAAATAATAATGTAGATTAACATGCAGATGAGGTGGGTCCCCAGTGCAAATTACACCCCTAGGTACACTATAACCATTAGCTTGCCTGCTTATTTAAGTCAAACAATCGATCAAGTTGTTACTCTATTCCCCAGATTTCCATTGTGTGTGAGAAAATGGTGCTAGGAGCTCAAACAAGAATGTCACTGCAACAGTCTACAAGGTTGCAGAGGACGTGAGCTAACAGACTCTGAGATCCAAAGGGAAATCCAATGTTAAGGTGCAGGGATGATTGAAGGGAAGCTCGATTTGTCTACTTTGCTGATAGAGGTCGGTCCAAGATAGAGCTGCCACGCAGGATGGCTTTATGATTTATATGAATTTATTATGCAGTGTCTCAGATTTAGTTTGCCATCATTTAGTGGTAAAGGACAAATCGGCTGCAAAAAGATGAAGATGATCCAAGATGCAGAACATCCATAAGAGCAAAAGCATTTCAGTTCTTCCAGTAAAAGACCACCACCATAACCTAAAAGACAATGGCCTTATACAGAAACATATTCCAAATGTCACTTTAAAACATGAGGTACAACCATTTCATTTCCTAACTGTAACTGTGTGAGAGGTTTATTGTGCTGAGCTCTTTTTTCCCCTTTCCCTTTCCATTTGAGAGGTTTATGACTTTTTGGAAAGGCTTGGATTTGAATGAGCCTTTGTTCTCTCTGGGGCATGTTGATTCTTCACTTGAGAGTGCCTTGTTAACCCACTAAGCGAGCACACAAGTGCACTTTATTTAATGCATGAAGGTGGCACCTAGCCAGCTGCTGCACATTTTTTATATTATGGCAGGCTTCACTCAAATCCCCACTATTAAAGGCTGCCAGCTTTCATTCCGGCACTTACTCATTATGCTGTGATCAACCTGTGGGGATCTTCTTCACACTGGCTTGTCCTTCTTTTCTCTCCAAAGACAGGTTTAAGCATCCTTGTGAATGGAAATTAAAAGCAGATTATATGATGGATGAAAACACCTAATTAATGGAAAGTCAGTCCCTGGCCTGGTTGTCAACATATGGCGGTTGCTGGGGCAGCCTTCAGCATCTGTGGGAGACTCACGGGGCTTTTAACCAACTCCAATGTAAACCCATCTGCATCATTATTAGATGATCACAGCTATGGACATAGTAGGACATGGCGGAAATGTTTGCTTGTCTGGGTCACCCATGTAGGTTCTCTGTAAATAAATTGCACCCAGGTGAGGGGGTGGATGATTCATAGACCCCTGTGGAGCTTGTGTAGGAAAGGGTGACCACACAAGAACTCCCTAATGGAGCTCACAGGTGAGCACCTGGTAATGGGGTCTTTACTCATTTGCATTGTCAGGCTCTGGTCAAAGAAACAACATAAAGCCACAAACATGTGGACCCACCACCTGCAAGGGTAGCTGTGCAGCCTGGTGCACAGAAAACGGCTGTTGTTATGGTGAAATGATGCAGAACTTTTAAAACTTAAGTCCTCTGGAGCCAAACTCCTGGGTAGGAGTTCAACTGCCTCTTTTTTTGGACGGTTGTCGATGGTGAGAGGCAAAGAGGAAAGCATTGACTGCCAACTTTGCAAAGCCAGGAAAGTTATACCTTACGCTTTGGCAGAGGTCACTGAGGTAGTTTAAAAGCTTCAGATGCTAGTGGTGGGGGAGATTTGCCCTGACAAGACTCTATACATGGTTGGGTAGTCTTAGCTGACAGGCCCTCTGATGTTGCATAGTGATCAGGCGCAGTAACTATGGACTGATAGGCTGCCAGACAAGACTGGTTTCCTGATTTTAAAAGGGGACCAGAGGGTCTGCTGCAATTATCAAGATTTTGCTCTTCATAGGTTCCCTGTGAGACCCTAGGCTAAATTAGTATAAAGCAGACACCCACAGATTGTCAAACCTTGGATTTCGGTTGAGCATTTCTAACTCTGACCTTGATGTGAAACAGTAAATAAGATCTTCGCGATTACAGTAATGCTGGAGAGGACATGAGTGTTTGCCTGTCCAGTCTGGATGCACTTTATGAATTAGCCTCCTTTAAGAAGGAATGAGGTGTGGGTTGTATATCTTATCTGGATGTGTCTCTGTGGAGAAGTCCAACCAAGAGATGACCCCTGGGTAGACCCACAGCACATTGGAAGGATTACATATCCTATCTGACCGGGGAATGTCTTGAGATCCCCTGGAGGGCATTCCTGGGGAGACGGATGTCTGAGCTGCTTTGCTTTGCCTGCAGCTGCAACACAGACCCAAATATGTTGTGGAAAATAGATGGATGGATTATTGCTTCCCTATTTTCCCTTCCCTAAATCTCGGAACATCCAATTGAGGAGCTGTTCAAACAAAAAGTATTTGATAAAATTGTGGGCGAACTGAGAGAAAGACATTAATAGTCATAAAACAAGAATTTCAATCACTTTCACTCACTAGAATCTACACTAGAAGATAAGTGACATCAAATGTGGACAAAAAGCATTTCACAGAAAAACCATCCAATTATTGTTTCAGTACCAGAAAGGCAAGGTGTTGCATTTCTTATTGTGAAATGAGATGCTGCTTGTCATGCAAAGAAACAAACAAGAGACAGAAGTCTGGACAATGAATACAGATTACATCTGAAATATTAGCACAGTTAATTAACTCCAAATCATGGTTGGGTAAACAGTGTAGCAGTTTTGGAATATCAGCCCCTGGCTTTGAATGAATGTGTCAAACTGACAGTAATTTCCTACCATTTCAAATTTAATGGAAATATTTGAAACCGGCACTGGCAATAACTAGAATTTGAAGTTGTTTTTATAGAAAGAAGATCAAGCTGGAAAATGAAACGCCAATACAAACACCGTGACACCACCTGAGACTCAGAACTTTCAGTCAGATGTTAAAGTTTGCAAAGTTAACCTACTTTTCCCCCAGTAGTTTACTCGACTTGCATACTTTCAGAATTGAAAACCTCAATGAATAGCATTTAAACATATATGAAAGAGAGGGAGGAAAACAGTCATTAAACTCTCTGGATTCTGAGAGCTGGCGAGTCATTCCCTGTAATGTTTTATTAATGCTGCCTCTTTGCCTGAGGGGTAAATGTTTCTTTTCCAGTGCCACACATCCACTTTAAGAAATCAATCATTCTGCTCACTAATGGCAGATCATCTACACTGGCAGGCTAGCAACATCTTTTCAAAGCCCCTATCCCTGAGCTTTTGCACTCTGATCAGAAACTGCAGATTAAAAGAGAATAGCACTGACGGGCCGGGCTGAGGGGGGATGAGGAACACAGGAGTGCGTGACTACAATAAGGTTGTCCTTCTTTCTATCGAGCGACTAGCAGTTCCGTGAAGGATATGTCAGCAATAATCACCAGATCTTGTCAAATTAATGTCTAAATTATCCTCAGAGTTCTGAAAGACTTAATCTGAATTACGCTGGTACCCATTACATCTGATGAATATGGTATAGGGATATTATTATATCGGCTTAGCCCAGGGACTTGCTCAAACATTCTGAGGGGCTGTTGCTTTTACTCCATTACTGGGCTCTCCAACCCTCTCTGAACTGGAGCTCTCGCGGTCAGCCCCCTAAAGAATAGCACTTTCTTTAACATTATGTTAACAATGAAACTTATTCACAGTACTATGCAGTACTATTTATCATTGACTGAAATATTCTTCTTTAGTGAGTTATTATGCACTTCCAACTTGAAAAAAAAATGCTTCTGAGGAAATAAGCCTGTTTCCCATTAAATTAATTATGTAGGGAAAAGGTTGCTTGACATTTCTTTCATAACGCTTCACCTGCTGGTAGTCTAAGTCCAGCTATGCAAAGTTGCACTTCCCTTAGCTGCCCCCCTCAGCTCTTTCTCTCTGGGCTGTCCCTCTCTTGCACATAGCCTACTGCCTACATGGTAGACAGTTAGCGAGCCAACTAAGATCATTGTGATAGCATACTGTAAGGCAGTAATGCACGGACAACTTTAGCACGTACTGTACTTGCGCACGTCCTTGGTTTAGCTTTCAGGGCAGACTCCATTGAAGAGACAAAAAAGGTGTGAATTAGTCAGGTTAAAATTTGAGTCACTGATCGACATGTAGGAGAAAACTACTTTGAAAGCCTGACAACTACAACACACAAACTCTATTTTTTAAATCATGGCAACAAAAGTGGTTCTGCCTAATGAAAGAGGTGATGACCATCATCTACAGCAGAGGTTCCCCTTTCATGAATCATTGCTTCCCTCACTGGCTTCTCCACCTCACTACCTAGCTCTACCCACTTCTGACTCATTGGAGAGGTGCATGGATGAGATGCGAGGGTGGAGGAATCCACATAGCTCTTTTCTGCCAAATGAGTTTCTTGCTCAGACTAGTGACAACAGTTCCTCTGACTTGTTGCAGAGCTGAAGCACCTGTTACTGAGCTGCAAAAGATTGAACTCTCCATTTTGTTATCATTGAGATGGTTATTTATGTAGCCTGTGTTTATGTGGGTAGGCCTCTGTGAGACGGGATGCTCTGTTACCATACAATTATAACCACAGTCTGTTCTCCACTCTATTTTTTGCCTTTCATTGACAAAAATAACATAAATTGCCTTGACTGTTTGATGTGCAAGGTGCCATAGATTTATTCTTGCCTCACCACTACTCATTAAGGACTGTGAATAATGCTCCATCAAATCATTATGTGTAATACAATGATGAATGAAAATAATGTTTGGAACTGTATTTCACACACGCAAATGGATGTAACGCATCACACCAGCTGCTAGTAATTCATAATGGACCAATTCCTCAATTTACAGTTCCAATTAAACATCTAGCAGTGTGCTATTTGAGTCAGTATATTTATGTTTCCTGTACAAACAGGAAGCTAAGATGGGGCAAGTCATGAATATTGACACACACAGCCCTCCAACCAAATTTCAGATTGACAGTAGCTACTAGCTTGACATAGAAAGAGCCCTGAGGACAGACTGCTCTCTGTTGTCAAGGACTTCCTGCCACCATCACCTCCTAAATGTTCATGTGTTTGTGTATTAAATCATACAGTTATTCATTCAGTTGTAAATCCCCAAGTTGGCCTACATTGGCCCTGAGTGAGGGGAGTCATAAAACCAAAATGAGGGTGACACTGTGAGGGTTGGCTGGTGGCTGACCAAGTGGTCTTAAATTGTTGACCAAAAAAGTATGACAATTTGCATTTAATGTAACAGTGTGTACGATTTAGGGGGATGTAGTGGCCTCTAGCTGTGAGGATTGCAAATTGCAATCAGTTGAAACTTCTCCCGGTTAGAATTATTCCTTTAAGGCCAAAACACACTATGCGTCAAATAATGCACCCCTATTATTTTCAAGGTACAAACTAACACCAGTGGCGGCTAGATGCATGTCTGCGCTCCTGGACACGCCACCCCACAGCACTTCAGGCAACTGTCATACTACCACTCTTACTGACCCTGGAATAAAAGGCATTTTTCCTCACTCGCTCTCTGCTCGTACTTACTATCTCCCGTAGCAGCTCCTTTTCTCTGCTCCTATAGCAGCTTGACTCCTGTCCTCACCACAAATGTATAAGAGAGCTCTGCAGCTGTTGCTGTGTCTTGTTTATGACAAAGAATTGTCGAGAAGAGACTAGGCCACTGTAGAAACATGGCCATCTCTATGGCTGAGAACCTGCTCCCTATGTCGATATAAACAGCTTATTTTTAGGTGACAAATAACTCAACAATTCTTATTTTCAGGTGATTATACACTAAGAAAATTATACTCATCATATTATATTCCATCTATGCCAATGTATTACCCTAAATCCTACACCCTGGAGCTGTAAGCACATTTTTTTTGCTGGGAAAGGTTTCCCCCTGTGGTACCTCAGTGACAGCTACATAACCTCTCCCCCCTGACATCTCACCCCCTCTGTATGCTGGGAACCACAAGCAGGACTCACTATTCTAGTGACAAAGACATGATTCCCCAGCAGATTTTCAACCACAAACATGACCCTATTGTGTTTGTTAGGCATGAACAAGCTACTGCCACTGGGAGATGCATAACATGTCTTTGAGGGGTGAATATCTGCCCTCGCACTGCCCATGCACTTTGGGTTACAGCTTAGGGGACTATGGCATGCATACAGGCACAGGCAGAGAGTCACAACTAACAGCAAGAACTCTCACAGGAGGACCTGGATTTATGGCCATCAGCCCATATCCTGGGTGTGAGGAAGATCCACGACAAGAAATGCCATATACATGATAAAGACACAGGCCACATGTTAAGATATTACAGAAATATTTAGTTCTGCAGGAGCACTGTAAGGATCATTTCAGAGCATGGGGTATCTGAAGGACAGGGTTGGTTTGAGACAAGTTGGTCCAGGACCACTTTTTTTTATCAGGTTTTAATGTGGACTTCAGTAAACCATCTATCCATCTGTTTTCCTAAACCATTAAACTTTACATAGTTTCATGAAAAAGAAGAAAGAAACTGCTTGGCATCATTAAAGTAAAATGAAACTGAAACTTCTTATCAGTACCAATTTGTGAGTTCTACCATAAAACACAGCTTTTCTCTGTGTTATTATCTGCTTTATTGGCTGGATAAACTCTATCTATTTTTAGACTTTCAGTTCCTGTTGAAATCCCACAGCCCTCCTGCTGATATTTTTTTTTTCTTTTTTTGCAATTTAAAAATCTCTTTCTGATATTCTGGTACATAGAAGTGTGCAGGCACCATGGCAACAGAAAAACATTCTTGGTCATTTGCTTGCATTATGAAATCTTGCCCTGAAACCAGCTCTGTACTGCAGTATATTCAGGCAAAACCTGTCTGGCAGACTTCCCTGGCTCAGTTCATGCACCAAACAACAGTGCAGAACATGCAGAATAGCCACAGAGCTAACCTTGACCGTAGCTGCCACTGTGGGCGGCTGATGGAGGAGCGGGGGAGTGGAAGAGGAAGAGGTCATGAACTGCCCCTCCGGTACTAAATGGATAATTCAACTCTATTCCACTAAAACACCTACTGGAGCCAGGAGGCAGTAGAGTTTGTACAATACCTCATGCCATCAACAACATAACAAGCTCCATCACCTCTTGGAATAAAGGAATGAAATGGTGAGCACATAAACACCTCCTACCCCCACTTTCTTTTCTATTACTTATTTCTACCGTTCCCTGCATGTAGCTCGATACAATCCATCATCTTCAGCTGTGGCTGAGTCTCCTCAGGTTCCGTGAGTGCTTTGTGCACCATATGGTTTCCCTAACAAAACATTTCTCCTCTCTGAATCCAACTTTCTCTGCCCCTGTTCTTTTGACCTCTTGTTATTAATAGACAAGATAGAGAGCAAACCACTTAGGGAAATGCTTGCTTTGTTACCACACGTATAAAAAAAAATGACAGCAAAGGCTGAATGAACAGAGAATAATAGAATCCTCTGTATCTGCCCTTGCCTCCTACTGCGTTTTCATTTAGTTTTCATATTACCTTCAAATTACACTTTGCCACACAAATATTTTGTGTTCTGTGGCTTTGGTTTTTGTACTCCAATTGTATGCTACTAATACTGGTGGTTAGGCAATTATAGATTTGCATGTATTTGAAGTTGCTCTCAAAAAGAAATAAATAAGCCAAAATGTAAAAGTAATACTCCAGACAGTCGCTCTCCATTCAGTCAAGGAAAGAAAAAAGAAGCAGTTATTTCTGCATTATTAACAGAAGTGTTCTCTTAGAAGATACATTGTTTATTAACTCGTAACCGAGCAGATTGAGTGTGTGTGGGCTGTTTTTTAGTTTGTCTTTGTTAGAACAGAACAGCATTTCAGCATATTGACATGTATACTTAATCAGTTTTGGGCAATAAAGCACTGACAAGTGACAAGTTATAATTACATTTTTCAACAATGAGTAGTATAAGGAGTTTGCATGTTCTCCCCGTGTCAGCGTGGGTTTTCTCCGGGTACTCCGGCTTCCTCCCACAGTCCAAAGACATG
>JAPZEB010000020.1:32654581-32664590 GCA_029783705.1 Chaetodon striatus | reverse complement strand
GTGTCAGCGTGGGTTTTCTCCGGGTACTCCGGCTTCCTCCCACAGTCCAAAGACATGCAGATTGGGTATAGGTTAATTGGTTACTCTAAATTGTCTGTAGGTGTGAATATAAGTGTGAATGATTGTCTGTCTCTATGTGTCAGCCCTGCGATACCTGTCCAGGGTGTACCATGCCTCTCACCCAATGTCAGCTTCCCCCAGGAGACCAGTGTTTGTGTCCCACTTGATGTAAAAACCATGTGACCTTTTAGTTATTTCAAGGTAACTGCTTATGCTAAGTACATAACTTTACGTTTAGTACGCAAAGTGACAACGCCATTAGTGGGGAACAAATTCATCAGATATCATAAAAACCACCGTATGAGGACACGTTAATGTGATTAACTGGTGACCTGTCCAGTGTGTACCCCACCTCTCGCCAAATGTGAGCTGGCATGGACTCCAGGCTCTCTAAAGCATAGGCAGTTACAGATAATTGATGGATGCAACTCAGTTGTTAAATAACTGCTACAACCCTTAACAGACCATTACTTTGACATTTTGGGGTGTTGCCTTGCACCAGCTTACCAAGAGTTATATAAAAGGTCGATATCATTTTTTGTTTTTTCTTTGTGCCCTCAGTGGACAAACTGGTCCAGGATGTGTTAGCTTGGTGCAGGAGCTAAGGGTTAGGAGCTAGCTTCTAAGTAGTCCATTAAATTGCCCCAAAGTTCATTTACTTACACATGTTGCTGTGCTAGCTGGTGAATTAGCCATTGGTAAACCAACATTCAGGAGTGTGGGCTCTAAGTGCTTCACTGTAAGGACTGGATTTGTGGAGAGTTATGTGCAGTCACTGAGGCTGAGCCATTGGCTGGCTGCTTGTGACTTTGACTTTACTTTGATGTATTTGCTAGATACAGTGGATACGACCATTGAGTGTGACAGCTTTGAAGTTAAAGCAACAGTAATGTACATTTTTATGATAACACAATGGAATACAATTTTGATGTGAAAGGTGTCGCTTGTTGTGATGACCCTATAGAGATTTATCACAGAATCAACAGTTCCTCATAGCATCTTTTGCTGCTGCACCAGACAGCTGTTTTCAGTTAAAAGCTTGTAAAATCCACAATACACTGGTGGAGCAGCAGACAGACACAGCGACTGACTAGTCAACATTTTCTCATGTAATGGTTTATATGATATCCTACAAATTAGCACATCACAAATGATGTTATGAACTTAATGTAAATCACAGAGGTTAGGTTTAAGCAAGTAAAGTTACTGTGGCTAGGTTTAAGAAAAGAAACGCGGTGATGATTTGACTGAACTGGTGGATGTGTAAGAATGTGCAACTGTTGGCAATTAAAATAACTAATGAACTGAATGTAAACAGAAATGTCACTTTTAGCTTTTGCTACATTTAAAGCTTAATGAAAAACATCATTCACAGTTAAGTATGTGCAAAAATCTTTATAGTAAGCAGTAAGGTTAATGCAAGCTGAAAGCACAACACCTGTGTTCAGTCAGTTAGACTTGTGTGTCTAAATATCAGGGGAAATGTCCTGAGTATAGTAGACAACATGTAAAAGAGAGTCTAGCTACACTAGGCACACCGAATATACAAAATGTACAATGTACACTGCAAGATAGAGTATGCAACAATAGAGATAAATGCTATGTAAACATCAGGCCACAGCCATCATAAAACAGAGAGCATATGGAATCTATTATAGTTAATTCACCAAAAAACACTCATGTCAAAACCCTCATTAAGACCCAGTGCTTGCAGTGTTTCTAGGGAGTGGATCCAAAACAGCTCTCTCTGCATTAACTTCCTGTCAACATCACCCTCTCTATGAAGAGTAATCTGCTCTATGCCCTGCAACCTAAGGGAAGAAATGGGGTGTGAGTGGTTATTAAAGTGACAAGCTAGGGGATAGTTCATATCCTTGTGTCTTATGGAACTTTAACATTCACTAATTTTTTGCTTAAGAGGCCTGGTAGTTTTATCAATACAGATAATATCACATGGGCATTTCAACAGGTAGACAGCCTTTTTTGTATTGCTTTTGATAGCTCTCCTTATTGGAATTTTTTCCCATTCCTAGAATGCCTGAAGTCATTAGATATCCAAGTACTATGCCAGTGAGAACAGCTATCACATGGTTAGTTATCTTGTTTAAGGGGAACCAGGAGAGTCTGCTTATGATAAGGCAATGTTGGCTCTAACCAATTTCACTAAAATGTTAAATGAGGACTGGATCTGTGGATATGCCAGTCAAGATATGCCAGTATCTCAGGATAGTGCTCTAGGGGATTATGCGAAACTCAGAGAGTATGCGTTGTCTACACACAGTTCTTAACATGGAGGTTATTGAGTTGGCAGCTAGCAGCAAACAGTGCTAACTCCATAAACAATGCTCCACAATGGCAACAGTACTGACAGACCTAAGGGTTTTAACCAGGGACAAACTGGAGGGTGGGCATTATGCTTCCACGACATCCCAGTTATGGCAGTAACCACCGCATGAGTGCAATGCATGCTGCAGGGATGAACTAGCCAGTGAGATACACATGTGCACTAACATGCATGTGCGGATGAGCCGGCTTACCACGACTGCAGAAAAACTCACACAGCATGGTCAGTGGCCCGCTGTGTCAGACACCGACACACAGAGACACCCTTTAGCTGTGGTATGGGGCACATTAGATGACAGCATGTTTTGACATTGCAGATAACTCTCAATGTATAAATAGCAAGAAAATCCTCACAGGGCAGGTGGTAGAGCAGGTAAATGGGTCAAACTAACTTAAGACTTTCACCCGGGAGCCTGCAGTTTGTGTCCCAAGTGAAACCAAAAGTCAATCAAGTTATTTTAATAACATATTGTGCTAGAATGTGTAGCATACTGTGCTACTGTTGTAGGATTATGCGATGCATATCAAAAATATTACTTTAGTACCAAATGTACTTAGTTTTAGCAGAACTACAGTATTTTTTTTCTAAACATAACTGTGCCTTAATCCAAGGAGGGACAGAAAGGGGTTTTCTTTTTCTTTTTCACCTACTTTCTACATTTATTTTGAAAATACTGTATGCGTCATATAATCAGAAAATATCCATTTCTTGTGAAAACGTAAGTTAACTTTGAAATGTGGCCATGTTTGATATGAGCATAAACTGACACACCATCCCTAAATGTCTACAACTAACGCAGGAGGGGTACCTTGCGCATCTGATTTTGACTTGTAAGGGCACTGACCAAGCGACAGTATTTGAAACTGAGTAATGTTTTTCTTTTTTGACACTTTCTTCAATAAGTCAAATCTAGGTTGAGATAGAGTTTAATATAAACATTGAGTTGAAAAACCCCAGCTTTCTCAACTTTCTCTATGATGGCGCAGCTGTGGCTCAGAAGATTGAGCAGGCTGTCCACTAATAGCAAGATAAGCGGTCCGCATGTCGAAGTATTATTGAGCAAGATACCGAAAACTAAAATTGCCCCCGATGGCTGTTCCATTGGTGTGCGAGTGTGTCAAAAACTTAGTAGCAGGTGGCACCCTGTATGGTAGCCTCGACCACCAGTGTAGGAATGTGTGCGCGAATGGGTGAATGTGACTCATAGTGTAAAAAGCACTTTGAGTGGTCGGAAGACTAGTAAGGCACTATGCAAGCGCAGGTCCATTTACCATTTATGAAGATTTTATCAGAATGGCAGCGGTGTCTCAATTTGTGGAACTGACTTTTAGATGAGCCATTTTTTAGAGCTCCAGGGTGGGCACTGCTAGCTAGAAGAACAATTTTGCAATGAGTTCCTTTCTTTTACAGTGTGGCAGTAAGGCTCCTATTACTTTGTTCAATCCATATATCAAGAAAACCATCAATGTTGCAGGTCAGTGCGTTTGTTACACTAGCACATTCAGTATGTACTTTCTCTATACATATACATGCAGTACTTCTATGGACTATAAAATGTTTTTGATAAAGCTTCATCTGAAGGTCTTTCGTCACTGTGTATCATAAAAGCTGAAGGCTTCAGAGCAAAGCATAGTTAATGAAAACCATCCTTGGGTGATTCTGAGCAGATGCATTGTTGAATATACTGCTCATCACATATTCCTACCTCAGGATGTACAAGGATTAGTCACACTACCATTTATCTGCAATTGTTGTGTTCTCCTATCCTGTTTTAATGGAAGGATTATTTTGTACTTTGAGCTGGCTCTATTTGTTTTCTCTGACAATATGTGATCATCCCTGGCTTGCTGAGAGACCTATTATGATATAATTATGGGCTGCACTTCTCTGCACAACTTGTGTACTGCACTGTGACAAAACCTTGATAACCACTCAACATTTCTCAGGTGCTGGTATAATCAAAAGTGACACAGACTGCAGCAGCCGCAATCAATATTCCAGGTTTCTTCAGCATCTATACTCAATATCTCTCACACTACCTAAATGCCACCGATTCTCCAAACTGAGCACACAGCAAGTAAAATGTGCAATAAAAGCAGACCGAAGTGCAAAGGCAGCCAGACGATGGAACTGCCAAAACATTAATTTAGGAAAATCATTAAGCCACCTTCAAAGACCTTATCGAGGCAACTTGTCTTTCCGCTGCCTCAAAGGGGTAAACATATCCTCGCGGCAGCGAAACAGTTTTGTTAAGACTCTCACTTTTGTTGTAAAGTCAAATGAAGGATAAAGAAACAATCCGTCTCATGTAGCTCATTAGAGGAGAGATGAGCCGGGCGCTCCCAGCAGAGCAAGACCCATCAGCTGTCAAACACCTGCTTTCCATGTCTAGGAGACAGGCAGACAGAAAGCCTCACAAAGCTGAGTGCAAACAGTCGGTGCGACTGTAAAACATCCAAAACAACATCAAGAGGAATATTCCACATCATTACGACTAGCACCCATTCCACAAATACACGACAATATGATAGCAGCTCCGAGCCTTTGTTGAGATTCAAAGCACCTCCACCGCCTTAACAGAGACAAACACCTGATGAAGGCTCCATTTTCATACAGTAAAAGGCTAAATTAGTAGCAAGGATTCCCTGCCATACCTCTCTCTGACTTGAAACTCTTCTCTTTAGAGTAAGACAGATTTTAGCTCTTATGCAGTCTATTTCTCCTTCATTAACCCCAGAGAAGGTGAGGCACGGTGAGGAATTCATTTACCCTGCATACTCCATGCTGGGGGCATAAAAATGAATTGTCCATCAAGCTGACACCTGCCCTGGAGAGCTTTAAGGGGTATCCAACCACTTGTTTTTTTCGCCAAACACATCATTTAAATTTCAGTGTAGCTAATGTAAAACACAAAGAGGCTACAGGCTTACAGCACTTATTTTGAATGATATCACTCAATTAAATGGGCGTTAATAGTGGCTGTCAGCGTCGTAGATTTGGGAAAGACAGGTCCTGCAACAACCGGTTCACTTTGCTTCCACTCTTGTTAGGTTTAGATGCAAAGACTACAAGGTTAAGTTTGGATTAAAATAAGTACGTTATGGGATGTATGTCACACAACCACAACTCGCATAGTCATATACTTAAAATAACAATGTTGACTTTTGGTCTCACATGGTGACACAAGCCCGGTTTCTTGGGTATAGCTTCTATAGTTGACCCATTCACCACCCTGGCCACCCTTCTCCCTAGATGGACTTTGTCTTTATACTATTGTTATGTCAGCTGACTTTCTCCATCACCAAATAACAATAAACACTGCCATTTAATGTGCTCATTACAGAATTTTGAACGTACTAGTCGGTGTAGCAGGACCATTCAAACACATATATATGACACTGATGACCACTGATAATGCCAATTTTAAGGAGTTATAACATTCGTAGTGGGTGCTGACATGCTGTCATGAAATTTGCACTTGGGGCTTATCTGTCCTGTAATTTGTTCACAAATATCTGGTGACCTTTGCATACATGATGTGACTGATTATACATTCATAAGTATTTGGCTCTAGCATTGGTGTAACCGGTCTCTGAACAGTGACTACGTTTACATGTGCAAAATACCCAGTTTTTGACCGTATTCTGAAAAGACAATATTCTTACTGAGCTGTTTGCATGGCTAATGAAAATTAACATTTCACTAATATTCCAGTTTGAATGCAGCCGCGCAGACTCCAATTAACGTGCCCTAGCATCAAGTAAAATGATAGAAAAGTGGAACGGCTGGAGCTACTTGACATTTTGCTTCTGGGCATCAAACTAGGATTTTTTTTACGTTTTCTACTGGTGGCATTCTTGTTTAACCGTGTGAACACAGCCTCCCTCTTCTGTATCTTTCAACCACCTTCTTGAAAAGGTCTGTGTTGCAGTATTTATGCGTATCTAAAAACCCACTGATATCTAGTCCTCCATAATATTTAAAAGTAGATGTGTTTCTTCTTATGGCTAGAAATGTGGGCTTTTGGGCATGGATCTCTAGCCCATCCTTGCAAACTGTTGGTGAGTTGGTCTGTGTACAATGTATCCATGACAACGCACAAAATCGACCATAAACAGACAAGAGCCTGCATGTTGCAAACCACGGAAAAAACCCCAGTTAAGACACATTTTCTGAATACGCTGTATACATGTCCAGAAAATGCCCCTAATATCCCAATAATAGCAGCATATCAGACATGTCATAATCGCAAAACGCTAAATTTGAATAAAGGCCTAATTCATAATATCTAAATGAAATATGTTGTTTAAACAACCTACATCAAATCCAAAATAAAAAACAAAGCGTTTTTGCATTTTAAATGGAAACATTTTATCATTGGCATCTGAATTGATACGTATTCATTTTCTCAAGTCTGTGGAATAACCGGGGGCTCTGTCATATACTGTCCACTTCCACTTCTTTCAGTGCGTCTTTCAGTGCCACTACAAACCCTTTCAGGTCTCATATTTTTACATAAAAATTGCACTCTTTACATACTCTGTACTACATACTTTCAGTACACCTCTGCTGACACTTCCCCCCCCATCATCTTGCCAGACTTTCACTTTAACTGACACTTCAGTGAAATCACTTCTTCTTTAACAACATTTCAACTCCTTTCAGTGTTTGTACTCAAACTAAATCTCCATCTTCTTTTAGCACTTTCAACTTACACTTCTACCTCTCTTTGCATTTACACTTGATAGATAGATAGATAGATAGATAGATAGATAGATAGGTAAAAGCAGGTTAAAAAGCGGCACTCCAACTTTCGTTACTGCTTGCCCCCCTCAATTGAAGCTTCATCTTCTCTCAGTATTTATCATTAAACTTTTACTATAACAAAAAATAGCTGTTTCAGCATTTCAACTATTTCAGATGTTTCAACTGCAGAACTTCGGCAGTAAACTTGTGTTCATCTTCTTCAGAAAATCTAGCCTTTTCTAGTTAAATATTTAAATTCAATTTCAGCATTGATGTAACTCAGAAAAATGGCTGCTTTCATCAGAAAGAAAAGCAAAGCACTTTGACTTCAAAACATTTTTATACGGCAGATGGTATTAAATAAGGCATTCAGAATGATAGCCATTTGGAAGTCTGTGTCTGTGTCTTAGATACAACACAAATGGGCAGAGCCTTTGTGATGTATAGCCTAAATTCATCCACCCTCTAACTCTTGGAAAATAATTGTGAATATGGTCTGCAGTTACATTTTTTTTATTAATAACACCAGGAAAATCCTGAAATCCACCCTTTTTTTGACAGTGAGAAAATGCAGGCAGTTCAATTACTCTGTATTACACCTTACTTCTGGCTAAATTCATCCCTTAAATCACACACGGCTTCGCTTAAGAGGAAAGCTCATTTTGTCACAGAAGTAAATGATCTTCTCGCTTCCCTGGTTTTCCCTTGTTTCACCAAGCAAAAGACTCACTCTTAATCTCTTCATAAAATGAGACTATAAACAATGAGAAATTCACCAGACATCTCCTATTCCATTCCACTGGAAAAGGTTGAAGTTAGCCTTGGGCAAAGCTGTTAGTGCTTCATGCTCCAGCAATCTGGCAACTACTTCTGTTGGGGAACCTTCGCGCGAGGGTGAGAGAGGTTGTGTATCTTGCCAGGCGGCATGATGTGTTTTCTTTCTGTGTTTCTTTTCTTTCTTTCTTTTGTTTTGAAAATCAATTGCTAGTTTTGTGGTGTACAGAGGAGAAAAAAGGGGAATGAGGTTGTTTTAGTCGTGGCACGGACACGTCTGAGACAACTCTCTCTTTGTGACTGATGCTGAGCGCAAGCACTGCAAAATCGAATTTAGCTTGAACGTTGGAATGACGAGGAAATGAAATCCATGCGTGTTCACGTCATGAACAAGATGACACATATAAATTGTTGCGCATTCTCATTGTGTAGTTTCAAAAATCTATAGGGGTTAGGAAGCATTATCGCATCAATTTTTTGGCCTGAACTGAACTGACATTGTTTTACAATAAATCTCTTTGGAGATTACATTTACCCGTATTAATCTTGTTCAGCTAGGTGTGATAAGGCTGTCCCTTTTTTTTTGGAAAATAATAAAAAAGGCGCAATGGACTGAATTCTCCACTCATTCTGAAGTTCTGGCACTACACTCTTTATGCAGCCATCTTTCCTCCTCTCCTCTCTCATCAAGCCTCCTGCAGAGGATCTCTCTGCTCATTAACCTTTGTGCTACAGCACACCCCAGGGCTCCGTTTTTTGGGTGCATTTGCTTCTTTTATGTTACCCAGGGTCTCCGTGCTGGGCCATTTCACTGCTTGACCAGATGCCTCCTATCACTCCTTCTGAACCTCTTTAGCACATTCCTGCCTTCCTTTCTCTGCCTCTCTGTCCTCTGATAAAAAAGTCTTCTATCACGCTGGTTGCAGAGTCCTCCTGTTCTCCTCTGCAAACCACCAGAGGGTATCCTCTAACTCTGCACTGTCCTAGCACATTAAATCAAATATATGTCCTCTTTGAGCAGGCTCTGCATTATGCCCTGCTTTGCAACTTTCAAAGAGGGAATCTCATAGAAATTCTCTGAATGTCACATGCCAAGATTTTTCACTAAAATAGCTGTGCAAGGAAAGAAACCCACCTAAGCATTTCAATTTGGGCTGCCACGTGAAATTCTCAAACCAGCTCAAAGGTACTTCACTAATTGCCTTTCTTACTACCACTTAAATCCAATTACAACACCAACCTTAACATAAGTGTATATCTATTTATGGTGTGCTATTGTGGAATGGGCTATAGGACGAAATCAAAGAAAGTAAAAACATCAGGCAGTTGTACAGAAATGAGGAAGGGGGATGCAAAGTACACTAATGTTGTTGTCATTGGTTTTCTTTTTCTTTTTTTTGGGAAGTGTTGTTGATTATATGTATGAAGAGCATGAGAAGAGTGGTTTAGTTGTGGGGCTGGATGCCGAGGTGGAGAGCTGATTTGTGAGACTGTGTATTCATGGGTTGGAAAGAACAGGGGCAGGACTAGACAAGCAGTTTACTTCTTTCTATTACTTTTTTGGACAGGAAATGTTAATTTATGTTGCTTATTGTAAATCTATTAAGTATCGCAATTCAGTCAGGATCACTTAAGTCAAAGAAAACTTTATTGCCATTTGCAGTATTATATATGACAGTATGGCTCTATTCTAGGGCCTCTCCACCCTTCCTAGGCATGTGCAGAAAGCCTAAGGTGGAGAGAGCAAACCTTTCTGCCCTTCTACACGCCTACATGGAAAGCCTTAAGGCAGAGAGAGCACTTCTCTCTGCCCTTTCACACGCATATAAGGAAAACCTGAGGCAGACAGAGCAAACGTCCCTGCCCTTCCACGTGCCTACATGGAAAGCCTAAGGCAGGGAGAGCAGCAGCAAAGACCCGCCTGAGAACAGAACAGAGCAGCATCAATGAAAAATGACATTGATAAGTCAGACATGGCACGAAAAGGAGGAGCTGGGATGGAGGTGGGTTGCAGAGGAAGCAGCAACAGTAGGCAGGTCAGACCAGTTCAAATAGGGTGCCCTGAATGAGATGCGCCAACTGGTT
>JAPZEB010000020.1:32632272-32645413 GCA_029783705.1 Chaetodon striatus | reverse complement strand
GACAGCATTGTTAAGCCAGGCAGGGGAAAGCCAAATTCTCTCAAATTCTCAGAGAAGGAGCAATTGTCAAGATTTTGGTCTTAACCACTCTATTGCATCATAAACAACCCAGAAATGGGGTTCAAAGTGCAAAATACTGGACTTCTCCTTTAAAGTAATATTTATTCAATTATTCATACTAAACAGATTTACCCCAAATTGATTTTTCAAATGGCGCATGTTTAACCATGGTAACATTGTTGGATTGGTAGTAGCAGAGAAATGATATCTACTTATAAATCTGTCCTGGTATTATTAGTATCTAATGAAACTTCTTTTGTAAGACTCATCATTCAGTCCCCAGCTGTATGCCATCCACTGGCACAAAGACGTAACATGGAATATGAGCCCATGAACTCATAAACCTGTTTCAAGCTCTGAATGTCTTCTTGGTTGTCTTTCTGTCTGCTTCCTCTTTCAGTCAGTCTTTGTCTCTATTTTTTATATATTTTGTACGTCATTCTCAGTCTGCCTCTTTCTTGCTTTTACTGTTGAGAGAGAACTTATTCTCTATGAAAGCAAGAAGTTTGTGGCCATAGCCCTGTGGCACAGTGAAGTGTAATACATCCATTTTTGTAGTAAGACTGAATGAGTTGCTCTTCTTCAAAAGGAACCCGAAGACACCAAACAATCATACATAGTCAGATAGTCTGCCTAATTATTGCCACACACAAGGCTTCTATCAAATTCCCTTTCAAACAAATGAGGGAGCAGCTGTGGAAAAGTGTAGATATTATAATTTGATTTTTTTTTTTTTTTACTAAGAGGAAAAATTAAAAGTAGTGAAACAGTTTCAAAGTCTATTCTCACATTTTAGCTCCTTAAAACAAATTGTATGAAATAAACAACTTACCCAGTTAAGGCATGAATATCGACAAGTATACTTCTGTAATCAAGGAATTTGTCATCTTACTGCCTGAGAACACGTGTAGGAAAGATAGACTGGCCCAGTGGCTCATGCACCATTTAATATATAGTTAATGAGAAGTGGCACACAAGTGTTTCAACAAGTCTTTTTCTGTACAATGTGTTTCAGCGAGTGCTTGGTAAACAAGCACCTGATGCTTTGAAAGAAAGCTCTTCTGGCAGCAGAGTACTTTGAGTGTTTTCACGTATACTTAAGTAATCAAACTCAATTCTTTTTGAGTGAACCAGCTGCAAATTAACTTGCCTTTCTTTTGGTCATATAATGTGAGATAAAGTGTATGCCTGATCATATTTCACAGCATAAATCCTTTGGAACTTAGACATCAACTTTTGTAATATACCAATATAGAAAGACAGACAAGTGGAGACATTTGGCTGCTGAAACTCTGAGGCAAAGTGGAGATGTGACACTGCAATGCAGCCTGAATGTAATGCGACCCAGTCGTGTGGGCATTCACATTACAATGCTGGTGATATTCATGATTCATATAGCAGTGCTACAGCTAGCGGTTAGTAAGGATACTAATTTCAACACTGGCCAAACATCCATTACATTTTATAACATGATTACAGTGGCCGTCATTAAAGGTTGTCAAACCAAACAGAATGTTGCATTGGACCATTTTGGGGGAGAAAAAAACAGTTAGCCAGGCATTTAAACACAGAAACAAAACTGAAGTTTCAAAACAACAATCCACATTTTAAGGTTGTTTGCCAATGTCTTGGCTCTGAGCTATTGTCAGGCAACCAACACAAACTACAGGACGTTACTGTCCCTGACCAAGGAAGAGTTCAAGACATCGGGACTGCTCATTGTCTCAACGGCCCCTCCACATCCCCAGTAGTCAGAAAAATGGATGAAAGCCCATTTCTCTGACATTCTGTTACCCCCAAAACAAATGCTCATTGCTCTGAAGTCATGTCTCTCTGAAAAATACACACTTCCTGGAGTTAGACAACCCAGTCACTCACTTTTTGTAAACCACAGATACATCACATTTGTTAACAACGCTGTGGTGAATGTGAAGCTAGGTTTGGACACAAAAACTTACTTGGTTATGGTTAGGAAATGATCATGTTTTGGATAAAAACACCCATGTTTTGGTTAGGGTTGGGGTTCGGCAAAAAAGTCATTGGAAAAGCAGGGACCAGTCGGTGAAAAGCCCCGGGATTCAGTGGCTGCAACACTGCTGAGAATCACCACGAAGAGTCTGTGAGAACATCCGAGGGTGGTGGCTAAAATGCCACTGGGAAACTGAAACTAACTGCAAGGAGTCTGTTTTTTTTCTGAGAAACAGGACATCAAAGGAATGGGCATTTGTTTGGGGGGTGATGGGCTATAAGAGAAATGGGCTTTTGATCCAATGGGACTTTTTTTTTTGGATAGGATGTCAGAATTTTTGACCAATGAAACAATGTCATGCCAGCCAAGACATGGAAAATTGTTGTTTTACAGCAAAAAGTACAATGTGTTGATCAATGAGCTTTCCAGGTGATGTCACTGTTAGGCAGGGTAAAGCTAGCCACCCCCCCCCCCTATTTCCAGTCTTAATGCCAAGCCACTGAGCTATTGTTGGTTGGCATCTGAGTAACTCTCCATCTGAAAGAAAATAAGCATATTCCAAAAATGTTACTGTAACCTTGTACTGACGCGTTGTGAAACAACATCAAACTTTAATTTTTGCATTAAAGTCGGATGCACTACACGCCCATCCTCCACAGAGTTCAGTGCCAATCATTTGCTGGGAACTCTGCGACGTCTTTAACAATGAATGTAATCCCAAAGATACTGAGCTGACTAAATCGATGTCTGTAAATGTGAGACATCTTTTAAACATAAAGACTGTTGAATATCTTACGTCATACGACCGTGTTCAGGGACACACGCCTGATTTTAAATCTGACGGTAAAAAATAATACATTATGGGCAAATTAATAGGCATTTAGGAAGACAAATGAGACAATTCTAGCAAATGGGTAATGGCTCATTATATTACCGGGTGATTATTCTTTGGAATTCAATTTCAGGGAATTCAGCCCAGAGAGTCATTACGCTCATAGTTAGTCCTCTGTGTGCAATTGCACTGCCATGCATGATGAGAAAAATACCTAAATTCAATGAGGTGACCAGAGGGTCAAACAGGGTCAACGCAGAGAGAAAAATGCTCTCTGCCGCATGCATCAGGATCTCAGCTTTACACAACAGTGGCCCGAGCAGCACGTTCATCTGCGAGAGAGCGTGGTTTTTTTGAGTTATATGAAAACTCAGTTAATGTGTTTCATCTATTGCATTTGCCTTGCTAACCAGCTGGATAGCTAATAGTAAAAGAAACATCAATTCAACCTTGAGGCAGCCAACATGGAGTAGTTTGCATACACTAATGACCAGCTGGAGTCAGACATGACCTCAAAGTAAAAGTAGTAATGAAGAAGATTCATTTGATTCAAAAGCATATTGTTTCATTATCTCTGTGTGAGGCTCTGTGGCATGGTTTTTAATTATGACCCCAAAGATACAGCTTCACCTGAAGTCTAAATTAAGGCAAACATGAGGCACAAAAGCGTAGATTTATGAAGGACGAGTTGATTAAAAGTCAAATAAACATCTTTCAAGGTAATGATAAATATGTATGTGCTGTCAATTGCTGTTAATTTATTTATCCAAATTCCTTGAACTCTTTTTTTTTTATATTGCATTGCAAATCTCATTGTATGTAATGCCGACTCTTCTGTTGCTATATTCTAAATAAACTGGTAAATAAAAATGTCAGATTGAGCTAAACTACCTCAGTTCAGCAGAAGTAAGTGATGTGCTTATGATGTATGGATAATAGAGCGAGCGTAACTTGTAAAGCGATGAACCCGAAACTTGTTTCTCTGCTGTGAAAATGCATGGAAAGATCTGACGCCTGCGAGCAGATGGCACTGCTTTGTTCTGAACTCTGTCTTCTTTTATTAAGTTCCTTTTGAGTTTCGAGGATTCTATTTTGGTAAAGAAGGAGTTTGCCTGTTTAAAGAAGCTCAATCACAAACTTCTACAAATATGCACTGAAAATGACGAGAAAAACAAGCTCAATTAAGATTCTCACAAAGTTCTAGTCGATTGTTAGTCTGACAAATATAAATACTTTTTTTAAGTCTGTGTGTGGTAACCATAGCCATAATTATGTTAATATACTTACCACTGCATACAGAGAGGTGCTCATTTTTATTCTATAGTTAAATAACTGTATGGTGAGTGAGAATTTAATTGGCATTTACTCATTTACTGCACTAATCAGTATTTTTATATGAACAATGGGTCAAATGACTGGAGCCAAATATTAGTCTGTTTTCTTAGCTTTTCCTTGGGTAGGTATTACGTTTTCTATTTTGGAATTTGAATGTTTATTTTCGGTTTTTGGAGAAACAATGATAAAGAAATAAATAATTTTGAAAATTAAGTTTAAAAAAAAATACTAAAATATAAATAAATCTAAATGTTTCCCATACATCAATGTATTTGTGGTAAATATCTATAATTAAACTATTTTTATGTTAAATAAAAATTTTATGTTTTTTGGGGTTTTTTTTTTAATCCAAAAACAAAAACTACAGACTTTCCTTCTGAAATCCGGTCAGAATTTTCCAAGGCTGGTGACTCATGGGGACTTGGACATTTGAACATTCTGGCTAAGGCCCTGCCACAGCCTGCATATGGAGGCATCACAGCTGATTGCCTGCATATCTGTGCTGTCTTAAGATGGAAACCAAGCTCTGCTGGAACTAAACTAATCCACGCAACTGTTAAATGATTGCATTTTATTACCAGAGGCTGTGCAATGTATAACAGCAACATTTTCTAATTGTGGAGAAAATATGCAGATTCTCTCCTAAGAGCGCTAAATACCTGAAAATCAAGTTGAGCTCAATGACAATTGGCAAAGCCACTTGAGTGTAATACCCCGGGATCAGACTGAATTAAAAGGGGATTTTCCCACAACTCTCCGTGAAGGAATTCTTCACATCGCCACTTTCATCTGCGTCTGTGTGTACAGTCTGCTCTTCCGTCGAAGCGTAAAACCGAAGCTATATCCTCAGAATGGAGGAGTACTTTTCCAGACCGAGGGACAGACGTTGCCAGCTTTGTCTCGCCTTGAAGCCAAGAATGCTAATTGGGCTATTTAAAGGCTGTCCATCCCTGGCAAAAAAGAGAAACAGTCCATATTTAAGCTGCTTCCTTGATCACTATATCATGTGTCTGGGGGAAACATACTGTACATTTATCTTGTACAGAATGTGGGATGACTCTATCAATTCACAGGCGACGTGCGATGACAGAGCAAGTCAGGAATCGAATGTTGACTGTAGCAGTTTGCCATCGCTTGATCCCAGTGATAACATATGACTGATCTCTGTGATTTTTCTTTGAGGTTCTATCCTGTATTGCATAGTTTCATTTGATGATAACTTGATGGATGACATGTAACATATATATAATAAATCAATTGATTTTAGCCCAAACAACTGCTAGATTTATGAGTTCCTGGGCACAATCAGCACACACACACTCACACACACACATACATGCCTTCAAACTCACATCAGGCCCCACGCAGTTAAAGACAGGGTGACATGATGTGAGAGGAAACACTCTCACTGCGGGATCCATGGTACAATTAATGAAGTGATGACATTATATATTTATTTCGAAGTCATTAGGATTCAGGGCCCGAGGAGTCACATCCTGTCGCTGCCAAGACTCTCTAAGGAGCATTCATTTGTTTGGTCTACATAACAAAGAGAAAAATTAAAAGCTGGCATAGAAGCCCTCAAGCTTAAAGCACACAAAGCCTCAAGTTTGCGCTGTTGACAGAGAAGCTTTAAGCATGGAGAGGGAATTTTGTGACTGAATGTTTATAGATTTAATTAAATTACAAGACGAGACAAAAAAGCCCAAAGGCAAAGCACTATAGTGTTTAACAGAAGCCGGCTATGGCTATTGTTTGGAATGAACAATCAGCTGGAATTCCTTTTTGAGGCTGAATATTCTTTATATTCTGCATAATATGCTGACTGGCAATGGTATCAGTGGGTTTATTAAGTAATGACTAGACTAAAGAACAATTCTCAATAATGTGATCTGGAAAAAAAGAAATAGCAAGCCTAAGAGAAACAGAAAGAGGGTGTGCATATTCAGGTGTTCTTTGATTGAGGCTTACATATGTGTGTGTGTGTGTGCATGTGTTTTCTCTGTGAGCAGTAGGTGTGCAAACACCCCCCCCTCCTCCCTGCTCTTCTCATAACCCAGAGGTGATGAACTGGCATGGAAGACTGCCATCATTACGTTATGTCATCATTTAGTCTCATCAATTAATCTGGTGACATAACATGCCCTCCGACTCCACTGAAAGCTCATTCTCAGAGTGCCCTTGCCCGTATGTATCCCCTGTGACAAAAACCAAAGTGTTGCCAAGCCCTGATATTGCCATGTGGAAGGTCGTGCTAAACGAAGGGGCTCGTCCAAGTACTGACGCTATTCACATCTTACAACATAATGGCCTCCCCCACTCCCAATCACAATCTGTCTGCTCCAGAGTGCCACTTCAGAAACCATGGCCTTTTTCACACAGTGTAAATGAGTTCTCAGTGAGCATGTGAACTTCTTGGAAACCCAGCATGAAATGAGTAGCAGAGGTTGAAATGATCAAATTGGAACACAGCATGGAGAGATTTCTGGATGATAAGGTCTGGATTCAAGGTAGGGCAACAAGTAACAGAGTGCTGGATCTTTTTGCTGCTCTGGATGGTTTAATACTCTGCTCATATGCAAGCGGCACACTTACTGGAGATTTAAAAATCCAGCGTTTGATGGAGCTTCTGCAGACCTGCTCCGAGATCCAAAATTTTGCATCGGCAAAACAATACAATGCAGAGACACAAGTAATCATGCGTATTATTTTGGTTGTCTTTGTCTTTGTCATATAACTAAAATGGCTGTATGCATGGCTGCCTTGGTGTATTGGGGCACTTTGTTTTGTCCTGTTTTATTTTCTAGAAATTCAGTTTTCAGCTGTGTTACCCAGAGGTTAGATCAATATCATCATCAGCATCAGGGAAACACTTCCAGTGGATTAATTTACTACTTTACTAACACCATACATGCAGTTATTGAACATTTTGGTTGAAGGTGCCTTCACCTTTGTTCATATAGTAAAATACCAGAGGAAAGAGAAACAGGCTGGTGCGCTTCTGCGTCTCTGCTGACGTAGACTTTGCATAATATTAACTGAGATTTTTCTTTCCAGTGTGTGTTCACTGTGCAACAAACTGGACAAACTTCAGCTACTGGTGATGAGGAAAAACAGGGACTTTTCTTCATCCTACAGTTTGTGTATCACAAAGACTTTGTGGATTGATACTGGACACTCCACTGCAGCTGGCAGGCTTCCAGCTGTTTAGAGTGTATCACTGTTTGGTGTAATGATGCGACAGTGATCATACAGCACTGTTCTCCTGATCTGGAATTAAAAAAAAAAAAAAAAGTAAGTCCTTCTACTATCCCCAAGAGTTTTGTTTCATTCTTTCATTTCAGTGTGCTGGAGGCATGGCATAGGCTTGCCAACTAGACAAACCCGAACTCCTTAGTTACTGTCCACAATGTCCTTAACAAAGGTTATCTCCCTCATGAACTCCCCAAATACGGACAATGTATTAAATGCCAAACCAGAGAAGAGAATAATTTGGATCACTGTTACACCACATTCAGCAGTGCCTATCACTGGATAAGTAGACGGACTCCTTCCACTTCCTGAGCTCCATCATCAACCAAAGCCTCAAATGGGAGCTGAACATCAGCTCCTTCATCAAAAAAGCACAGCAGAGGTTGTACTTCCTGCCACTGCTGAAGAAGTTCAACCTGCCGAAGACAATAATGATGCACTTCTAAACAGCTATCACTGAGTCCAGTCCCACCTCTTCCATCTCAATCTGTTATGCTGCTGCAACAGTCAACGACAAGGGCAGACTGCAGTGTATCACTCTGTAGAGTCAAAAGTTTGTGACAAAACCAAACATGGTGACAGTGGAGGAGTTCGTTAAAACTGACTTTTTAAAAGAGGCAGCATTTTAGACGGCAATCTGTGAAGCCATTAAATACATTACAACATGTGGCCAGATAATTATTTGCACTATATTACTGATGTGTTCCATTCCGCCATTTTTAAAATGTCTTCATCGTGTCATATGGTTTCGTCTCACTTGAACTACACTACACTGCCCCCAGGTTTCCTGGTGGTACTGCTCTGTTTTGTCCATGGCTGGAAGCTTTCAAACTGCATACACAGATATGGAGAATAATGAACCTAGAGTATGGATGGTAGGCTCCATCCATGTCTATATACATATCTAATGCCTTTACATCTGTCTCCATACATAGAGGCTCATGATATTGAATTTTTTTTGCCAATATCCGATACTCCGCTATGTAACAACTCATTTGATACCAATATTGATATATCCACTTTTTTCTCTACCTTATTTTAGTGATCATCAATTCTCTTATGTAGTGGAATTAACATCTTATTATGCATGCACACTCTGATCGTGATGGCCCTCCAGCAGATGGAGACATGAAATACTATACTTTCAATCCATCCATCCATTTTCGTAACCACTTATTCCCCTTGAGGGTCGCAGCTGACATTGGGCGAGAGGCAGGGTACACATAGAGACAGACAGTCACACTCACATTCACACCTAGAGTGACCAATTAACCTATCGCCAACCTGCATGTCTTTGGACTGGAAGCCGGATTACCCAGAGAAAACCCATGCTGACAAGGGGGAGAACATGCAAACTCCGCACAGAAGGGCTCCCTCCTTGGATTGAACCAGGAACACTCTTGCTACACCACTGTGCGCCCCCAATACTTTTCAATGTATGTAATATTTATTAATTGTGAAAAATAGTAAAAGCACATTGGGCAATTCTGAGAGTTACTTTTAAAGCCGATATCGGCCTATATTATCATGCACCCCTATCTATATGTTACATCAGTGCACATATTGTACAAGACTGTTCAGTTCTCTCATTCTAAAACAGTTATATTGTGCACACAGTATTTTTTATTTTATAGTGTTTTTACAGAATCTTTTTCATATTTTTATTGTTCTGTTTCTATTTTATATTAATATTAATAATTCCTGACTTTTGCGGTACTTTACCTTCATTTTAATTTCCTCATAATGTGTTTACTGTATGCACCAAACACCAAGCCAAAGTCCTTGTAAGTGAAAACCTACTTGGTAATAAACCTGATTCTCATTCTGATTTCTGAGAGGGGAGCACATCCACATCAAATCCACTTGCTGCATGAAACACACACAAAATGAATAAAACAGCATGAAGCCTGAACAGATTGGAAAAAAGACCAGAATCATAATTTGATGATGAAAAGCATTGAGGCTAGAATACCCTACCGAGGGTAAATACAAAAATCCCCTCTGCTTCATGCAGATTTACTGTTAGGAATATGCATTTAGAAAATTGGTGTTTTTACCTAAATACGGAGATTGAAAGAGCACTGAAGTAGGAGTACTGTTTCTTTGAATACTTTTTACTCAAGTAAAAGTAATATGTACTCAAATAACAGTACAAAAACAGGTCTGTTACTGCAACTTATTTTCTGCTACAGCCGCTGATTTATCTCCTTTGTTTGGTTCCATTTTCTTACACCTTATCAGGATGTTTTCATGTGACTTTTGTTTTTAATCTGTAACAGATGTGACATTAAATGTAGCTAAGTACAATCTCAATACTTCAGATAGACATACTTAAGTACAAGTGGACTAACTGATTCTTAAAAATACTTAGAAATGACTTTGTTACAGTAATAACAGTAAATGTAGTTCTTCGCTTCCAACCCTGCCTATATATTTTTGCAACATTGCCTCGTACAAAATCTACCTTATTGTAACAGCATGTGCAGTTTCTGCTTTTCCTCTTTTCTCAAAAGCATTGTGAAATTATAGTAAAATTCCCCATTCCCCTAAAACACGACATACTCGTACTCGTGTTTTCTAATATTAGTTTGAATCCTCACCCTTTGTCCAGCTCCCAGAGGGCCAATAGCCAGGTGTTGCAGGGGGTTACTGGGTCAACTTGACGCTGGGGGGCACAGCAGTGAGTGGGAACCCAGACAGAAATAGGTCAATGGTGAGAGAGGATGGCAAATTGAAAATGACACTGAACCCCCAGTGGTGCATGAGAAACATGGGGAAACATGGATGCACTGTATCATTTATGGAGTATCTCGAGTAGCCATTCCAAAAATGTTTAAAGTGACATATCTATTCATGCAGGGTATGACGAAAAAATTGCATTTTTTTTTTTTTTTTGGTAGTCAAGATGCAACATTAGTTGTCTAGAATATAAACCGGGAAGTTCAAAAGTTAAGCGAGGTACAATGGTGGCGTCAAAGATAACATCTAGCTTGATTGGTCCAGCTTGAAACCTCAATGGTTCCCAACCTTTTTTGTGTGATGCACCCCAACAGCCCAATGAGACAAGTTCAAACAGTGCTTTTTATATGGACTCCACCCACCCAGCACATCATCTGTTTGACCTGATGCCCTCAGGCAGGCGCTACAGGTCAGTAACAGCCAGCACTTCCAGACTTACAAACAGTTTCTTTCCCTGAGCTGTAAGAACACCTAACAAACTATAATCACATGCAATATCTATGCTGTGCAATATTTTTAACCAATGTCTTTTATCGTTTTTATTTATTCATGTCTTAGCTGGCTGTCTTGTTTAATCTGTTTCTTAAAGTACTAATGGAGAGGCACCCATAATCTCATAATATTTAATATATAATGACAATAAAGCTTTCTAAACCCCTTATCTACACCAACTGTAATTCTTTAAAATGAAACAAAGATTTATTGTTGGGCATGGTATCCATTATCTTCACTCATTTATTCTGCACAGGGTTACAGGAGGCCAGAACCTAATGCAAATGGCTACATCCAGGGCTGAAAAATGAAGTGCCAAAAACTGCAGTTCCTTGAATGGCCACTTGAGGCTGGCTCAAAAGCAAGTCGATCCCCACAGATCCTCATGTTTAAATGCACAGTTTTACAGCCATGGTATAAAAACAGATTTTGGTCCGTATATTTGATTTGATTGACAATTGATATCTCACCCATGAACACTTGTGAAGGCTTAAAGTTATGCATATTTAATGGTGCTCACTTTGAGTGACAGTCTATGAGTTCGATCCACCCCTTGCTTCTCCACAACCCCACCCTCTCGTCCAAATATGGTCACTTTTGGCTCCAAAAATCCAAAATGGCAATGGCCAAAATGCCAAACTCGAGGATTCAAAACAGGAGTCCACAAGTCAATGGGTGATGTCACGGTGGTTATGCCATTATGGTCAGTCTATGGACTAACCCAGCACTCACTGCGCAAGAGGTAGGAACACTATGGTAGTACTACTTCTATTTCCTGCCTCATCTCTCTCACTCTACTTTATCTTTTTCTCAGCCATTCTTTCCTTTGCTGCTCATTCTCATTGTTTCCTCACCATTAAAAAGTTTGGACAACTGCAGCTTCACAGTGGAAACATTAAAACATGGCAAGTTCAGACCCCCACCTCCCCACACACACACAGTTTGCTTGAAAGAACTGAGCACATTCAGAAAATAATCTCAATTGTTAAGTCAGCCCGTGGATCAAATCAGCCATAAGCAGTTAAGCTGATGCTTAGCAGGGAAAACAAAAACAACATAAGCACAATGTAGAATTAATGAATAGTAGCACAACAAAAGCTTTCCTTACAAACACATTATGCTATGGTTATTGATGTTGTTTAGATAACAAAGCCACTGTCAACTTACATATATTTGAAGAAACCATATAAGCATATTTAGAGTTATGTATTTGAACATTCGATGACACAACACAGCTTTTTAGTCATTATATAGTGAGATCATTTACAGGACAAATGATACCTATTTGCAGTGTCCAATGAGCTGAGAAAGCCAGCACTTGTATAGGTACTGTAGATGAGTGTTTAAACATCATCAAGTGTTTATCTGCTCTTGTCTAATCTCTGTTAAATCCTGTTCTCTCAGAGAGGGAACTTAAGATGTGAATATTCATGTTGCATGGTGATTCACTGTTTATCTAAGCCACTACATAACCAAGGGATACAACAGGAAGTGAATGTGCATCATAAAGTAAGGGGTACAGTGCAACAGAGGAAGTTTAGTAAAAAAGCTAAGAGCACTGGAAAAGCAGTAAAGTGTGTCATATATTGCGGCAAACTGTCGAGCAAAGTTTTAATGAAACACAATAGTAATCAAATAGTTGAGAACACCTACAAAAGGGGAAAGGCTGAGGTGCAAATATGAACGAAGGCAGACGTGAAATGCTCTGCTGTTGCAACTGACAACAGAATTCAACCAAAACCATAAAGTTTGATCGTGTAGGAAACCTGACTGTGTTTTATCAGGCTTCTACAAAGTGTTATCTTTAGCTCTGCTTGTCATTAGCAATACACACAACTGAATTTTAAACTGGATGATTGGACGCTCCTTTACCAAAATGTACCTTGGGAGTTATAGTTAACTTAAAAGGCGCTGTCCCTTTGACTTTTTTTTTATATTTATCAAAGAACCATATATTTTAACACACAGTTGCTCATCTCTTGTACTGATTATTCAAGCAGGAGACCTTGATGCCCATCCAAGCCTTGGAAGTTCTCCAACTGTGTATCCTAACATTCTATGCAGTCTATGCAGAAAATGAATGGGCCTTTTACCACCAGAGCCTTGAATGCTTCAAATGCGTCCAATAATTTTGCAACACTATTCTAAGCCTGACAGCTGAGGTTCTCTTACTCTTCTTAGGAGAGGAGTCTTTACATACATGTCTTATCATTCTTGAAGAGGTGGTCTCGGTCCGGGTACAAACGAACTTTGGTGGGGTTCATTTGTGGCGAGAACGTATTTTGACCTCGACCCGAACCAACAGCAGTCGCACTACGCATTGTTTGGGTTAAACAGGAGCATGTTACAGTCCTGGAGGATTATTAATGTGCGCCTCCTCCTGTGCTGCCTTAATATGCACATTCAGCACATCCAATGCATCAAAACATTGTTTTCTAGTTGGAGCCGCGCCTCGTTTTCAA
>JAPZEB010000020.1:32618977-32629006 GCA_029783705.1 Chaetodon striatus | reverse complement strand
GTACTGACCGTTTTAATGCAGTACTCTAATTGATCAGCATTCATCCCTCATCCACACTTGATTTACGGAGACACAGCCTACGGCTGCTATAGGGCTGCCAGACCTAAAGAGAAATGGCCGGAGGAGCTCTGCCATCCACCATCCACACTGGGAGGCTCCAGACGCCGTCGCCACACAGGCTGTTTACTAATCAAGATTTACGCCATTTGTTTGTATATATCAATAAATCACTGCTGAGTGCATGTGGATGACCATGAATCTAAAATAGGAGTATAGGAGTAGATCTCTAATTGCCTCCCACAGGGCTGAAGCAAATATATACAATGGTTTTACCACCCAGGGTTTAATATTAGACTACCGGGAACAAATGCTTTGTTTTTAATTGCTATATAACCGTGGCTTCTGGGAAGATTTTCATTTTTAGGCCGTCTTGATAGTAAGAAGTGATCATCCCAAGTGCCAGAGGCAAGGCTGAGAATTCATCAGCTACGTATTCAACCTCATGTTTGATGTCAATGTTTTGTAAAGAGCAAATTTCTTCCAAGTCTAACTCCAGGATGAAATCATCCAACAACTAAACTAAATGCGTCTCTAAGGACAGATTTTCAAATTTAAAATGTCGTCCTCTGATGAGGGTGAAATGTCACATCCCCTGAGGTTAAGCCAGCGCCTCTCTAAGATGGATGGAAGGGAATATTATATGTGTCTAACGGAGAAAGAGATATCCTCTCAAGGTCACAAAGTGAGACCGTGATATCTGTAATAGACAGAAGGACCCTTAGAGGAGAAGAGGAGGTGGAGGAGCAAAGGAGATGGTTTAAGTTCCTGTCCTTGGGGAAATCTCCATCCATCTGGGGAGTCGCTGAGAGCGCAGCCAATTCACATGCTCTAACAGGCCCTTAATTTGGGGAAACATATGCCACCGCTTAGGCCTTTTGGAATCTGTTCACATGGCAGAAATTGGTTTTTATGGAGGACATTAGTTGGTAGACGCATAAATAACGACATTAACAAGTGATGCACATCTAACAGTCTCTCCTTGACGTGCTGTCTCTTGCTTTAATCTCACTGTATTTGCCTGTGACACTAAGAACTATTGAAATTTTCATGTCAATATTGACTCTTTTAAAATCCCTATCTGAACACAAATAATCCATGAAACAATTTTCTATGTATGGTATTAGTGCAAAATATATTAATATAGCATTACTGAAGCAAATCCCTATCTGTTTCTGTGGATAAAACCCGGAGGCAAAACCACAGCAGCAAGGGTGATGAAAGTATTGAAAACGTTTACATATGCAAAAGTAGATATAGCACAATATAGAAATACTTAATTTCAAGTAAAAGTCCAGCATAAAGCACATACATATTAACAGTAAAATCTGTTTTAAGCAGCAATCACAGATTTTTTTTTCTTTTTTCTAGAAATCATTTGCCGTCATATTTGTGGCCAACTGATCTTTGTACGCCCAATATTTACTCTCTGTTTGCTCTGTTTCGGTCAACAGCAACTCCTGAGGGAAATATCTGGCTCTGTTACAGTTAATATGTGTCACAATTGTCACTAGCTGCTTATTGCAGATTATCTAACCTCAAAACTTCTCATATTGTCCCTGATTTAATTTTAAAGTAGACAGTTTTTTGTTTCCTTCGTTTGCTTTTTTCTAAATGAATCAGACTTCTTAGATTTAGTATAAGCACATGCCAGTTGCCACAATATTCTGTGCAACTACTGAACTGTGTAATATTTTTTAAGTGTATGACTTTATCATTCACATAACTGTACATATTTCTTATGTTTACTTTTATTATATTCTTGTTTATTCTACTGATGTATGATGTATTGGAGTTAAAATTCACACCTGGAGCCTCAGCACAGTGACAATATATATTTTGTTTTTAATATTTTTATATTTTAAGTACTAGTATTAAACACTGTTGCATGATGCAAATTCTATTTTTTAATTGGATTTAATTTTATTTAATTTTACTTTATTGCTTTATATTTACATACCTCTATTTAATACTCTTTTTCTTACTTCTTATAATTCTCTATTCTTCACATTGGAACAACTGTAATAAATCATAATTCCCCCTCAGGGATTAAAAAAGTATTTCTGATTCTGATTCTATTTGTATCGTATCGTATTGTATCGTATCGTATCGTACAGTATCAAATAAAAGGATTGGTAAGAAACTGCCACTGAATTTGGTGTCGATGCAAACAGGTTTGTCAAATACTGAAAATTTTCTATAAATATCAAGCATCAGCGAGCAGCATGCACTATCCTAGCTCATCATGGTGGGAGTGTTTTTTATTTTCTTTAAATACAGTTGAGTAGTGCAATATATATGTATAACAATGCATTTTATTTTATAAGGAAATTTTAAATGTAAGAGCTTAATTTGCATTAAAATGATAACTGCAGTTGTCAAAAAAAAGTAATAGAGCACGGAGTAGAATATTCCTCTCAGAAATGCAATGGAGTAAGCTATAAAGTTGCATTAAATGGAAATACTCACATAAAGTACAAGTACCTTATAGTAAAGCTATATTGAATGGAAAAAATAAAGAAATGCGTATGGCTATAGGTTGTTGGCTGTGGGAGTTCGGATTCCCTTCAGGGTTAGAACAATCCCACGCCACTACACCTCAACACAAGTCCTCTCTCTTTGAATAAACAGATTCCCCAGGGCCAGAGGTCCGGGCACGGTCACCACCCATCCAAGCCACGTCTGCTGCTAACTGGCCTGGAAAGCGGTAACATCTTAGCGCCGATTATTCACACCCAGCCACTGCGGCGACAGCGCCACGGTATCAACTTTGCAGTTTACTCTTCACAGTTGCTCCGCGCCTCAACCCTATCCTACACACAACAGCGATGAGAGAAGTTTTCTACAACAGTGGCAGCCCCGGAGGAAGCGCAGAAAAATGTGGAGTGGGCTCTTTCAGTAATTTCGGTCCCAGCCCCCACCATGCGCATCAGAGCCTGAGGAGCAGATACGGTCCGAATTGTGAATCCACCCACACTGCATGTCACTCTCTATAACACAGAAACTGTGAGCATGCTATCTACGCCGACCACACATACATGTGCACACCTCCACATAGTCTTGCAGGAAAACTACTTGTATGTTGCACACATATTACGGAGAAATGGAAAATTCACATTGAAAGATGGAGTCGATTATGGAATCAATATACTGTAGATAACAACAGTTATTAGGTATTCCTACATTCCCTTTGCACTTATTTAAGAGTGCTTCCAGTCACACTCCTACTGTAATTATCTATAATCTTGTCTAGATGATGCATCTAAGGTTTGAGTATGAGTGGGAGCTTGGCATGTTGGCACGCTCTTTGTCTGCCTCCTGATAGAACACTTTCCACTCGGCTGAATTACCCACTCCATGATGACTCGATGCAGCAGAGCAAAAAATGATGCTCCCTGGACTCCCATGTATTCAGATTCTTTCAAATGGATTCCTTAGCCCCCCCCCCATGCTGCAGACCCAAGCGGCAGCAGGAATATAGCCTGTTATGGATCAAGGCTCTTTGATCTCCAGCTGATAAGAAAATATCAACTTCCGCTTGATTTTTTTTTAGAAAATTGGCAGTATTTGTGTATGCAGGTATATACATCTGCACAGGTGAAACACTCATTGAATTTGTACCAAAAGTGCCATTACCACAAAATGTTTGATAGGCAACCAACAAGATGCTCATTTGACTAAAGTGCTAAAATGTGTACTTGCTTTGGCACGGTTTTATTCTCATTTAGTCTCTTTTCTGAACATGTTTATGGATGCGTTGCAGTAATTCAGTTCATTTGAGGATATTACCATCACTGGAAAGAGTGAAATTACACATTAACTGTGCTGAGAAATGAAATTGCTCTATTACCAAGTGGAATAACAGGAAAGATTTTAATTTAGATTATTTTAATTTTCCATGCACAACTAGGTTGCAGTGATTGTAAAAACTTAGAATCATTTATTAAACTGTTTTACTTTTGTTGCGTCATGATTCCCCCCGTCAATGTGTCATTGATTGGTTTGACCCATCACCTGTCTCCCCTCCCTTATCAGCACTTTAATGCTCTGGGTGCCCATCACTCTGTGAGCAGGCGGGGGGAGGTGACCGCACTTCCTCTGACCTTTGAACCTGTGTTGACAACTCAGCCGCCTCAAGTTGCAGGGGGGGGACTCATGCGTGTCTTGGTTGGCATGGTGATGACATGAGAAGTTATATCACAGGAATATATTGGAAGGCTTGTCCCACTTCTCTATTGACATTTTATCCAAAGGAAAATAAGACATGGCAGGCGGCATGCAGAATATGCCAATAATATTCTGCCAAGATACATTTTACATGTGGATGAAACAAATGACTTTTTTTATACAAAATCCATCACTAATGCGTGCTAATCCCAATTATTCTGCACACTGTAACCAGCCCACAGCGGTAGATCTACAATCTATATGATTAACTCCTTGCCATTATGAAAAAAGGGAGTCGTCATTGTGTCTATTTGAATGTTAAATGCGACCTTCGTCATATCATTCCCTCTGTCTTTCTCCTTTCCTGTCACTCATGTGACAGGAAGCAAAGCACAAAGATCTTAAAATAAAACAGCCCAGAGTTAGGCAAGTGGTAAACTCACATCTGGGGCCCCACTGGCCAAGGACGGAATCCCACCAGAACTTTTTCTCCTGTGTGACTTCTGAATCTAATTACCCACTGCCTCGATAAAAAACAACATCACTGTAACTCTAAAGCTTCAAGAGTGGCCCTCAGAAGAAGGGCTCCAACTAACTACACTTTTTATTGTCGATTAATCTGATCAATACTTTCAAACTTGATACATCACTTACTAAAATAATTTGTCCAACCAATAGTCCAAGCTCAAATTTAGTCAGTTAATAATATATAGAATCAATACATAAGAAACCAGTTAATGTACTGGTATGCTAGAGATAATACTTAGATGAATATCAATTCTAGAAATAGCTTTGAAAAGCATGAACATTTTCTGTCAGCTGACTAATCTATTCATTGACTCATCATTTTTTCTCTGCAACTCCAAGAGGACATGATTATCTTCAGGAAATTTTATGACAATTAGCCTATTAGATTTTAAAGTAGGCCAAAGTTTATCCTCTGGGAGGCATGAATGTGCACAGAACACTGCAGGGCACTCTGCCAGTGAAGCCCCAGTTTCGACCCAAAGATTTACGATGAGTCCAAACCATTTTAGAATCGCAGTCTGAGACTGACTGAAACTGGGTGATGGCATCACCTGCAACTCAGCTTGTCAAGTCACCAGCAGCTGTTTTAAGAACGTAAGGAAGTCACTTGTTTCGACAGTCTATTGGCTTGTAGTAAGCTCAGCTAGCCAAGTCAGTTACTAACTGTCCGTAGACTGTTTGCTTGCTGTGGCATTCTCTGACAACAGCCCTCTGTCCCTGCAGAGTTCGAGCCTGTCTCATTTACATCGCCGCGGCTATTGATACGTATGTCGGGCTCCGTCCTGATGATGTGTCGTGTTGGACGGTGGGTCTCTGAGAGACTGCAATCTAGCTGACTGATTCATTGGTGCAGGTTATTTACATTATTATGACATATATATTATGAATACGGTCCATCTGAAGCTCAGGTCCTTTGATTTTGTTTTCGCTGTTTCATCACCACTATAAATAACATTGTAGCAAATATCTCACTATCCATATCTTCATTTTTAGTTCAAGAAATTATTTTTGGTGACAATATTAGCCTGAAAAGCTCAAAGTTAGAGCGGAAGTACAGAGAGTTGTTGCTATGGAGACCATATAGTCTTGTCTAACCACACTGGTCTAGTTTTTATAAAGCTGCAGACCAGTGTGTTGCAAGTTTCAACACGTCTCGTCGCAAATCTTTGGTCTGAACTGGGCTTTAGATTTCTTGTGTGAGATTTTGGGCTGCTACAGAGAAGGTCCAGATGTCACAAATTATTACAAATGATCCTCTGGGAGTCATGAATAATCATACTGTATTTTACATTCATCTGTGGGGATGCCCTGGATCAAAGGGTTGGACAGACAAATAGACAGAAGGCAGACGGACTGACCAGTGACCATCAGGGCAAACATTTAAAATGTTAGCTGAAACACCTCTCTCTTGCAAATGAATGGAATGACACAATGACACCAAATGCCACTCTGTGACCACTGTGTCTCGAGACAAGATTTGGCTCTTCCTAAATTCCCTCTCTGAGTGATGGCTAAAACTAAAGCTCCTTAAATGCAGAGAAAGGCCACTGAAGTGAACAATCTTTACTAGCCGGATTATCTCTCTTGTAGCAGCCTGCTCTACAAATGCTTTTCTATCGGGTAAACCATGTAGCTCTAAATTCAATTAGGGGCCACATAAACATTTTCATGTGTGGCAAGTGAGCTGTGAAGAGGCAGCAAACAGGCTCAGGCTGCAGCTGGGAGAGAGGAGCAGGGCCCGATCTACTTCTGAAGGAACAGATTTGAGATGCTGCAGGAGATGTGCTGTAATATTTAGCATGCAGTGAACTTGCTGCTTTGTGAGAGTCCAAGAGCGCGGCTGTGTCTCTTTATCACTCAGTGTATGTCTGCTGCTGTCATGTTTCCATCCATCTATCTGACTCTCGGTGCCTCCCCCCTGCCTTCTCTCATCACACACAAACTTAGACAGACAGACACACAGACAGGCACGGATTCAAGTCCATATCTATTAATTTCAATCACAGAGTAGCTTCATCTGCCAAAACGCACGACATTTGTCTTTGCAGGATTTGTCCATCCAGCTCCACTCCCACATATACAACGTGCAGCACATACATCATTTAGTACCTATGTGCATCGAAGCTGTACAGGCCACAATGTGGCTACAGCTCTAAAGTAAGGGTAATGAATAATCAGTGGTCTCTCCCTCTCGCTCTACTTCCCCCTCTGTCCTCCTGTCCTGCAGCTCATATTGCACTTCATTATTCTTTAGGCTACCCACTCCCTCTAGTGATGGACAAAGGCACTGCCTAAGGAGCAGCCGGCAGGCAGGCAGGCGGCAAATGTGGGACCACAGGAATGACAGGAAGAGTCAGCCTCCTTCGCTACAGGCTGGATGCCGTGCCAGGCTGCCTGTGGGAAACACAGCGGCGGACTGAGAGGAACAGTTGTTTGACGAGAACAGACAAAACAGTCACTTCCGCCTGAAAATGACCGACTGAGTGCAAGTGTTATGCTGTGTTTCAGAAAACACGGTGGGATAAAGTGCTAAGAGGCACAAAGAAAACAACAAAACCCCTACAGGAACAGGCAGAGGACAAACATGGATACACACACACACAGACGCACACAAACACACTTGATTAAACTGCTCTCCGCTGTGAAAAAGCATGTTCATTTGTATTTAAGTGGCGCAACGTGATAATTACCTGGGCTGGGTTTCTTCAGAGCCGCATGCTACTCTGTGGGTACCCAACAAGGCCTAGTTTTCCTCGACCCCCACTCCCCTCATCCATCTCGCTGGTCCGGATGATGTAGCAACGCCTTCACTGGTGGCCCTACCTCTGCGAATGTTAATAATCATACACAGCCTCCAGTTTTCTATCAGCATTCCCAGCACTTATCAGCGTGATATCGTCTTTGAATGATAAACACTGTGAGCAAGAAAACAACCAGGTCAGTTGCTTTAATAACCCATCAGTTATTATATCAGATTCAGAATCCATACGTTCAGAGCAGAGGAGATAAGCCCACTAGGAATAAACGGCTGAATGTATAGATACATAATGAGCATAATAGCTCACTCCAGAGTTACATGTGCAGAACAAATTACAAGGTGAGTCAGAATTCACCGCACTGAACTGAATAGAATTCATTAAATAAAGTTGCTACAGAGCACTCTCCATGCAACAAATCATTGCTTCAATTTGAGTAGTCTCATTTAAATTTCATTATGTCTTTACACTGACATGTTTAAAATCAGATTGGGACTGGAATGAGATCTATCCCCTTCAAGATAATTGATACCGCCAGAGTCTGGGCAGACCACACGGTGAAAATGGGGCATTATTCATAATTCATAAAATTTTATATAACTGACTTACTTTTGAAGATTACTCTATAACATATTCATTGTTAAAGGGAGAGCCATGGTCAACCGATAATGCGTCGCCATTGTTGTATTGAAGGCCCAGACATGATGAACTGAAATGAATTGCCTCCTATAAGGGGAGCTTTAAAGTTGGTTGCCAATTTACTAGATTACACATTATGTGTATTCAACGGTGAATCCAGGTGTTTCCAGAATAAAGATGATCTCAACGATGTTGGCATTTTACAGGTTTGGTCCATTTTTTTCTGTCACAATTCAGCTCATCTCCCAGATGAAAAGGTCAAGCCTAAGATAATGCTCCTGCTATCATAATGTGACAGCTCTGGGATAATGTGTGATAATTAAAAGGGCTCTGGCATATGGCTACGATTGCTAACATGCTGTGCGAGTCAATGGGAGCCATATTTGCCTTGTGGGGATAAAAAAAAAAAAAGAAGAAGAAGAAGAAAGCCATTGTGGGTGGGAATGGACCAGAAAGCAGAATGTGAAAAGATGCAAAGTTGGGTTAGGTTAGAAAACCTAATGCAGCCACCACCGAATACCAGGGACTGCCCATTGCTCCAATGGCCCCAAAATTCTCAAGCCCTGTTAATCCAAAAGATGTCCCATTGGAGCGAAAGTCCATTTCTCCGACAGCCTGTAATCCAAAAATCAAACCCCCATTACTCCGAAGCTGTGTTTCTCCAAAATTACACACTGCCTGCAGTTAGTCTCAGTCTCCCACGGCATCTGAGCCAAACCTTTGCGCTATTTCTCAGCAGCGCACACACTCCCAGCAGTTAGACACCCAATCGGCAGAAAATATGTTTGAATTGTTTGTTTCTAAAAACCTAGAATATGTGTTACATTGGTCAACAACACTGTGGTGAATTTGTGGTTAC
Organism: Chaetodon striatus; assembly: GCA_029783705.1. NCBI lineage: Eukaryota > Metazoa > Chordata > Actinopteri > Chaetodontiformes > Chaetodontidae > Chaetodon > Chaetodon striatus. Next base: position 32,620,000 of record JAPZEB010000020.1, on the reverse strand, counting down.
ATTTAGGTACAAAAAACACATGGTTATGTTTGGAAAAATGTCATATTTTGGCTTAAATCACCCACATTTGGTGCCACAAATATCGGCAAAATAGCAGGGATGGGTCGGTAAAAACACCCAGGATCGGGGGCTCAAATGCTGGTGGGAAACTAAAAGTAACTGCAAGGAGTGTGTATTTTTGGAGAAATTTGATTTTAGAGCAATGGGCGTTTGTTTTTACGATAATGGGCTATAGGAGAAATAAGCTTTCAGTCTAGTGGGACGTCTTTTGGACTAACAGCCAACATGTTAGTAAACTATTGTATATTTACGTGTAACGCATCCAGCATACACAACATTAGCATTTAGTAGGGAGTCATATTTCTACCCATCTGGTGGAATGTACATCTAATAATCGCTTTATTTTTTGTTCTGTTTGATTTCTACCACAGATATCTGGAGCCAACCCAGTCTCACTCCAAAGTTGTCGAAATCTGGCGCTTGGGCAGTGACTTGCAGCATCAGACACAGCCAAAAAAAGCCGTCCTTTAAAGTCGACATGATACATGGCCATTCGCAGTTATAGTTAAACGGTGTTTGGTGGCATCGGGAGGAAATGCGGTAGGACAAGAACAAAAGTTAAAGCAGTGTAAGTCCAAGTAGGGCGGGTAGAAGGAGCCATGGATGGGTCAAACAAACGCAGACTTTCTCACCGGGGGAGCAGTGTTCATAAAGTCAAACCCTGTTCTTTTTTCCGAAACCCAACCATGTGCGTTAGTTGTTGAAAAAAACGCATTGTTGTACTGACGTAGTGCGTTTATTTTGAAAGAGACTGTGTGTAAACGGTGAATATCCTATGAAAACGGGAGCGTATTTTGAAAGAAGACAATACATGTAACAGGCAGAACTTGACATAGCATCCCAGAATGTCAACAACCAACACACCCAGGGTACCTTTCACGTCATATGTGGATGTGGAAGGTCCATGACCAAATGTTGATATGTGATATGTGTGAGGTCGGAGTGAGGATGTGTTGGTGTAGC
>JAPZEB010000020.1:32525924-32545930 GCA_029783705.1 Chaetodon striatus | reverse complement strand
GGTTTTTTATTGAGACATTGCCATGTTTTCAGCCAGGATAGTGCCACAAAGCCAGGTATTTTAAGCCAAACCATAATCTTTACCTAACCATAACCAAGCGGGTTTTTTGGTGTCTAAACCCCAACCACATGTTCACCACAGCATTGTTCAGTCACACATTCTCACTCCAACCTCGTCACATATGGACGTTCGGTCATGGCGTTTAACGTTCTGCTTGTTACATGCATCTTCCGTCTTCACAGTAAATGTACAGCTTGCTTATAGTCTTTTTCAAAATAAACACTGCTTTTGAAATTGACGTTTTTTCCTTTCAACAACACACACACACATAGTTGGGATTAGGCAACAAAAGCACATAGTTGTGTTTAGAAAAAAAGAACATGGTAAGGCTTTACAATCTTGCAGAAGCAAACGCTGGCCTAGCAAGTGAAAGTTGGTGGTTGTCACTGACCAAGCGCCACTATTCAACAACTTCGGAGTAAGACTGGGTTGGTTCACTGTATTTAATCTGTAATCATGCACAAATTTCATCTTTAAACTGTTTGCAGACACATAAAGTGCCAACATTTTTTTTAGCAATTGTGTTGGGATGTTGTACTTGTTGCTGCACTATTGATATCTGCTGGTTTGTCAAGGCATCTGTACAGTGGGGGCTTGAACCACCTAGATAGCATGAAACTGCCAAGTGGGAATAGAAAATAATATGTGCGAGCCACGTGACTACATGTACAATGTGAGATGCTTCTGTTCTGCATCTCTTGAAATAGCTAGTTCTAATGTTGTGCTCTTTACTAGCTGTTCTCCCTGACAGAGCCACTCAGAACATTTTGGTCAGGATTGAATCACAGTGTCATCTTCCTGTGCCGGAGCTAGAACAAACATGGGAAAATGTATGTGATTTTGAGAACATTTCAGGACATTGGTTGCTCAGACATCTTTGTTAAAGATCAAGCATCTTTCTGTTTTAACCAGTTATGTAGAAGCAAAAAAAAAGCACTTTTCTTATCGTAGTGTGGGCAGCCAAACACCGCACAGACTGCCCACACTGCAATGCCACTGAGCTGGTTGAAAAATAAATTGCAGCACAGTGATGTAATGGTTAGTTTGCATGTTCTCCCTGTGGGTTTTCCGTGGGTACTCCAGCTTCCTCTCACAGTTCAAAGACATGCAGGTTCGGTTTATTGGTGACTCTTTATTGCCCGTAGGTGTGAATGTGAGCATGAATGGTTGCCTGTCTCTATGTGTCAGCCCTGTGATATGGTGACCTGTCCAGGGTGTACTTCGCCTCTTTCCCAGTGTCAGCAGGGATAGGCTCCAGCATCCTTCGTGACCACTAATGGGATAAGTGGTTACTGAAAAAGAATGAATGAATGAAGGGTTGAAAATTGAGAGTTCCCTTAAAGTACAATATGTGTACTCCACTACATGTCAAAGGAAAATAATGTTGTTGAGTTAAAAGTACCTTTGAAAATCAATTTGGCAACTTAAGCTTCAAGGTACATTTTAGAAAAACTAAACATGTGATAAGTATGAAAGACATGATGTAGTGTTATATCTAGCCACCCATGACTGTATAAGAAATTTAAAAATTTGTTCCAAATTAAGTGAAAATTTCACAACTTTTACTTGTAATTGAATATACTTAAAGTTAGGTATCACTACAGACAGACACATAGCCACACAAATGTTATGAGGCGTAACACTGAACCTCAATTTCACATAATGCCCTCAGTCGTTGACCTTTAACCTAAGAATATCATGCCTTTGACCATTTTGTGTTTATTTTACCACTTCATAATTATGTATTTTGAATTTTTGATATATTTGACCTGAGTTTCAGCACCAGAGTGACCTTTTGTATCGTGTCTCACAGAACACTGGGTCCGAATGCACAGGTGTGTCCTTGAATATTTTGCTATGAATGAATAATATACATATATAATAGAACTGTCTCTGCAAAACATTCTCTGCATACATTAACGACATCACTATGAAGTAAACCTAAATTGGTTTCCATCACAACATGAAAATTATGAACAAGAAAAGGGGCAAAATTCATTAATTCATTCATTTTCAACTGCTTATCTGAGGTCACGTGGCAGCAAGGCAGAGCAAAGCATTCCAGACATCCCTCTCCCCGCTAATGCTTTCAAGGTCCTCCTTGGGGGACCTCAAGGCGTTCCAAGGCCAGACAAGATATGTAATCCCTCTAGTGTGTTCTGGGTCTGCCCTGGGACCTCCTACCTGTGGGATATGCTCCCAACACCTCTAATGGGAGGCACCCAGGAGGCATCTTGATTAGATGCCACTACCACCTCAACTGACCCCTTTCGACACGAAGGAGCAGCGGGCTTGGGGCAGTAACTCACCCCAACCTGGAGGGAGCAATCCAACGTTTCCCGGCAGAGAACCATGAGCTTTGCCTTGGAGGGACTGACTTTCAGTCCAACTGCTTCCCACTATGCTGCAAACTGCCCCAGTGCATGCTGGAGGTCATGGTGTGATAAAGCCAACAGAACCACATCATCTGCAAAAAGCAGAGATGCAGTTCCGAGGTCACCAAACTGGACCCCCTCCTCCCCCTGGCTGCACCTTGAGATCCTGTCCACGAATATCACAAATACTTTGGCTATACAAGGACCGGATGGCTTGTAACAGCGATCCCGGTATCCTGTATTCCGGTGCCCCCCCCCACAAGACTCCCCTTGTGATGGGTTCGTGAACCATCTCCAAGTCCACGAAGCACATGTTAACTAGATGGGCTAACTCCCATGACCCTTCCAGCAGCCTCGCAAGGGTAAAGAGCTGGTCCACTGGTCCATGACCAGGACAAAATTGGAAATCAATAACCTTTAACAATACTAAAAGCACTAATAACAAAATATTATTGTTGGATAGCTGCTCAGTTTGTTGACCCTGTGTATCATTTGAGTAACAGTTAACATTGGCTCACCAAGTATTTATTATTGTAACAATGGTGACAAAGCTGGTGTAACCTTAATGAAATAGTCTTTTTAACCCAAACCATGAGAAGTTTCATTAATTTTATCAAAGTACTTATTTAAACCCCAAACCTCTTCTTTAAAACTAAGTTGTTTTGTACCTAAACCTAAGCAAACCTACACACAGAGAAATCTTGTCCTGCCAATGGGGCATCAGATCAGAAAATGCTTTAATGTGTCATTCCACAGGGCATCGTTTTTGTTTCTTATTTCGAGGAGCCCAAATGAATTCTTTTTACAGTGACATAAAACATGGAAAAGAAGCAGAACTTGACATTGTCAAAGACATAATGACGTCAAACTCTGACTGAACTGAGAGAACGCATCTGTTTAAAAAAGAGTAGCCTCACCTCTTTGGTGTGCAGGGACCAACACAGTCCACTCTCTTAGCGCTTGCAAGATTGGTGAAAATATCCTTGAGGTATAAAAGTCTATCAAAAAGATTATTCTGTGTGAAGCGCTCACGCTTGGCAACTAGCTCAACCCAGTCCATGTGGGAATTCTACAACTTAGTAGAAGCCCATAAAGAATGGGCTTGTTTGAATGCATTATCAGAGGCTATTTTCTTTTATGTCTCTGAAAGCACTGCTCTGCTGTTATGTAAGGAAAGGTGAACCATGTGTGTTGCCCCAGTAACACTAACTTCATGTGGCATATTGCCTGATATCCTGTTTATCTCACAGCTTTCTCAGAAAGGCCAAGGGAGTCTGTTCTCCCCGTTCTGCACAGAGAGATCAATGGCATCCAAATACTAGTCCCTAAACAAGTTTTAACCACTGCTAAAAAAAAACACAAAAAACAAAAACAAACAAAAACACACTTCAGCTATCACTTGAGTTGGACGCAAATAGTTGTGAAAAGAAGGAAGTGCTGAAAGAGGCATTACATGCAGAATATTCATCAGAAATCTGACCCACAGCAAAATCCTCGCCAGAATCCCTGCCAGTCAGTAGTGGAGGGATTAGTGCATAAGAGATTTATTATTTCTACTGTTTTTTAAGCACCATTGGAAATTGGCTTTATTATTAAACTATTAATTACAGTCTACTCCTGGGCACTATTGATGGTTGTTGTTGATGACCATGTTTTTATAGATGTCTAGAGATACCTAGGTTGTATGATGTTGAAAACAGCATCATGATAAAGAAATATTAATCTTGTAATCCATTTTATCCATCTTGCAGGGTCACTATGCACTTAACTTGTCCTTGTCAACTTCAGTTGCTGCTAATTATTGAATTTTCTCAATAATGTTTTTTGTCTTTCAGTGTCCACTGTGTCCACTTTCAGCTCACTTTATTCGGCTGTCCTCACGTCAACCCCAATTGCAGAGTATTTATATTCTTGTGTTCACTCATGCCTTTTTGTGTGTGTTTTTACTTGCTGCACAACTAATTGCCCTCCAGGGACAAAATAAAGTTGAAGTTGAAGCAGACAGTACAATTTATTTATTGTTTCAGGAAAACTGCAGTTCCTTGAATGGCCACTTGAGGCTCCAGAAGCAAGTCTATCCCCATAGATTCCCTGATTAAAATGCTCAACTTTACAGCAGAAATAAACATATTTACATATTTATATTTATTTGCAACCTGATACAAAAAAGCAAATAGATTTGATCTCTATAGCTGATTTCAAAAGTACAAGACATGAATCTCATTTTTTGAGGCTTAAAGTTACATATAATTAAGTGTGTGGCTGTCAGTGAAGTATTACTACAGTCTGGGAATCAGATCCACCCCTTGCTCCTCCACAGCTCTACCCTCTTGTACAAATGTGATCACATCTGGCGACAAAAAAACCAAGATGGCGACTACATCCATCATCTTTATTAGTCTCTGGTTTTTCCTTGACTAAAGGGATATTCCTCTGTGCTGATGATTGGCTGCTTTTTGCCGCACAGTTTCACTGCTACTTGATGTACACGTTGTAGTCACACGCAGATCCTTAAACATTACCACCTTAATAGAGTGGAATCTGCTTATAGTGATCACATTTGTTCGCACGATATATAGATCACTAGAAGAGAACAGTTACTATAACTGTAACAACATGTAAACCAGGTGAGAGTGGACTCAGATGCCCGACTCTGGGGACACTTTGTGTAAAATAACACAGGTTTTACTGGTCAAACGGTAGGTTCGGTACACAGAAGGAAAAGCAGAAGAGGCAAACAAACTTAATAGGGATGAGGCAGAGGCAGAGTCAATCAACAGGCTCAATATGAAAAAAACAACAAGAAAAGGACACTAGGAAACAAAAGGCTGGAACCCAAGGAGCTAAGATGAATTGGCACTGAGCGAAAACAAGGCACACACTAAATACTCTGGTGAGGGGAAGGAAAATGAAACACAGGTGAGGCTAATCAGGGCGGGGCCGACAACCGGACACAGGTGAACTCATCGAAAGGGAGGGAAAAAACACAGGGGCAGGAAGTGAAGTGATCTGAAACCAGAGGAGATGTGACTTTCAAAGTAAAACAGGAAACAACATGAATGCATGAAATAAATAACATTACCCAAGAAACTTGAGCTGAGACAATAGCTATTTATTTTTTCTTTATTTCTCATGCAGATTTCCACCTAATTGGCATTTGTATATTTATTACATGAATATAATGTAATAAAAAGGATATTTCTGTTATTAATTACATTTTATTTGTTTCAAAATACAGCGTACATGTTTCATTACTTAGAATTATGTGACTGGGCATGATCAATCCACCTGACGAGGGCGGCTTTTCCCCTGCATATTCTATTTCTGTCTGCATCACTGGCTGCCATAAGCTTAGAGGCGACGTTTTTTATTTGGAGAAAATAATTTTCCTTTGAATGTCATGATTTCATTGTGTATACAGCATCAGCCAACTGTAAGCAGACAGGTTATCATGAGACAAGTATCATGGGGGTATAGCATTAAAAAAAATATAATTACCATAGTTTTAAATTGTTTTCTAAATGTTTCATGTATTTAAAAGACCCAAAATGAACATTATAAGCAGACTTGATTACTATAATAGAATTATTTAAAGAGCATTTGTAAAGGAATGATTCTGTCCAAAGCTTTTTGATCCATATGAGCAGCTGCTGAGTGTAACCATAATCACTAAAAACCGTTCCCACTGTAGTTGCAAGATGACATGCTATCTTTTTCTCATTTCTTCTTCTTCTTCTTCTTCTTCTTCTTCTTCTTCTTCTTCTTCTTCTTCTTCTTGTCTTTCCTGTGGTGTAACAGGGCTTGTAGGGATTTATTTTTTGCTGGCACTCTTTTCAAATTTATCAGTATCTGGGGTCTAGGACTGCACTTGAGATTTATTTAAAAAATTGACCTTTCCCTGCATTGCTTTCATCTGTCTTTGGAAAGCCTCCCTTCTCTGCATAACTGAGAATAAAGGTTTTTAGATTTTTTTTTCCACTGAGCCAGAGCTTAAATCAGCCATTTTAAAACAGTTTATATTTAATGAGACATATTTGGTGTATGCGATCACTTATAACTACAACCATAAATATAACTAAGCAGTAACTTAAATATAATTTGCAGGCTCGAATCAGAGGTATTACCCAAACTGTTGAAATAATTGCGTAAATTTTATGCCTAACATGTAAGGCTAAAGGTCTTGTTCTACTTTGTTAGACTCGCCCTCAGAGGCTATAATGGTCATCACACCCCAAAATGTGAAGTGTTGGATAGATGGAATGACATACCAACAAGTTTCATTCAGGTGATGGAATTCACTAAACTCAGGAGTCTTTATCACCTGAGTAGCATAGATATAATCAGCAAATGTCACAGCAATTACACTATTACATCATGGCATATCTTGTGTACATGTGGAAATGTTAGTGTAGTGATGGCACTAGGATAAATGCCACATACAGCGTATCCTCATGCTCACACATCTCCTGCTTCTGCTGGTCCACCACACCCACCTCATCGAACCAACTCCACTCACCGGGTGATTGTTACTCCCTGCCACTATAAATACTCCAGCTTCACAGACTCTCATGGCCAGATTGTTCTTTGCCATATCCATGAAAGACTTCACAGCATTTTCCCCTGAACTGCTTCCCCATTGCCGACCTCACCTGCCTCTGACTCTCCTGCTACGTCTGCTCCCTGGTAAATCACTCCACCTTCTGTCTTCAACCAAGAGCCCTGCTTCCGCGTTCCATTTTTGTGTTTGCCTGTTCCCTGTGCCTGTGGTTTCCTGTGCTGTAGATTGCCTTGCTGTGTGGCTGCACATTCAACCTTTGTGTGCACGCTGCAGAATCAACTCTTCATTGCCACTGGTTGTTCAGTTTATTGTCAGAGCCACTCTGCCTACAGCCGGCTCCATGCAGGTGTGTTGGCTCCCCTCATGTTTACTCCTGGTTCCCTGCTTGTCTGACGTCTGACATTGCCGTCTCCCTACCCCACTATTAAACTTTTCCTGCTATCGGCTTTGGCGAGCAAAATCAAGAACCTTGGACTGAACCGGTTTCTCAGAAGGCCCCAAGCCAAGATATTGACTATCAGAATTGTTTCACCTGTCCGGTCATTCTATGTTTACCTAAGCAGTGCACTAAAGGTCATCATAAACTGTCCTGCCTGTCATCGGTGCTGCATTTGAGTCCTAAACTCACCTGTCATAATGCCATTATTTTGATTACTTGGTCAAATCTGGTGGCCATGTTTTTGGGTTTGTTATTTTTGAAAAGTTGTAAAAATTGTTGAACTCCTCCAATACTGACACAAATGGTGTGGTAGGAGGAAGTTTCAGATGCTGGTTGGAGCATACTGATCCCATTAGGGGCCATCCTCTGAGAACCAGGAATATCCTTAGCACATTCAACAGAAATCCAGTATCTGATGTTCAATATCTTGTGCAAAAAGTTGATTTGGGCCCAAAGAGAAAAGGGGACCCTCATGTGGTGATCATGAGTGTAAAAGTAAAAGTAGACAATGTGGCAATCTGATTAGTAATTGCAGGTATATGTTGCTCTGGGCCACAGTCTTGGGTAAGCCGGCAAGCTGACGGGCAAACAGAGACTCACTAACACACATAGCCATCCTCAGGCCCTGCTGCTGGAGGGCAAAAGTGTGCATATACTGCTGTGTGTAAAGAATACATTTTCTAGATTCCCATGGAAATACACATAAGCAAGCATGTGTGCAATCAAAATGTGTGTACGCCAACACCTGTGAGCAAAATTCACATACACACACATAAATGTATACACAACGCTGATGAATCCTGCATACAAAAACACCTCCACAGGCACATACAAATTCACTGCATGTTGTTCTCTGAGCAGCTGGTGCTGGCAGAGACAGCTCTTTCAACTCTTCTCTGCAGAGACAGGGAACTCATGGCAGTCTGTAAGGCTATCCAACAGTGACCCCTTGGAGCCCCTCTCCTCAATTCGCCTGGGGAGGGCTTGAAATAAAAATCTGGTTGCTGTCATGTCTTTTGTTATGACATAAAATCACACTTAGCATTATTAATGTATTGCATCACACACAGGGCATGGCCACTTGTTTAATCTAGATCCAGACCTCTGTCAAGCAGTCCTTCATTCAAGGCCTGTATGTTTTAAATAAATGAATAAAGCTTGACCTCAGTATACTCTAGGCGTATGGGACATTAAACAGCGGGAAACTAAGGGCTGGTTGTGTGGAGTCATGTGGAATAATGTAAGACCTTCCTGGGTCTGGAGGCACAGTGAATATAAAGTGGCATTTGCTGGGATAAAGTCGGCTAAATGAGGTTAGTGGGGATTCTACACTGATGCCCAGTGTGCAGGATAGATGGACTGGGATATACAGTACTTCACATGGCTAAGTTATGGATTCAACTTGGATCTTGGATCATCCAAGGGTGGATCAGGAGCACAACAAAGTCACAAGTGAGGTATGGCCTGCTAGATCAGCGCCAGGCTAACCCTAATGCTGTCCTTCTGTCTGGAAGATCAATGTCCTCTCTTCAGTCTATAAACTCCATGCGCAGACTCGTGGCTGGGAACCTATTTTAAGGTTGAGACAGAAACTGCAAACCTCCTCCACACCTGACAGCAGCTGGTTAGGCGAGTGGGAGGCATAGTTAGCCAGCAATAACAGTGACAGTGAAAAGCGGCTACAGTAACTACCCTACAATTAATCCTGTCTACTCTAAATTACTTCTTTGCCAACTCTGAGATCAAAAATTGATGTAGATGCCCGACCTGAAACAAAGAATTGTAATTATTTCTCAGGTTTTAAAAGGTGAAACAGACTGTGTTTACAGCAGACATGTTGACTTGTCATAGCAAGAAATGGGCAGACAGAGAGACACATCAGTGTGTCTGCATGCATAGCACAGTACCAAGACCCTGGCTGTGAAACACTTCTATGAAAGAGAAGTAGGAGTGAGTCACAAGCAAGTCTCAAGTCTGGACCTTCAAGAATTAAGCAAATCCCAAGTCCATTCTTTTCATCCAAAATTGTTTAAATACGACCTCATGTTGCTTCATTCATGTTTGCACAATGACTTCAACACTTTTGTCCGTCATTAAAATTTTGGAAACGTGTGATTTTCTACGTCCTTTTCATTCATCAAAAGCATTTGGAGAGCTGTTTGATGAAGAAGCAGAGAGAGAGGGACAAACAGGGCGCACAGTATCATTTCAAAACTCAGATAGCCTGCTTTAAACAGGTCAGATAGTAATATTCACGTGGATGATGATGATGACGACGATGAGGAGGATGTGGACTGCACAAAATAGAGAGAGTGACAGTGTGGAGACAGGGAGGGAGGACAGCTCAAACCCTTCAGCAATGGTGCTATATGCAAGACACACACAGAGAGAGGTGACAGACAGGGAGGTACCTCCGAGTTGAGAGTAGCAATTAAGCCAAAATATCTTTCCATATTTGCAATGAATAGGACAATGAAACAAATAGGAGTCAGTGTGCAAGGTTTCTGTGTGTAACCGACAGATCTAAAAAGCAGACTTGGTGTGCAAAGGCCTTGACTGTCGAGGGAATCAAATAAGTCAAGTGAAGTCCCTACTTAAAGCTGAGCAAGTAACAAGTCAAGTCATAGAAAATACTGATGATCTGGTCAGATGTTAAAGGGATACTCTGGAGTCATTTTAACCCAGGGTCTAACACACCATGACACCGAGTAGAACACCACCTCGAGATAATAAGTTTGCAGACCGCAAACTTCTCTAATACTAGCGACTTCAGCGCTAATAGCCAGATAGCAAAATGCTGCTGCCTCGGGAGCCATTACAAATCATTCTGAACAATTTAATTATTTTGTTCTGCACAGTACAAAAATGTTGTAGTTGACTATGTAGTTTAAAAACTCCACCCACTCATAGGTCACCCACACAGGTGTTGCCATTTATGTAAACTGATGAGACCTCCTCTCAGGACTGTGTGGGTACAGACAGTGCACCATTTAAAATGCTTTGACTTTACAACACTGTTTCTGGCTGTGTATGAGTCCAGTCTTTCACTGTTTTCAAATGTTTCATTCAGTTCTGTACTAAACTTCTAGAGGCACTGTTCATAAAGTGAACAGGTAAAGAGGACATATCCATTGCTTTTTTCATGATAGCTATTGAACTATAATTGTATTGTGGCTTTTGAAAGTCTTTTCATGCTGTATATCATGACCAATAATGGCACTTCCACTCATCTTTGAAGGAAACTTCAATACAAAAAGTCATACTGACTCAGTCTGCGACACTAGAGATTCTGCACACTCATACCCCTTTTACTGTACACTTAGCCACTTCATGTGTCTTGGGCAGATTGGATCGCTGTTCCATATCAAAAAATCCAAGAGTTAATGCAACCAAGTAGCCTTCAAGGAGGATTGAAATCCAATTACCAACTATGTGAGGAGGTGCTTTAAGATACCATCTAGCCTGATGTTAAAAAAAGGTGGAAATGCATCCGTCTGACCAAGAAACATATGGTTCCATTTACACTTGTCATTTCAAGTGTCTGGTATTCAGAAAAATCCCAAAACTTGCCCACATTTACCAGTCTTTGTTGGCCAGATCACATATTTGATTTGATTTGATTTGCATAAAGGCATGCAAGTAAGCATCAGCACTAGTCACAGTCTAGAAGGAGGGATTAATGCACCTGATGCTGTTTAGTAACTGTGTAAAACACCACAACAAGAATAATAACGTCTGCACTCTTGCAGTTTAGTCACAACAGTAGGGAGCAGCTAACAACTACTGATATGGGTACACAAACACAGATGAATCTTATTTCCGAACAACAATGCCCAATGCTCTGTAGGGATCAGAGATAGAACTGATGAGGGTTCGGATAAACCAGTGCACCTTTTGTATGATTGTTTGTTGGGGCTACCAACAAAATGGCAAACAGAACCTTTGATTGGGTTTTTCCAAAGATTGCTTACTGACGCAGTTACACTTGGACGAAGAAAAGACTACATACATAGATCTCAAGAGATTTACACACTAAATAGACCTTTAAAACATCTGACTACAGTGCGTCTCAAACTGAATTTTAATCCATTTTCATCCTAAATGCATTTATACAAAGCTTTATGATGTCGGATTGATACTAGCTCTGCCTGCATGCATCAAGTGACTAAGTCTAACTTGGCAGTCATTCCCCCTGTCACATTAAAGCCACAGAAAGAGAGCTCCAATTATTTCAAATCATACAATATAACAGAAGGTGTAGGGTGTTGTAGCATTTTTCTGATTCCTGCTCAGTTCAGTCTTTGAATTATCTGTGTGGATGAGAGACCAGTGACCTGTATGAGAGAAAGTCCTTCATGTATTCTGTTGATAGTTGTTAGCTACCTAGCTAAACTGTTCTTGTGACTAAGTTATTCCTCTTTCAGCGTTTTTAGCAGTTGCCGGCCTCAGATGCTCTACAACCTCCTGCAACACATGTAGGCCTATGCTTGTCATTTCAAGCATCTCATGTTCGTATAAAATACCAATGATATATTTCATCTCCATTTTATCTCTAACACTGCTTGGTTGCATTTACACTTGGCTCTTTTGATTTCAAATTTCCCTAGGTTCAGATCTTAAAAATCCACACTCCACTGAGTTGACTGATTCGTCTTGCATCATTGACATTAAATGACCAAAGAGCGCAGAAGGTGGACTAACGATTAGCCAATCAGTGCCTTAAGCCTAACTAACGCCGCTGTCAAGCTATCTTCAAGCGTTGTCACGTGGTGTGCTGGAACCAGTGACAATGTATAACCACAATAGCAACTGCTATAGACAGGATAGACGCTGCTATCAAGACTGTTCTAAATCTTCGTCTTCTCAGTATTGCCAGACATTTATTTTACTTCGCACCACTCCACTCTTAACACCCTGGCAAAAACAAATAGGTTGACATGGCTACACGTCAGCGTGGACCTCAAATGATGTTAGATTTAGGCGGATATGTTGGTTTCTAGTAATAAGTTAGGGGAAATTGAATCTCTATCTCCCATGGGAATCAGTTAGAGTGGACAAAATGTCAGACTGAAGATGGAAACAGAGAGTAATGAGTTGACAATTCTCTCTGATTTCAGGCAAATGGGGGAATGAGTGTACTGAGTTAGTGAGTCAGTGTAAATGACTGAATCAGTATCAGTTTTTCAGAGTTTCCTTCAAAGGTGACTGAAAATGCCATCAGCACTGACATGAATGTTTGGAGACAGGTTTATTCTCATGTAAAGTCCACACTAGATGTATGACTGTAGGGTTAAACATTCAAACCCACAACCTCGGTGCTGATGATGTCGGTCATGGAAATCTCTCATGCATTTGTTGACCCCCTCCAACAATGTAATTTAAGTATATAGTAAAGCACAGTCATTAGAATTATTCCGATTATTGATTAGATGCAATAGATTCTGCAGCACTGACTGCCGTGAGTGTGTGCACTAGTGTTGCTGCTGTCTGGAGACTTATTCTGAGCCATTTTGCTCTGAAAACATCATAGATGCTAAACAGGGAAATGCGGCCATGGCAAATGAGATTAAGCTAATTGTTTATTCCTTGGGGTTTATATGAATAACATTACACACAAGGTTAATTATCTCAATAAAATACGCTAACATAATCGACAAAGATCATGTCTTTGATTAGCAAACAAGAGTTCCGTTGCTTTATTCCAATTAAACACATGATAAATGGCGTGTGACAATCTGCTGGCTCTGTTCACTATGTTTACACAGGAACCCTCTGAACCTCTTTTAAAAATCGCAGTTTAGCAGTGACATACAGTATAAGTCACAGGCTTTACAACTGACAATAAAGTCACGGCTCATAAATCATTATGTCACGCCGCAGCTGTTTTGCTGTGTGCTGTGATAATGACTTATATTCTGACAGCAGGCGAAAAAAAAAATGTTGGCCATTTACTGACTATTCATTAACATCTCAAAATGTAGTCAACCCTCCTGCAGCCGCGCTCAAAAACAGATAAAATGTTCTGTCAGTCAGCGTTTGTCAGGGGAGAAACTGAGACACATGACAGTGCGGGAGGATACCTAGATGTCACACACTTCCACCTCTTCCTTGAGTCATTAGCATCGGTTTGTGATGACAGCACCTGACACATGACAGGCAAAGGCCTTCTCTGCCGTTCATCCCAGGAGAGCACATCTGTCAACCAGCTGACTTGAGTGACTCACTCACTCATACACTGACTAACTGGCTGACAGACGATCCTGCAGTCGAGGGCTGCGGCACTACACAGATGATAAGCAAAGAGGACAAACAAGCTGCAGACTGGAAGCGAGGAGTGCAATGGAAGAAATTGGCACATGGCAAACTGCTCTGTTTGCTTGGAAAGTAGCCTACGCTGCTTCACACCAAAGCCGGAGCCATTTGTGACCCCGAGTGACACCCTCCCACGCCGCCTCTGCTCGGCCACAATCCACCTCCAAACTTGGAAAGTCAGAAATAGCAGCAGAAAAGGGTAGGGAAGCAAAGACACTGAAAGACTCAGAGAGACTAGTGGCGCTCTGTGCTAGCCTGCCAAGTGGCACCGGTGCCACTGCGCAGGGAGTTAGGTGCCAAAGCTTGTCAAACACGGGGCACCCGTCCAATCCAATCCAGTGGCAGAGGGGAGTGCTGGCTGCCACTCACGTCACCTATATAAGAGCCGTCACCACTCGGCGCTGCCAGGCCATAAAACCACCTGCTTTCGTAAAGGTCCCTTTGTAGTATGAAGACACAAGTTGCAGGTGCATGTTCACATAGAGGGGGGGATTAGATTACACTCAGAATGAACAGGACGTGTTTTGGAAAAAAAGAAATATGAGCGCTGAACTTTCAACTTTCTGCAAATTCCTTTCGTTCCAAACCATACGTCAAGACTGCTGCATTTGTCCTGCACTATAAATAAAAGGAGGCGTCTTGCTGAAGCAGTAAATTTCATGGTGCACAAAGTTTATATGACAAATGTGTCTCGTGATTGTAATTGGGGTTGGCTCGCTTGCAAAGGCGCTTTGTTCTGGGTATTTACTGGGAAAAAGCACCTGAGGGATATAAAAGGAGAGTTCTCCATCGGGCACAGAGTCAAGACGAGACTGTCTGTGTTCCTGTGTGTGTGTGTGCAGATGTTTCTTGATTGGGTTTGGACTGGGCCTACCTGTGCATGATGTGTCCGTGTGTCTTCATTGTGCGGGTGAGTGTGTTTGTGCGTGCTGAATTGCAAGTATTTGCATAATCATCTTCAACAATGTTTCTCATTGTCACAGCAAAAGACTATTAACATTCTCCACACGTTAACACCCCCCCAGATAAATAAGTGAGATGTCCAAGAGAGATCATTATCGGAGAGGCTCTAAATCGATCCATCCTAATTAATTACCTGCTTGATAGATAGGAGTGAGGCCCGTCACACTCCAACAGCCCAGAGAACAGGACCGGCTGTTCAAATCCCATATGCACAGACAACTACCAAACTGTACAGACAAATGCACTAAAGTGTTGTTGTTGACAGCAAACTAAAAGTATTGATTAAAAAAACATTTTGTTAACAGAGACCCTGTTTACACCTGGTATTAATAACACATTTATATAGTGTCAGAATAATCAGAAGAATTAGTTTCCCACTGGGAAAATTTACATGAATGCCCCCTAAAGTCAAAACAACAACTCAGGAAGCTGCCACTCTTGGTGCATGACTTTCTGACTTTGACGTCAGGGATGTAAATATAGACAGTGCAGGCAGCGTGGTTGCACTGGGGCCCATGGGGTGGGGGGCCTGTAGAGAGAGCTGTTGGAAGGCCTGCTCTCTCTAGAGTAGGGAACGGGCCTTTGCGAGTGACTCATCTCGCCACCTCAGAAAGATATTTAAATTCTAAGAGGACCACACGTTAAAGAAGGCCAACCCATCACTGTCAATGTGTCTTTTGTGAAACAGAAGAAATCTGTAACAAAATTATATGGTCATTTTGCATAAACTATATAGACTATAAATAAACTATTTTATAACTCCACTTAATGAGTAATTTCTTATTTTATTTGGTATTTTTGTCCCATACAGATTTAATATGTATAGTAATGTGTATGTTGGTATTGTCCAAAGTCAAGTCTGTGTTTGATCATGTGATGATACTATAAAGTTTATAGTAGCTGTATCGACGCAAAATCTGGCACAAGGGCTTGTCATAACAATGTGCACTGGGGCCCTACCTTACCACCGTAGGCCACTGTTTGACGTCATATATGCATATAAATAGTGTACGAAAGTAAATGTTTGGTCGAAGGCAAAAAAACTTCTTAACTAATTTCTGTACTGCATATCAATTTGGCTCAAAACATGGTATTAGGTTGTAACCATTAGTTGCTGTCTACAGAGATTAGTTTAAGTAGTTACTCATTAGTATTCGCCCTGATACCAAGTCAGGTAAAGCAATAATTTAGTGGTCTTAGGAAATGTACTGATGCAGCAACATGGCTCACCTGATCCATATTCTTTGCTCTTTGTTGTTACTCAAGTACTCGAAACATGTATCATGTTGTTTAAACACTCTGGACCACAAAATGCAACACACCCTCTTTGTAGCATCCACGTTGTTGCCAAATTATTACCTTAAAAATTCATGAACACACCATCTGTATCTGGACATCTTATCTGAAAAAAAAGATAATGTATGTTAACGCAAGCTGTAAATGCACGCAAAGGCATCACAGTTGGAAAAGACTCAGCCCAACAAGCTCAAGCAATGTTTGATGATAGTCAGTCAGATCTGCTTAGCTTGTTTGCATAGGCTATTGAGATCTGATCACTACACAGGTAGAATCAAGTTCATGAGAACACTTATTGATACCAGGTGTAGATGCAAAGGCCTGTGATCAGCCATCATTATGCAGAAAACAAGGCTGCCATCCCTGAAATAACTTTCATAACTGAATAATTTTCTACACCCAGTGCAAATGTTCCAACAAGTCCTACAAATTAAAAAACAAAATGTTTTTTTGTCCATGCCCACTAGAACGACATATTGAAGCGTTTTCTGATCTGGCACCCCTATTGGCAGAACAACATAATTAGTCTGTGCCTAACACTCAGTGAAATATTCAAACACAATATGCCATGTTTTTATGACTACACAATTCTATCAAATGGAATTCTCTTCCATCTTTTTAGATATACTTCCCCAAAAATCAACCTAAATCAACGAAAGGTTGATGGACACTGAGCGGGTGCAGCTCTGCAATGTTTTCGCCCCACCCAGGATTCCAATTAAGTATTAATAACACCATATCATACTGTCTATAGCTCAAGATCCTCTGTTAAGTCACAGTAAGAATAAATAAAGAGAGCAATAATGCAGCTATAGAAAATGCAAACTTACACTCAGACATCATTTCCAACAATTTGCTGGCTGTGTGTTGCTTTTCATATTGGTAATGAATAATGTGTTGTGGATGGGCAGAGAAAATGGAGAACCATGCTGTGTACAAGAATTTTTGATACACTTGCCTTCTACAGTTTGGAAAACTATCAGTTTGCTGTACAGAGAAACCTGCACAGAGCATAGAAGATCAAAACGTTTCTTTGTCACGATTCCACGTCAGCTAATGCCGTGCGACTGTCTGTACGGAAAGCATAACTGAGGCTTTAGGCAGTGGACCCATTTAGGATCCGTGTGACCTCAGGGTACAGGCTTTTTCTGAGCCTCTCAGTGCTGGCCTGGTGTATTCGGTACCTTCCTCCCAACCTGAACAGAAGGAAAGACTGTTGGTTAAGATCCAAAATGATTCTCCTAGCCTTATTTTTCCAGTGCCAGGTGTAAATATCCTTTCAGCGGGGTAGAGCACTGCCTATATAGTCTTCAGCTCAAGGAATCCCTCTTTGCAGGGCATTGCAATCCTGTTCGGTGATGTTTCTGTAACCAGGCAGTAATGTTTCCCATCAGGATGCTCGCGATAGTGCAGGAGTAGAAATTCCTTGATAATTTAAAGGGGATAGTGCCCAGGTCAGGCGATGATGTGGACATCAAGGCACTTGAAGCTGTCCACCCTCTCCACCAAAAACCTGTTAACAGTAAGGGGAGTAGCTCCTTCCCTACTGGTTTCCAAAGTCCACTATCACCTCCTTAGTCTTGCTACTGCCCAGGAATAAGTTGTTATCCTGACACCAGCGGATCAGATCCTGTACTTCTTTCAGAAAGGTAATCTGTAATCAAGCACAACAGCTGTGTCATCAGCAAACTTGATTATAGTGTTGGAGTCAAAAGTGGCTGCTCAGTCGCGTGTGCACAGGGAGTACAGCAGGGGACGATCCCGTGTTAAGAATGAGGGTGAAAGACGCATGTCCGCCCATTCTCACCTCCTGGGGTCCACCTATCAGGAAGTCAAAGATCCACATGCACAGTGAGGTGTTTAACCAGCTCTTTGAGCTTTGTGATGAGCCTGGAGGGAACTATGGTGTTAAAGACCAAGCTGTACTCAATGCCCAGTAACTCACATAGCTTCCTTTGTTGTCCACATGAGATAGGGTGGTGTGGAGGATGTGTTATGGAGTCTTTCATTGCTGCTTTGTACATACAGGTAATGTCGTGTTTCAGACTCAGAAGAAGGTAAACTAACTCAAACATAAAAAACCAACAACTGTGAGAACAATTAGAAAAATGTAAGAAAAACAGTCATTACACCAGATGCACATACTCACTCCGGACACACCTACAAGCAGTGTCGAGTGCCTTTATCAGGCTGCACAAAGTGTACTCAGTGTAGCTGGACACGCTGCCTGTGTGGAGTGAAGGAGCCTCCACACCCCCTCCAGAGCACACAGGCAGGGAGCAGCGAATCCAATAACTTTTCATTTTCCCGTTGAAAAGGACTCCGTTTCTCCTCTGTAATCCTGTCTGTGCAATGATCCCTGCCTTTTTTACCCCCTCACACTACCTTATCCAAAGACATGCACCTAAGAAGAGGATCAGTGGGCTCATCTGCGAGCTATCTGGACGGCCAATGTCACATTAAAACCCTGCTAAGCTCTAATTACATAGTGTGTTAGAGAGTGGCAGAAGAAATACAGCCATACTGTAATCTGGTGCTGAACCGGGACACTACGTCAGTGGGAAGAAAAAATAAGAGTGCAAATGTGAGACATAAACCAGCTCAAATTGGTTGAGTGCTGCTGGTCACATCCTCTCAGTATGCCCTCTTGTGAGTGTATGTGTGTTTTGGTCTCTGTCTCTGGGTTTTTCTTTTGGTTTCTGTTGAGACTTTCTAGCTCCTAACCCTTGTATGCTCCATCTTTCCCCTCTTTCCTCTCATAGAGTAAAGCAATAGCAGTACTTGGCAAAAGTCTCTTTGTGGATCATCACGAAGACGATACAGACAGAGGATTTAAAATAGAAGTGAAATTTGAATTCCTGTCACATTTTATGTATGTTTTAAAAGATGACATCACTGTTATCAAACATATTTGTGGAAAATGTGTCTAAGCTTTAAGCCTCTGGGTGGGTGTTTCCCTTAAGCTCAGTTCAGACCAAAGATTTTCAACGAGACGAGGTGAAACAGGCAATTTCTTGCAATCCATCGTTTTTGCAACGTTCTAAAAACCTGCCGGTTCACACCAATGCCACTAGATGACATGGTGTGTCATCTCTATGCAACACCTCTCTGTACTTCTGTTCTGACACCAAGCTTTTCAGGCTTAGTTTGTGGCTGAATATAATTTGTAGCTTCTTAAAATATGAATGAGGATAGTGATAGTGAGATACTGGCTACAGTTGCACAGCGAAATACATAAACAATACAAGCATCAGATGGACTGTATTAATATTCAAGATGTCACAGTAATATAAATAACCAGCGACAATGAATCAGTCAGTAAGAATGACTGTGTTTGGGCGGGCATTAGCTCTTACATCAACCCACCGTCCAACACCAGCACATCATCAGGACGTAAACAGAGGGCTCGGCAGGACCTGAGCACCTGCCGCAACAAGCAAACACACTGTTTGCAGTCATTTTGACTTGACCAGCTGACTTCACTACAAGCCAATTGGCTGTTGAAACAGGTGATGTGCTTTACATTCTAAAACCAGCTGCCAGCGATTTGACCAGCTAAACTGGAGGTGACACCTTCAGCCGGCTTGGGTCGAGCTCAGTCGGCCAGTTCACATCTCTGCAACTTTTCTCTGCAACATTCTTAAATAGTTTTGTCTTGTTGTGAATCTTTGGTCTGAACTGAACCTTAACAGATCTTGAATCACAAGAGCTAATGTTGCTTGAAGATGCTCTCTCTGTTTTTTGTTTTTTTTTTGTTGCTCCACCAACTGGCACGTCATCTCCAGGCAAAGTCATAGCCATGGAGTCAGCACTGGGGGGACTGAATCTGCCAGGGGTTTGAAAACAAATCAGCATTTAAAAACTGCTCTACAGTATGTTATACAAACATGCAAAAATGAAAGCTACTACTGTCTACATAAATAACACCTGCAGCTCAACCTGAATGATTTACACTTTACATGAGCAATTTGTCAAATATCATTTAATAAAGATGTTAATGTTA
>JAPZEB010000020.1:32497332-32514083 GCA_029783705.1 Chaetodon striatus | reverse complement strand
ACCTGGACCTCTACAACCAGAAGGGCGCACAATGCGATGACACACAGCTGGTTGAAAATGAGCAAAGTTTCCTGCTTCCCTTCACTGGTTCCTGTACAGCAGGGTCGGTCTTTGTGTCACTGTTATAATCATGACAAAGCAAAAGCAGCATGTGTATACATTCAGTGGGCTATATCTTCAGTAGCTAGCTAGCTAACCCTACACTTTTTCAGGGTTTGATTTTGGTTTTGGGACAGGGAAGAAACGTAGATCGTTTCCCAGCCTCTCCAGGTAACGAGTATCATTAATACACGACGTGCCCCAGGCACAACATTAGCTCCAAATCCACAAAACCAGTCAATGGAGCACAGCTGTGTTGTTGTCCGACCCTGGTCTGAGCGAGCCTGATGCTATGTTTCAACTGGCCAGTCTGCATCGGGGGCGGGACTTTGTGAAGGGTCAATTTCTGATAAAATAGAGAGAATAGATAGATCTTAACTGAGTGTTAAGTCATGGTGAAGATGTCAGTTTGGTTTCCATACAAGTGCTTTACAAGTTAAATGTGTTGAAAATATGTTAAAAGTATACTACTTTACAAAATCGCCAGTAACTATTATAACTAATATGGAAATGCATGCATGAAAAAATGTTGGTGTGGGCAAATTTTAGTAACTGGACCTTTTTGCATTTGAATTAAATACCCCTGCCTTATGGTTTTTTGGGGTCAGTAAATTCCAATACAATGTTTGATTAAAGTAGACCAACTCCAGCAGTTTAAGTGGTGTAGCTTATAGCTTTCTCCTTTTAATGCTGTCATGGGAATTTGGATTATGTAAAAGTAAAGAACACACTTAAAAGACAGACAGTAAGCTAGCAGAGTTAGCAGGATTAGCCTGTGTAGAATTAGCGTCCTAAGGCAACAAGGTGATGAATTTAAAGGAGAAATATGATGCTGCCAGCTTGTTAAATAGAGCTAGATAACTGTGTGGAGCATTTAGAGGTTTAGTCATACAGGTATGAATTATATTTATTGTTCTATGTGTTACATGTGAATTTTTCAATGTTAGTTACTGTCATTCAGGTACAGTGTACATATGAGTGTTACCTGCATTATGTTTAAAGTGCAGTCTTCGGAGTAGTTCATGTCAGGACTTCAGGTCAAGGTGGTTACAGCCCTGTTCACACTTTTAGTCGAAATAATAGTAACAAAAGTGTTTTTGACTATTGTCATAAACATGTTTCGCACCATTTACAAGTCTGTTAAAAATGTATCCAGCGTTTCATTCTGAGCATGGTTTTTATTTTCATGATATTTTAAACAGTTTGCATTATATAAAGACAGCCTTACGTGTTATTATGTCTGTATGCTGAGCCAGTAGCAGCGGTTGTCTCCCCATTAATTATAGTTCTGTTGATGGTCTGCTATTCTGAATCCCCTTTATTATATGGGACATTGTTAAAGGAACATTTCGTCTCTAATGATGTGGTCGTCCACTAAGTGCCAGCGGCCTCTGTAGTCCATTGAAATTATAACCCCATTGGTGCCATTAGTATTGACAGGGGAATTATCACCGTCTTGCAAAAAGAGCCTGTCTTACAGCGCCTGCGTGTTCCTTTATGCACTGAGGATCTCTGTGGTGACTCTTTGCAGACTGCTGGCTTGCATTTGATGTCGCATCAGCATACTGACAGAAAGTTTGCTGCTTGTCTGGCGCATGAATACACATGTGGCATTGCATGTTTTGTTGCAATTTGTGTTTTTGTGCAGTGGAAGCAAGCAGGTGAAACACACAGTAGCTCTAAGGCATACTGTCAGCAGCTACATAAAGCAGCAATTTACAGTTTATTGCGAGCCGTATAAAAGTACAGATTACAGAAACACCCAGTAATCAACAGCCCTCCTCTTCATGCTCTGTTCGTTCTGTTTCACATGAGCCTGCACTCTGCTCTGAAATGTGCATGTACATCAACATCCTGATGAACCTGCTCATTTATGTATGGGAATGCAGTGACACCTCTTCACCCTGCGCTGTTTTGATCACTGTGAGGATACTATGCATTTTGTGTCACAGCACCAAGTACATCAGCACCTTGAGGGATGACAGGCTGGAGTGGGCTGCCAGGCTTTCCCTATAGAAAGATGATGGTATAGCACTATCATTATCCCCAGCACTAGAGTTCAGCTAAAAGAACAGGCAGCCAGAGAGTGGTAGCAACTCCTCAATTCTTAACCCCTCCACATTTCACCTGCCGGTGTGACGTGGCTGCTGTTATGCTACTCTCCCAGAGCTGAAGCACATGTAGAGCCAGTACAATGTATACTGCGTGTGTTGTCATGGCTATGCATTCGCAGACCAGTCGCCAGGAGACAATGTTGGCATCAGGGGCGTAAAAAAAGAACATGCAGGCAGTGCGATTACAGTGGCTCCCCCGGGGTAGAGGGGCCTGTAGAGAGAGTGGGCCCTTGCAAGTCATTCAGATTGCTAATTTGGATCTGTGTTCAAAGATAAATGATTGAAAAAAGAATATTATTAATATAAAAACAGTGCCATTTGCTATATATGTCCCAAAAAAGGCAAACCCATCCATGTCATGGTTTTCTTTTGTACTTTTATTTTTTTAAATAGTCAGTAGCTATGTAAAACAAACATACGTGTTTTCTGTACAAGGTATAAAATCTATAACTATACTATAAAACTGTTCAATTAAATGATTAATTTCTCACTTTATAATGATTGTTGGGTAGTAATATACGTAGTATGTTGATGTTGTCCAATGTCAAGTCTCTATTTGTGTCAAGACAATACATACGTCATAATAGTGTGCACAGGGGCCCGTCATGACTTCCCTTTGCCAATGGCTGGCACTTTATATTCGCATACGTTAAATTTGTATGTTTCATGCATATCATAATCGTGTTTCTAAAGTGATATAGTACATGAGCTGACTTTCGTCGAGAGGTGGAGGCAAAGGCAGAGGGCGATGCACTTAGGCAAAATACCTGCCAAGGTGACCACTGTACAAGACCAACAAACAACAAAACTGTTTTTTTGGGGGAATCATTGCTACATTTTAAGCTGCTTTTTAGTCATCAAATGTTGGTGTTTTTTAGCGACCCGACTCTGTGTTTCCAACAGGGAAAGTGCAACAAATGAGGTTGATTTGTTAACTTAGGTTCAGGAGCAGGGCCACGCCTCAACCACACCTTTAATAACTGGCCAAGTCTATTTATACTTGGTCAGCCCATCCTGCTCTGTCTCAGATCACTCAACCCACCCTCCCCTTCCCTTCTCTTCATCCATCATCCTCCCATCCTCATCCCTACCAACATTCCCTCATCTTATCCACCCATCTCCCCTCATCTTTTCTTATTATTCAGGTGCATACCTATCCCATGTCTCTGTCTAGGTACCATCTGGGGGGCCTGTAATCAGCTCGGGTGGAAAAAGGCAAGAGACGGAACCTCCATATGAGTCTCCCTTTGCCCGATCTCCAGGTCATCCCAACAGAAGATGTTCCTCTTCCACCTTCACCAACTTACACCCATTCACCAGTCCTTAACCACTAACACCTCCTGAATTACAGTTAAACATCTGACAGACATATTTTTGTGGCATGGTCCTTGCTACTGAAAAAGCAGTTGTTTTTTATTGAGCCCTCGCTGCATTATCTACAGTGATAGTGGCACAAAAACTGATTGTATCTACCAAGACATTGCTGCATTTCCTGCCAGGATAGTGCCTCCACAAACAGGTACTTTAAGCCAAAACATGGTAAATGGACCTACACTTGTATAGTGCTTTTGTAGTCCTTTGCCTACACAAAGCACTTTTACACTGTGTGTCAGTCACCCATTCGCACACATGAGGCTACCAGGTGCCACCTGCTACTCAGTTTACCTGTCATACACATATATAGTGATAGAACAGCCATCAGGAGCAATTTAAGGTTCAGCAACTTGTCCAAGGATACTTCAGCATGCTGACTGGAGGAGTCAAGGATCGAACTGCTGACCTTCCAATTAGGGGACGACCTGCTGTTTCTCTAAGCCACAGCCGCCTCAACATGATCTTTTCCTAAATATAACCCAGTGGTTTATGTGCCTAAACCTAACCACATGATAACGACAGCGCTGTTAAAAAGTAAAGAAACAAAAAGTTTCAACAGAACTGCTACATAATAATGTACAAATGCAACATGCCAACATTTAGTTTAGCAACTAGGTTGACATTTGCAGTGTTGCATTTCAGATGAACATGCTCGGAGGTGATTTGAGCCTGCCTTGCCACCTTTAATACTGTACAGATCAGATGAAAGAGAAAGCATTCATACAACCTGCAGTACAAGCAGCTGTGGATAACAGATCACACCATCGCCACTCACATTAAAACTTGATTTTGCATCCCGAGTGAATCAAAAGAAAATGTCCAAGTGGTGAGTGTCATTATAATGACGCCGGGGGCTTCTGCCCAAGCGTCAAAATATAACAAGTACGAATGAGATCAAATCTGCTCAGGGAGTCCTTGGAACAGTTTGGTCTGAAAACGCCCACAGAGACCAACTCCACCACAGAGCTCTTCATGTGGGTAGAAGATCTCACACTAAAATACATCAGTGCTATTCAATATATAAGAAATATGCAATCACTATGTAAAGGTGCTCTCCTTCTGTTCTCTTTTCATTTTCTTATCTAGTGCTGAAATACAGCTGTGCAGCTACAATTTAGGATAACAGTATTGTACTGTAATTGCTGTGCCACATTCAGTATATTATTATACATATGGTGCTGCAAGCTAAGACTCAAAAGGGATGGTAGAGAATAGTCAATAAAAGAAGAATGATTATCCCAATAATGTGTTGAGGACATTGATAGAAAACGTCAAACGCTTTCAGACTTTGATGGATACGTTTTAAGAAATGCAACAAGCGTCTCTACAATACAAAGTTGCAGGACACTGTGGAGTTCATTAAATCAGTTGTACAACCTGTTCCTCTAAGTTTATAGCATAACAGATTGTTTTTTTTTTCCAACATTGTTTCTTCTTCTGTTTGTTTTTCAATTACTGTGGAAATTAGTGTCATGACTGCTGCTGGCGGCCCCGGCTACACAATAGAACAATGGAGCCGAAAAGGAACAAGAAATGTCTCTGCGAGTCTAAAAGTGCTATTTAATCTAATTCCTTCTTTGGCCATGACAGGCATTTATTTACAACTATGTGCCATTTAATGTCACAATCCAAATTCTGTTTGTCTCAGTTTGTAGATAAAGGCTTCAATCTGTGTCAATCATTTTATAATCCCAATGTAAGCAAACATCAAGAGCACTGCTTTCCATTTGACATTGTATTACTAATATGACCACATCAGAAGGTCCGACAAAGCCTATAATAGGGTATTAATTAGCAGCA
Source organism: Chaetodon striatus (assembly GCA_029783705.1). Classification (NCBI taxonomy): domain Eukaryota; kingdom Metazoa; phylum Chordata; class Actinopteri; order Chaetodontiformes; family Chaetodontidae; genus Chaetodon; species Chaetodon striatus. The sequence goes on along the minus strand of JAPZEB010000020.1, from coordinate 32,508,696 downwards.
TTACAAATAAAAAAAGCTTTTTTTTTCCATTTCAGAAAAACAGATTCTTCACTTTTTGGCTTACTTGAGGTCTAAACGGTGCTTACTCCATATTAACATTGCAATTGCCTGGATGCAAGCTTGTTTAGCTAAACCATCGCCAACAGAGCCGGGGGGCCACATTTAATTAAGCTTGGTAATAAATTATCAAATAATTCAGCTCAGAATGTCTCCACCTCTGGGCATGAGCAGGCTTTATATTTAACATGCCTGTAATGTTATCTGTGACTAACTACAGATACTTCACACCATTCTGCACACCTGCAGTATTTTGACAAAATCCCTTTAAACATAGTACGGCTAATTTTTTCACACTCAGCTCTCTAATGACAACTGTGAGATTTCCTACGGCGTCACAAAGAGAGAGAAATGCTAATGACTTTTTGAATTTGCCCAGCATTCATCCGAATGTTTTCATGATCTCTGAATTAGAAGTTTCAAAAAATAAAAGCAAAGGAAGGAAAAAGAGGTGAAGACTGCAGGGGGGCATTTTTTTAAAAATCCCAAATGTGTGTTGCAAATGTAGCCACCATAATTCTTTATGGTTGAGCTCTTAATTAGGCGATGGTGGTGGAGTCGGTGGTGGGGGGGCCTAATTATTCATTTAAGTGAACTGGCCCGAACTCACAACTAGTCTGTGAGGGAGAAATGATTTATGGGAGCCCTGAAAAGCCCTCTGCGGGATGGGCAATGGAGGCGAGTGGAGAGGAAGGGCTGCTGGACATGGTGGCAGCGGTACTGTGAGGACAACAGAAGGCGAGGACAGACACAGAGAGGGAAAAGAAAAAAAAAAGCCCTTTGGGGCTGATGGGAAATACTGCTGCCTTAACATGCACCGCAGGACTATATCCAAACGGGTCTGCTGAGCCGCAAGTAGCAATTCTGTGCCAGTGGTCAGAGAAACTAGAATAACAAAAAAGACAAAGTGAAAGTGTGAGGGGTAGAAAGAGAGACATGGGAAGGGGCGGAGAAAGGTGGGATAGAGAGAAGAAGAGAAGAAGACAGGGAGGGACAGGAGTGGAAAACATGCAGGACTACAAGAGAGATAAAGATAAAGGTCAAAAAGACAGAAAACAAAAAGAAAAGCATGTGTCTGGGTGACAGTGTGAGGGATGCTTTGACTGGGGAAAAAAAGTAGTGGGGAGGAGGAATGATAAAACAGGCGGGACACAGAGAGGGAGATGAAAGTCAGTGAGGACCTTGAGCTTTTTGTTCCTCCCTCTGATGGTACTCTGGCACAGCTGGGGCTGTGCTCGGCTGCCTCTGGAATCTCGCCGCCGCACCGAAATATGCCTCGGCTCCACACACGCTTTCTCCTGTTTGGAGTGGGAGGGTTGCAGAGTGAGAGAAAGAGAGATAAAATGAGTTAGTGAGTTGACAGCACTGAGCAGTCTTTTCAAAAATATGCGGCACAACATGCCGGCTGCTTTATTACCAGCTACAGGCTCTCACATTTACCCCATCCCTGTAGATCTGAGTAAAGATGTCATGTCGTAACAGACAGGGCTCTGGAGTTTCAGGCGTCAGGCAGAGGCAGAGTGCAGCAGTCTCCTCATTTCTGGCCAGCAACCGTAGATGGTGCTAAAATTACAAGTGTCCTAGCAGTGTTATCAGCTTCAGTTAGCTTATCAAGCTAATGTTAGCTCCATGAACGATGCTGTTCCCAGCTAGCTTCTTAATGTTTCCAGCTTAGAAAGAACCCTCTAAAAAGACTTTTAAGTATAGATGGCATTATGTCATGCTAAACACTGAAGCTGAAGCTGCATGGCCCAGGTGGAAACTCAGCACCTTCACGTTCAATGGCAAATTAAGGAGGTCAGAGGCCACCTTTACTCACCAAGCTTTACCAGAAAAAAGTAATGTAGTGCCAAGTATAAAAACATGTTAATAATATTACACAGCTAATTCCTGGTGTGTTAGTACAACATACTGGTGTTTCCTGTGGTTGAAGTGTTTGTCACTTTGTCTCAGACTCCTTATCTAATGATTCTCAGCGTAAGTTCAATCAGGAAGTCTGTCTTTGTGATTGTCCATTCACAATTCTCTCCCTCCCACTTCCACTGCGTCCTCTAATCAGCTGCCTATGGGTGTATCCAATCAAATTTCGCCACAATCAGCCGATCAGGATGCTACTGCAAAATTTTAGATCTGCTCTCTCCTCTGCTGCTGTCAGCTGTTATTTTAGGCAGAATTGTTGCACCCTCCTCCACCCCGTTCACCTCCAGCGATCGTATCCAGAGTCCAGGACGAGCTCAGCAAAGACTTTGTCTTCTACACATCCAGATCATCAGCACTCTTCCACATCTTCTTATCTTATCTTCACCACCTCTCCTACCACCACATTTCCTTCTCAGGAATGAATCCCTTTGCGACTATGGCTTCATCACCCTCTTTAAATCATGGCTAGAGCTGACCGTGGCTCCAGCTAAGTATCCCATTGACATTTGTTTCAACTGCACCAATGTTAGATTCAGTAGCTTTGAAATATCCAATCAATTCAGGAATTTTTTTGGTCACGGTGTGCTTTCAGCTGGTTTTGTGCTCCACTCTTAAGTTTTCTTCTTGTATACTGTTCAGTAGCAGGGATGTATTATTGAAAAACTAAATTGACCCTCTGAACCAACTGCGCCGGCCGATTGGGTAGATGTGACCCACATCTACTCAATCAGCTGCGTAGCTTTTAAAATATTACTTACTGGCCAAGGTTTTCTACGAGTAAATTTAAATAGTTAAACAGTCAGGACCTTCCACACAGGGGGAACTCTTAGGCTGCAACCTAGGCCAGCCTGGACATTAATCCGCACATAGAGCCCTGTAAGGACGACAGGATGATAAGGAAGAGATCATGACATCAGACTGTTGTTTCATTATTTGTCTGCTTAGCTTACATACTTGTAGTCTTTCCTAGACAAAAAAATACGTTTGCGCTTTTACATTACAAGAGAAAAGGCTTTAAGGATGAGGAAAAACCTGTGTTTGGCTGAGGTATAAACTTCCCCAAATCCAATAAAGAGCAGGACCGAGCAGCTAATGTTAGCTTAATCTCTGATAGTATCCAGGATTGGCTTCCACACGGTTAGAAATATGACACAGTGGATGTGTTTTTAGCAAAACGTGTAGCCCCACAAACTTAGACAGTTAATTAATGACTTGTTCTCTGGCAAATGTGGACAGATTACCAATTTACAGTATGTAAACTCTTTAAGATATACCAACAACCACAGGGCTACATTTGCAGGCTGTTCTCAAGCACTGCTTGTATGTTGCGTAAAACTTGCGTATCCCACATAATCACGAGTCAGTTATTTTTGAGTATAATCCACATACTTGGAAAGGCTGTGATCACATGACCAGTGCGCTGACAGGAGTTGAGAAGGAGGCATTCCCATATGGAGTTCAAAGTTCAAAGAGTATGGAGCCAGGTTGGAGCCAGGCTGGAGCCAGGTTGGAGTGGTGGATGGCATACAAACACAAGACTTTCACTCAGGGCTTTCCCTGGGAGGACATTATTAGGAACCGTGTAAACTTTGAGTCAGTAAGATACATTGTCACTATGTTTCTTTCTTAAACCTCATCTATATAACTTTACTTGCCTAAACCTAACTTATGTAACTTTATGTAAGTACATACTGCTATGTTACATATGTGACATAATCCATACGGCGCTAGTTTATAGAATATCATATGAACTGTTGCATGATGATACGCTGAGTTTTCACACAATAACTGGCAGATATAGTGACCGCAATACCACTTCCAAAACAGCTTACTGCCCATATTTTGGCAACTTCCCCTTGAGCATCAGGAGCCTCTTACTTGTCCTTTTTCATCATTTAAAAGGGGGGCATCCTCCCCAGCCGCATTAAAGCAGGCCAGGGTGGTGATGTGGTCCCTGTTTCTCTGGGCCTGCTTATGCGAACATTTGGTACACTGGGACACAGACTTGTTGTGTTCAGCTGAAACCCTGTCTCGTCGCAGTTATAAATCTGACAGACCCTCTCCCTCAACCCTTGCTCCTCCTGGGTGGCTGGGACAAGCCTGAAGTGCCCCTCCGTGGTCTTTCCCTTAGTGAAGAATGCTCCTCTACATTCGATGATATCTGGAGGAAGGCAATAGTGGTGCTGCTCCCTGAAACTGATCCACCACGTTTGGCCGAGCGCAGCCTGTGTTGCATCTGGTTGGAGGAGCTTGTAGATGCCCAGAGCATTGGCTAAGACCAGAGGCTTTGTCAGAAAGCGGTGACTGGCAGAATACAAACATCAGTCCACCAGTGAATTTTCATCTTCAGGAGTGAAGAGTTGCCTCTAGACACAGCCAGAGGCCACCCTTCCACTGACTCGGTCACTCAGGCTGGACGTCAGGATCCCAACATGCTTGGCAGCCTGCGGTGCAGTGAGCCTGCCTGCTTCCACTTCCTGTATGGCCTCAGGGATCGGACTCCTGGTCTTCCTCTCTCTCTTCCCATTGTTTCAGATGTTAGGTATCTGCAAATGCATGTTGTTCATGTTTATGTTATGTTTACAGGAACATCTTGAATGATGTTGAAACACATTACCGTGTATAGACACATGTATGTGTACCTATGTGACCAAAACAGCATGACAAATTTCACATCCATTTCTTTTAACATCTCCTCTCTCCTTGCTTAGTTTCTTACTTTCTCGCCCTGTTTCGTCTTTTGTCTCCTTTCTCTTCGTCTTTTATTTCTCTACAAAAATGCCTATGCTCGCAGCAGTGAAAATAGCCTGTCTCTGTTCCTCTGCTCCTTTTCTCTTCTTCTTTCTAGTCTCTCCTTTTGTCTCCTTTTGCAGTCTCCCTTCTCTCTGGCTTCTTTTCTTTCTCTGTTCTCTGTCTTTTTAGCCATAGACCACACAAGAGCAAGCTGAGCATCAAAATTCAATTGTGGCTGTTTGTTATATATCAGAGGTTAATCTATATAACCAAAATTTCTGACCTTAAGAGTCGCTACACACATAGACGCACTCACACCAATATTATATTTAGTATTCATGAGGCTCATGAGGATGAATGTACTTGATGTGGTCCATCTTGTGGACAACAGGGAAATCCATCTGAATGGCTAATGTGAAAATATTTCGACATTAAATCTTTATTTCTGTGGACTGTTGTGTCTCAGATCTTCTTCGTCAGTTGTTCCTGCAGCAACAGCTTTTGTCAGACATGCAACGTGTCTGTGTCCCTCCAACTTGACTACAGATTATATCACATCTAATACTATATTTCGACTTCCTCGATAAAGCGCTGCAAAGTTATGTCAGTGATGCACTCATATGATAACCCTAACCCTAACCCTAGACAAGTAAATATACATGTATGCACATGAAATTTGGCATGTAGGTTCTTGAATATGTTTAAATTACTTACACAGTGGAGATGGGACCCTATTTTAATGTCAGACATGCTCATTTGCAGTGTTAAGCCCTATTTGGACAGGATAAGTTTAACGTAGAGACATGGGGTAAAATAATTATTACCAGGGCTTTTAGTCCCGTCCGAACGTGCCATGTCTGTAATCATTACGGATAATGTCAATAAAAACTTCGGCGACTTTTAGCTTCTGTAACCGGTGAAGAGAAAATACCTTGGGTAGTATTAATCCCATGCGAACGCAATCCTCTGTAAAAATGTTTGTAAATATTTTGTCACGTCCTGTTTACAATCATTTATCCATGTTTACAGCTAATTTCCCGCATCTTTTCGATGATGGAGGCGCTTGAAGAAGCATCCGCTGTTGTCGGCAGTCGTGATAGTGGACATTCTTCGAATGATCGCACAGCCCTACGTGGGAGACCAATCAAAAAGGTCGAGAAGAAAGCACTTTTCAGAGCCACAAGATTTCTGGTTGTGTTAAGTACAGTAGGCCTAATATAAATCCATATTGCTAATCGTTGTGTACTCACAATCCTCATCATTGGCAATATTTCATATTGGGCTAATCATTAACTATTATCATCCTTCAGCTGATGCTTTATGCCCTGCTCCACCAACATCCTCCACCACGTAGCACGCACATGCCAGCGGGGAGGTGATGTCAGGACGCAAACCGAGTTACCACTCCCATCTCTGGCAGAATTAGAGATTTCTTGTCCCGTGCGGATCAGACATTTATATTAAAGACATCCTGTGGTAAACTGACATTAGTCCACATCCCTATGTAAAGCTCATCCCGTCTGAATAGTACTTTAGCCTAATGCTAGCTGAAATATATATTTTTAAGGGGCAAACAGCCACATTTTTGCAGTTATTATACTAACCATTCACAACATCAGACAACATGTAAAGACAGCAAGATAATGGTGGTGACTCAAATGTTTGCCATAAAAAATCTACATACCTGGACATTGCCAAAGGGCTTAAAAATTCTGGTCTGGGAATATGCATTTGTTTTACTTTACTGAGCAAACTAGCCCATTGTTTGCTTCCTAGCGCCAGATTAACATCACATGCTGTGAGCTATTTCAAGCTATGGACCAACAGAAGGTCTTTCCCTCCTCTTTCTCTTTACCGACTTTTAGATTTTTTCCTTGTTACATATAAGGTATAACATTTTGGGGGGAGTGTTGGTAGGAGGTAAAATTAGACAGTCTTGATTAAGGCTGTGTCCGAAATCAATCCCTACTTTTTTTTTTTTACAGTGTACCATTTACTTCACACCATTTTATTTGAGCATCTAAATCCTGAGTGTGTAAATGTACCCTCTATATAACGCCCTCACAAAAAACTACTGTCTTAAGCATGACAGGCTTTGCCATGCCCAGTTACAATTGCAAAGCTAACATTGGACAGCCACTGTTCAGGAGAGAGGTTTGCCGAACAGTCAATTAACCAGTGTCGTGTATGCTTACAATGTCAGACGGCCTCCTTTAAAGTATCACTAACAATTAAAACATATCTTCGCCGACCATACGTGGAAAGGACAACCCACTAAATTGAAGCAACAGTCTATTAAAAGTGTAATCAGGCACACTGTGGTGGGACTGCAGGCCTAGTTTGACCCCATCAAGTCTTAATGAGGTCCACTGAGTCGTTAACCCGCTCATTTAAATAACATGCATCAATATTAATAGGTTATTAATGACTCCAAGCAATTATGTGTACAGTGGACTGGACAGAGAGTACCGGACAGAGACAGTAAGAGAAAGAGAAAGAGAGGAAGACGATCATACTTTAAATGGTGTGTTGAATCAGGAACAATGTACATAATGTACATTTCTTTAGCAATTTATGACTTCAGTAGAGTCATGTCATATACACAAGCCTAATGCATTTTCTACTGGTTAAGAGGTTGTTATGGTACCTCTTGGTTCCTCATAACTGAGCAGCAACCAGCCACTATAAACAGATCTCTGCATCTGTGTGCAGACTCTGTAACGGGTTGCCTAAGCATTCTGGTTTGTGGTTGTAGTCCAAGAAGTATTTAGCAGCAGGTAAATGGTCATGTGGCAGTGGCCAAAATGTAATCTCTGCACCAACCAGCTATCATCTGATGACAATTTAACTTTATCAGAATCAACCTGAAATGCATTACTGCCAAGTAACTTTGCACTTACAAGGTTTTTGACATGGTGAGAATTTGATGCATAACAGTCAAACTCAATCCAAAAATAAAAAGACATAAAGTAACAAACAAAATAAACAAAATTGAATGCAACTTCCTCAGTGCAAATTGTAACACATTATATTTGCTTTTTTTCTTTAAATTATCTGCATTCATATTCAGATATCTGTTTGTAGAGATTGGCTGAAATGACCTGCACATGGAAAAGGAAGTCTTGGCCTAGATATCTGCTGGCTACTCCAGATCTCATGAAATTATGTCCATTGCCCCCAGAGGCTTATCATCGTCAGACGGTTAGCCACTGGGCTCCAAGACTGCAATGAGCCCATCTTGCACATGAAACCAAACTTAGACAAGCCACACAAAGGTGAAATAGATGTGCTTTTTCTGAAATATTTTAAGTGTGTTTCAGTTATTAAGAGAAAAAATGGGTTAGCTGGAGCAATGCATCTAACTTTACATGAAAAGGCCAGTTGTTCTCTCTTTGCTCGAGAGTGTCTGAGTCGACAGCATTTTAGCTTACGTTTAATTATCCTCTGCTCTAATTCAGGCCAAGTCTGACCGTCCTTGGGTCCCTCTTGGGCTGGTTCTCTTCATTTAAAACTGTATTTATGAATACCAGTTTCTGGCAGATTTGCCACAGGTCTCTTTCAGAGATTTTAAGACCTTTATTTATATGCTTTGAGCTGCTGGAAGGCTTTCAATGTGAAACATCTTTGCAGGAAGTGCTGAGTTTCATTGACCTTCTCTTTATACAAATCAAAAATGGCAAAGTAGAAGAAAATGAAAATAAATGTAATTCAAAACAATATTTCTGTTCAGAATTCAGAGGAGCAGACGCATGAGTATGACCCATTTGTGTTTTTTTACTGATGGGATTCATGCTTAACTTGGTTAACTAAATGAAAGAGTTGCTTCTAACAGTAGTACACGAGACTGAAAAAATCATCTTCCTCGGGTCCCCCATGGTGCTCCTAACTGCATTTGCAAGAATACACCGCACCCGAACAAAAACAACCAATCAAAGCCGAGAGGAGTCTCTGATGCCCCTTTTCGACAGTCGTGTGCTGGCATGGCTTGGCTTTGTTTAGGCCATCGACCCGGCACAGAAGGGAATTGCATTTCTAGTACAACATGGCTACCTTCTTGGAGGTGTGTTTTGACTGATGACGTTTAAAAGCAGAGTGCTGATACACAGCTTAAGTCCCCTGTTATTGTTATATCTGCTGTTTGCAGAGATGCAGTAAAAGGCCTGTTGTCTGCAGCTCTACATTAACACTGTGGCTGTTTTTGCTTTCACTTTCCTCCCTGTCATATTATCAGACTTGTCTTTATTGAGGAGAAACTGCTAATAAAGTCCTGCTTATTCAGTTAAAACACATTCCATATCCTATTGATTCTACAATAAAAGTCCCCCGTTATTTTGTTATATAAAAACTTGTATTGTGAAGCAGCAAAATAAGGAAATATTGAGTTTTCCAGCAGCAACTTCACACAACTTCAAATGCAGCTTATAAGAGTTTGAAACCGTAAAATAAAGCAGATATCTAAAGTAAAACCAGGGCGCAGGAGAGAAACTAAACTCCAAATCACAGAGATTCAGTTGGAAGCTGCAGAGCTGAACACACAGACTTTTAAAAACACCTTTCTCTCTGGTCGGGGGTAGGTGTTGTCTGTGGTCTGCAAGACGTCAGAGCTACCTGCTTGAGGGTGGGCAGCCCGGGTTTCAGACCAAATCCAAAGACGGTCCATCTGCAGTGCAGCGCAGTGTGGCATGGCGTGGCTAAACTGACAATGGAAACACAAAACAGCATGGCATGGCTTTAATTGGCACAGCCAGGAGTGACAATGGAAAAAGGGTACAACACAGTGTCAGTCACTGCTTGTGCACACACTGCACTAACGGTATACACAGCAGAGAAAAGCAAACACAAATACAGCTTTTCTGAGGTTGAGAGAGCTATGTGATCTGAAAGAATTCAAAAACTGAAGCACACTCAAGATATTGAGCTCCTCCTGGCTTCATTGTTTTCATTTAGGCATGGTAGACTCTTGCAAATGCCATTAGGAGCACTAGCAGGAGTCAGATGAACCTGATTTTGTTTCACTTATTATCTGCTTCAGGTACTACTGTCAGGATATAATGACATTTTCAGCAAATATTTCAAAAAGTTATTTTTTTGAAAGTTACTTACTGAATCCACAATACAAGCAGGTAAACATGGAGGAAGTGTTGCATCAAATTAAAAACATCTTATTAATACAATAAAATATACACATGAAACAGGAAAACTTATGAAGCTTGTCACTAATATCTGCCTGTCTCATTTAAAGGTCTGGCTCTCTCTGCAGTTGAGGTAAATGGACCCAGCTACCATAAGAGAATTTTCTCTATGTGTTGACTGCATTTGTGACAGGGTACCACTGGATAGATGGTGACCGCGAGGTGAGGGATCTCCACTTCGTGCAAACTCATATACTCATGACTGGGGGGCAAACAGCAGTGAGCCCATTCATATGCAGCGCCTTCACAGAAATGTCTACGCTAGCAGCAGTGAAAATAGCCTGTCTCTGAGTTGTGTATTTGTGCAAGTTTGTGTCTGAGGTGAATGACAGAGTCGCTCGGTTCAGATCAGCCCGAGCCCAGAAGGTTCACAGGGGGGTGAGGCACTCCACAGAGGGAGAAAGCAGCATAAAAAATCCCAAAAGCTGAAAAGCCGGTCCTAAGCAAAGGCTTAATCCTTTTATGTGAGGCCTTTTTTCATGTTGTGAGTGACAGATGCATGTGTGAACACCTACTGTAAGCAAATGTTTATTTACAGGTTGCAAATCTGCAGCATCAAAGCTTCGAGATTTGAAAGTGGCAGCACATTGCTCAGTCCAAGAAAATAAATCTAAGTCAGACTTTTTTTTCATTTGTACTTCTAGTGAAGTGTAGGAGTAACCTTTGAGAGCAGCTCTCAAGCGATCACTTGATTAATCACATGCATGCTCAGAGCAGGAACGGCCAGTCAGACACAGGAGTTAACCTACATTTTCTACGATTATGCAGTTGCCTGTGTGATTTGATTTTTATTTGCTAATCTGTGAAATCTTTTATATCTCGGCCAGTGACCGAAATGGAGATAAACAGACACCCAAACTGCACTGAAGAAAAGTCTGCTGCTGGAGAGGTCACAGACAATGTTTATAATAATAAGAATCTAGTACCACATTGTCAAATGCAGACAGAAAAGATGCATGGAAACAAATTTGCAAACACTATTCAGTGCCAGCATCATTGTTGTCACTTGCAACACAAAGGAGGGCGTAGGCTTTTTCTTTTAACGTGAGGGGAGCACATAAAATGGTGGATTAGGGGGGTTCTAGAAAATGTTAGCATGAAACACTGCTGCTTTCCTGCATTCTGGTAACTTTTTATGCACAAATTTGTGCCTTTTCTGGATCAACTTATGGTGTAGATGCCTTTTATATTGTTAAAATAAAAGTCTCCTGCTACTTTAGTGTTTTGACTGAGGTGGACAAATGAATGTGTTCTAAATAATGAGGGTATATGTCCCCTGCAGGGCAGCATGGTGGAGTGGTGGTTAGCACTGCCGCCTCACAGCAAGAGGGTTCCTGGTTTAATCATGGGTGTGGGAGCCCTTCTGTGCTTCCTGTGTCAGCGTGCGGCTTCCTCCCACAGTCTAAAGACATGCAGGTTAATTGGTGACTCTAAATTGCCCGTAGGTGTGAATGTGAGTGTG
>JAPZEB010000020.1:32469069-32486672 GCA_029783705.1 Chaetodon striatus | reverse complement strand
CTCATTGAATAAATATTTTGAAAGTATATTTGTATTATGTTTATTCTCAGTACTCGTCACAAGATAAGATAAGATAAGATAAGATAAGATAAGATAAGATAAGATAAGATAAGATAAAACAATCCTTTATTCATCCTACAGCGTGGAAAATTGCAACATTACAGCAAAAAGGCATCATCCAAACAGGAAGTATCAGTAGAAAAAAAAAAAAATTACATAAAATAAGTTAACTGTACAAACACAAAGAGTAGTACCATAAGCAAACAGTACAGGAACACAAAGCAACATAATAAGAAAACAATAAAAAGAAGCAGAATATAATAAAGAGACAGATAAAAAATAAAAGAATAAATATTAAAAATTAAAATACAAAATTAACTTGATGGCATTAAAAAAAAGGCTTTTTTCTGTATTTCATTTGTTGTAGATTCATTCTATATTTAAAACCTAATGATAAAATAAACTTTATTCAAAACAAAAAATATTGAAAATTGTGTTGCCTTAAATAAAAAAAAAAGAATGGATTTACTTGATATAATTAAGTTGAGGTGATTCAGTTGCATTACCTATTTAATTATCTAGTCTTTAAATTTAGTAAATACATTCAAATACATAAATTTGAATTCATTTGAATTAAAAAAAAACGTTGACCTAGATTTAAATCAATAAAAGTAGTACAAACTCCTGCCAGTTTTTTTTTTTTATTTTTTTTTATTTTTAGAGAAGTATTAGCTTTTACAGTGAACTCCTGAGACGAGTATGTCAGTGTTTATCTGCTAAATGCTCCACCATGTTCCCCAGCTAGTTGTTGACATTTCTGTTGAGCAGGTAATGTATGTACAGTGGGTTTAGGGAGTTTTTTGCTGAAGACAGCAGCCTGTTTATGCTAGAAATGCTCATAAGAGCAGTGAACGTATGTGTTGTGATATGCTCTGTACATAGTCCATCTTATTGATCACTGACCTGATTATTCAGTCGAAAAATCACAAAGACAGTTTTCAAATTTGTCTGCAATGTCTTCTGTAAATCTCTGAAGCAGCTGTTCATCGTGTGCTCTTCTGAGTTTTGTTTGTTTGTTTGTTTGAGTTGTGTCTTTTCCACTTTATTCGATGGCTGTGTGATGCTTCCAGAGTGCAGCTTCATAACCTTCTGCAGCCGGTCGTTTAATATCGCTGGTGTAAGTTTTTCCTAATCTTTAGGGTTTTATCTAATCGAGGGTAATAAGGAGCGTTTGTCTCATATTGTCATCGCCCGCATGCTTCTGGCTGAAGTCAAAAGAACAACTGAACTGAAACACTAAAGTTGCAGGCTGGAAAATCGACATAATGACCCAAAATACAACAAAGCTCCACAGAGCTGAAGGGGAACTGCAGAGTTTGGTAATAATTCCTTATGAGCAATGCCTTGCAAATACACACAATCATTTGATCCATTAATGTAAATATATTAGGGCTGTCAAATGATTTAAAAAATAATCAAATTAATTAAATTATGTAATTAAATCAACATCAGTTTTTGCTGTGAAAGTATTTAAAATATTTCCATTTAAATTAATTTTGGCTGGATTTTGGGTGCAATTGTCCCCCTGTCCTCTACGACTGAAACTAGTCTGCAGTCTATTTTGCAAGGAAGTTAGTTAGTTGGTCACAGGTAGACTTGCTCATGGTCTAGTCGAGTGTGGCTTGATGAGGCTAGCTGCTAGCGCTAGCATCAGAGGCTGTGCTAGCTCGTGCTCCAGGTTTGCTGCTAAATGCTTTGCATTGAGCAGATATTTCAGGCTTTAAGTACTCCGACAGTAGTGACATTCCTTACGGCAGGAACTGCAGAGAATGGTGCTCCTATCAATAGTTCCATCTGAGCATTTTTAAAAATGTAAACGTTCCATTCACTGGGCCAAGCAGCGTCGTCTCATCTACCTCCATCATGTGACAAAGCCACTGTGGCCGTCAGTAATGCGCCGGGTCAAAGGGCACCGCAGAACGCAATTAATCAGCATACATTTTTTTTAACACATGATTTTTTCAGCTGGCAGCTATTAACAAATTTTGGTTGAATTTATTCAGAGAATTTCACCCTGTATTCAATACTCATTTTCAGAGCACTCACATCAAAATACTATGAGACCACATTGTTTTGGTTTCTAAGGGCTGCTTTCCTTCGATGCCTTGATAGCACACCATGCATACCATTTAATAATTACTGTATGTTAATGTATACATGTAGTAATTTGCACTTACAGCCTGTCACAGAGGCATGCAGGCACCTATTTCTGTAGGAAAGCTGACATTTTTAATTAGCAAGGTATTAACGTGTGAAATTGTTTGAAAACAAACAGAAGTCAATGATATGTGTTCATATTTTAATTCCATCCTGAACAGATGCATTAATCTCAGCTGCCAGAAGCATTTTCTCATTAATTAAAAACTGCTCTTTAAAGACGGTGGCACATTTGGCTGTCATCTGAAGTGGACTTGTAGGAATTTCATAATGACATGAGATGAATGAAGGAAGTTCCCAATCCCTGCAGCTCCGTCTGCAGCCTCCGTCTTTGTACATTCCATCCCAAAGAGATTGTGTCATCAGGAAACAGCTTTTTGTGTCTAAGTAGATGCATGTCTGTGCATTTTCTCCCCGAGCTGACCCACCCACTCTTCACATTTCTCCCAGCTCTCATCAGTGCTAAAGGTGGAGCCAAGAGAACCATACAGAACACACCATATGCTGCTCCCAGTAATCAGCTCATTAGGTGCCAGCCTACTTAGTCTCTGCCTGCAATGTGAAATATCATAGACAGACAGATGCATCCTGTACACTTACACAAGTGCAAACAAACAGACATAAACACAGTCACACATTCAGAAACAGAATCTGCTGTACACATGCTGTATGCATTTACACATACATTGACACTTGTGGTGCACTGCTGCATGCATTAAGCATCGCCTGGTCTCATGGTCCATAATTACCATATTACCTTGTCAGTCATTGTGATTCACACCACTTCAGCCCCTCAGAGTGACGTGCAACTTTATGTTCGGCCCTGGTGTCTCTCTATTGCTTTGTACCGTTGCGCCCATTATACACACGTCTAATTTTTCAAAGGGCTTCAGAGTGATGTATTGTGATGGCTCTTTGGATGTCTATGTGTGAGAGATGATGAGAGAACAGTGAAGGAATAGTTGTTCATTTTTTTGGGAATACTCTAATCATATTCCTTCCTCTCTGAGAGTGAGATGAAAAGAACTAAATCGATCTCTTGACTGTGTGATTTACTGTTTTTTGGGAGGGCGGCTGAGGAGAAAGATGTTAAGGCTAAGGAGTTAGCAAAGGTAAAGAAGACTGGGAGCAAAATTTGCATTTATTTGGAGTCTAGTTTCTGATCACCTGAGACCTGTGCTATGAAGCCAGTTCAACTTACCCAGGATATCTTTTCGTCATTTGGTTAAACTAACCCTAACATTGGCCGTCTGGGTAAGGGGTACTAGAAAGCTGGTTATCAACTTGTCCAGTCAACTCTGGGTTTTCCTCTCCATCCACAAGCACATTCATGCAAGAGACGGGGTTGTTAATTACAAGTGACATCATCAGAGCCATGAATGAAATACTAGGCTACTTCATATGCTGAGATGAAACGGTACCGAGACACTAAAATGTCAGTGACATGGGATGTAAACATTACTCTGTCATCTTGTAACAGAAAATGTAGAAATGTTGAAAATACTATCCAAAAATTCAGTCTGCCGAGACTTAAATTACATGTAGGAATCACTGGGCTACATGTGACAGTAGTATTTGTATAGAGTATATTATGCTATTTAGTTGGAAGATAACAAAACTTCTCTGAATATGTCACATGAAACACTTCATAGTGATGCCAGGCTGTTTCTGCTACTGAAATAAAGGGTGGAAAGTAGCCAAGTTAATGACTGATGAGCTCTGTCAGACTGAAATGTGGCTTTTATAATAACAGGAGCCAATTAACAGTGTGTGGATTATATTTCTCATGAAATATTATCTTTTTTTCCCCCAGTTCTCATCACACAGGTGTCTCTGTTACTTTGAGCTGCAGTGATGGAAACAGATTGTAAAATATCAACACTATCACTGGAGACTAAATTGAACTTTGCACAAGTTCAAATCCTGCTAAAATCATGTGTTTAGTGTGTAAACAAGCTCTCCATTCTTTAGATCCTCTGTTTTAAAACCAGGAGAAATAGAGCCCTGAAACAATGAAATGACTTAGTATTACTACAACTGACCTATAACAACATATATGCTGCTCTTTTTTACTTGAAACTGCAGACTTTTGTCCATGGATACTTTTTCTTCAGTGATCTGTTAGGTCAGAGGTCAGGGTGTCGACATAACCTGCTCCGGAGCAGGTTAGCTGTTTAGCATAAGTTGCCACGGTGATAAATCCTGGTAAAAAGAGAGCCAGATTTGTAGCACTGAAAATCAAGAGATAACCCTGAAGTTTTCTCGCTAACTTCAAATCCTACTTTGTAGTACAGGCCTCTGGTAAATGTACGTCCATTATTCACCTTCTTTTCAGCCATTAGCCTTTTAGATAGCTTCCTAATAAATACCATGAAATATAATATTATGATCTGTACATTTTCCATGTTCTTGTGTCCTATGCTTGTTTGCCAACTGACAGCCAGCCAGGCAGCATCTCTCATATGGGGATGTCGTATTTTTCATGGCCAATGTCATACAATATTGGCTGGTAAACACAACAACAATCAATGCCTCCGCCACACATACTGTAGCCTACTGCTGTGCTGTTGGTTGAGGCTGTGACTCCAGTGATCAAAGCTGACCAAAGTTGAACTCCACACAATGCAAACATGCAAATTTGTGAATCTGCAATATGCTCTGCTACTGGAAGCGAATGTTTTCTTCCCTCTGCTCACATTTCAATCAGGAGACACTTGTTTTCATAGTAACAAGAATATTTATCAGCATGTGCATCTCATAGAGATGGTATGATTTAGGGAGGAGGATGAATCCATAGTCAAATAGGGAACCCCCCCGCGATCTAGACACTGGTGGTGGTGGTAGAGGTGGTGAAAATGAAATGAGAAGAAGATGAGGAAAAGGTGGAGAAGTGCAGATGATCTGGATGAGTAGAGGAATGAGCCTTTGTTGAGGTCGTCCTTGACTTTGGATACGATGGCTGGAGGTGAACGGGGGGGAGGAGGGCGCAACAATTCTGCCTAAAATGACAGCTGGCAGCAGCAGAGGAGAGAGCAGGTTTAAAATTTTGCAGCAGCATCCTGATTGGCTGATAGAGATCCTGGCAACGTATGATGGGATAACTAGAAAAGTGAGCACCTATAGTCAGCTGATTAGATGATGAGCACAAAGAAAGTCTTCCTGATTGAACTTACACTGGGCTTCATTAAATAGAAGTAAACAGAAGGCAAATATTCCCCAATGCTAATTTTTCTCCTGTGTGACTGTACCCTTATGTCATCCACTGGCTATCATCTGACGACACAAAAGCCTCTGGGGTTGAACACCAATATTTTGGGCTGATCCGGTGTAGCAAGCAGATATCTAGGCCAAGACTTCCTATTCCATGCACCGGTCATTTTAGGTAATCTCTATAAACAGATACCTGCATGTGGAAGAGAGGGTAACAGACAGTCTAGCACTGTCTGTTACTGTCTGTCAGTCTGGCAGGACCCAGGCAAGGGGCAGAGTCTATAAAAAGGGGCAGGCAGCTCACCTGGGCCTTTCTTCTTGCCACACTGAGACACAAATAAAAGAGAGCAGCTGAAGCCAGCCTCTGTTTCAACTTTGATTTGGTAGGTTCCCTTTTTAATCCGTGTCTAAAAGCATGATTTTAAGAAGGAAATTGAAGATTCTGCATGCTTAGTGAGAGACTAAACCTCGTATGCCCAAGCAGAACAAAGATGTTTTTTAAAATATGTTTTTTTTTAATATAATGTTAAAATGATTCTTACAAATACAGACTCCAGTCACCTGCATGTCTCTGACTGGGTAAGGAGATTGTGTTCCAGTCAAGCATGGTGCATTATTTGCTTGATTACTTTTAATTCTTGTGCTTTGTAAAATGTTTCTTGTAAAGTTTTCTTTTGTTTATGAATGTTCTTTAGTTTCTTTTAGAAACTTTAGAGGAGCCCACCACTGTTTTCCCAGACTTATTAGATTTTAGCGTGCTTTAACTAATTAACTGAATGGAGCATTTTCTGTTTTACTTGTCTTGTGGGGTTTTCCCTGCTGTGTTAAAGGGGCGACTGAGAGCAGAGCAGCCATTTTGCATGTGTTTTGCTTTGCGATTTGAGTCACCTTAGTTTGCTGTGAGTAGGTAAACTCAGTGCTGTGGAACTATTTTGATTTGGTTCATGTGCAGTGGTGGTTTGTTTATACTTTGTCTACATATTTTGTGACTGCCTTTTTCCTCCTCTATTATGGCCTGAATTTAGTTTTTGTTGAAATTCCTTTCTGTTATTGAATGGAGACAAGTTCCTTTATTTCATCATTGTCACATGCCTATGAATGCAGGTACATCTAAAAAACTACAGCTAAACTGTCAGACTATAGCAGATGGAGTGCGCCTCTCCCCATGGACTGTTTACCTGCCATTCAAATGTGATTGGTCACTACTCAGACTACAAACAGACCACAAAAGGACTACAAATGGTAGCCAGAACTTCCAATACCAAAATCTTGTCCCACTGCTTGCAGATTCTGCACATGTTTACAGAGGTTAGCTTGTTGCTAACTTGTCTGTTTGTCTCTGTAAGCTCTCACTGGCACTGAGCAGGAAGTGTAGGCTACAGTGGGTTTACCTGAATGTTTTATTATTTTAACTAAAAACAGCTGCCTGCTGTGGCTGATAAAGCAGTATGTGACAGCGATAAGTCTGAAGCAAAATAGGTTCTTTATTACGAGTGACGCTGTCATAAAGTCTTTGGATCTATTGTTAATATAAAAATAATGATTATTAGCTTTAAGTATGCTAAATTCTGAACACAGCTAGCTTAGCGTGAAGACCAATTGCATGCCAAAAAGGCCAAACTGGCTCTCTCCAAATTTAAATGTACCCATACTAAAACATATAAAAATATAAACACAGTGTACAGTCTTTAGTGGAGGAGCCAGGCTAGCTTTTCCCCTTGCTTCCAGTCTTTATGCTAGGCTAGGCTAACCACGTCTTGGCTCCGGCTCTTTACCTAATGCAAAGTCATGTGACTGGTGCCAGTCATTTTATCTGATTTTCAGAAACAAAGAAGCCAATTCCCAAAATGTTGCAAACTTCAGCATCCCTCAAAGGTTACTAAAAAGCACAATCTTAACAACCCGGTCTCACTCCGATGTCGTCGAACTCCATTGCTTGGGCAGTGATTTGCAGCATCAGTTGCGGTAAAACAAAGCTGCCCTTTAACGTTGGCATGATACTTGGCCGGTTGCCGCTATAGTTTAACAGCACCTGGCAGCGTCAGGGGGAAACGCAGCAGGACAAGAGCAAAAGTTAAGGCGGTGAAACTTCAAGGTGGATTGGTCCAACAAACACTGACTTTGGTGTTCACGTCCCGTGAGAAAAATCCAAATCCAAACCCTGTTTCTGAAACCCAAGAAAGGAAAAAAGTACATGTAAAGTAAATGTATGTAAACTGTAAATTTCCTGTGAAGAAGTATATTTTGAAAGAAGACAGGCAGAACTTGACACGGCGTCTCAGAGTGTCAACAACCAACGCACCCAGGGTACCTTCCACATTGTACCTAGACGTGGAAAGTCCATGACCAAAGGTGTGTGATACAGTCAGAGTGAGAATGTGTTGGTGTTAAAGCCCAGTTCTAACTTAAATCGCTGTATATTTTTAATATTATCTTGTACAGTGTGCTGCATTGTTATACCAGCTCAGTCCTTCCTCAGAGCGTCCTGCTTTCTTGTTGTTTGTAAGAAATTGAACGATGATAGATTTAAACTTTTTATTTCAGTGTAAGACAACTGTGACCTCTCGCTGTGTCGAATCTATATCTTTCACAGAACCAGTTTTCATAAACAAAACAGAATGCCCCTAAAATAGTTTTTTTCCTCCCGGCCTGATGAAAGGATCAGATCAGGGACAGCTCTGATACATAGTTTCTCATCAGACTCTTGTCTCCATGCTGTGACATGCACAGCAGGCCAGGACCACATAGTTTTACATGAGCTCGCACAAATAGAATTGATACACAGAAGATGAATAGAAATGTACAAACAAACAAGCAAATATGAACAAAATAGTTGCAGCTCTGAGTTCCAGTCTAAAGTTGTGATTAAACTTTGAGGCTGGAGGCGATCAGCATTACAGCGCTTACCTCAATGACTCAATCAGACGCATACATGTACTGTAGGCACAGTGTGTGCTTAACACACACATAAACACACACACCAAAATCTATTTTTTTAAGCTTCTTTACAAGGGACAGAGCTGAGAAAAGTTTGTGTATACCTTATGATCTTGTATGTTAACCCTGAAAAGCACCTTTATCTGCATCCCTGCAAAGTCAGCCCCATTAACACTTGGATCCGTCTCATTTTAGGGACTTGATTGTATCGTGTCTGTGATGTTGATTTGTTGCATCAAGCACAAGGAGAAAGTTGTGACATTATTGCAAGGTCATATGCATAATTTGATGTTTCTGAGCTAATGGCACCAAGTAAATGTTGGTAATGATGGTTAACAGCTTGATTCTCGGTCTGTGTTTACCTAATGAGCTGTCCATTATCACTGTTTGTTCTCCTCTCAATAAAACTCTAAAATCTCTGGTGCATTTGAATTTAAGTGTGACCGTATACGTCTGCAGTTTGCCTCTCAATTGGTCAGCATATGGCTGGCTTGACACCATCAATGCATCATTTGAAAAAAGGAGGAGGCTTGGCAGAAGCATGTCGCACTGGAAAAAAAAAAAAAGGAAAGCAGAGACAAGTGTTTAAAATGCCTGGGCAGTAATGCAAGCATCTGAAAAGCAATTGATTGGGCCACCACTGCTGTCGGAATCGCAATTTCATCTATTTACCTCTGTTTCAGCACGAGGCACGATGATGAAGAAAGGGAACAATCACAGAGTGGTGAGGTCCCAAACACATTACCCTGCCTCACCTCTCTCATTTTAAACACTTCCATTTACATCCCTCCCCAACGCCACTAACTTATGGTTTCTATTTATTTTTTTTGTCTATTAAAAATTACTCAAAGAGTCTGTTATCAAGACTCAGCCTAATTCTGATATAATACAAATTCGTCCTTAGTTTTGCTGTGCTCTTCATATTCAGGTTCGCCATCAGGGAGGGTCAAAGGGTGCAGATGACCCCGGCCCAAGGTCCAGTGGGGGCCCATGCAAAGGTCAGTGGTTGACCTTTGGTATCACTGACGATGCAATTAATATGTATTGACATGATAAATTCATTTATTGTTATCATTAAAATGCATTTCCATGTGTCATCTTATACCCCTCAACTCCTCAAACTTGACCGTAATACTGTTGAATACTGTTAGGGTCAGATGTGCAGTACACACATGTGGCAAAGGTGCGGAGCCAGGCAGGCTAGCATATATAGCCCTCTGTCGTAGGCTCAGTTTTAAAGCCAGAGTAAAAAAAATACTGGTATCATGTAAAACTAGACAGGCTAAGCTATCCATAGAGTGCTGCAGGAATGGCTTTTTTTTGTAGGCTGATCGTGAAGTTACCCATTGCCCTGCTTCTCTTGGTTTTACCATTAGATTTTGGATGATTGCAGAAAAAAAGCTCTGTGGCAAACAAAGGTTAATGATACTTACAGGTTTTGTTCAGCAAGCTAAGCTTCACAAATGAACACCACTTTTATGTAAATGCAATCGCCAGAGGTAAAAAAAAGCTAACATAAGGCTATAAACAAACTACAAACACATGGTCACCACAACAAGGCTGTAAAATAATGCTTGGCATGATGACATTCTGTAGTTTCATTGAGCCACTTGTTCGTAACTAGCACTTTTAAGACATGTAAAAGCTTTGAAATTTACAAGTGGGGTACTTACTGATGTACCGTAAAACTTAAATCAATAGCCCAGACTATTATTTGCCTAAATCACTGCGTGAGTGAATCACTGAGTCTGGACTAAACAGTGGAAGAGAATTAATGTTGCGGATGCCATTTCATTCATTCATTTGATCTAGCTCCAACAGACAGCACTTCAGAGAGAGAGAGAGAGTTATAGCACTCGAGGATTAGAGCTGACACAACACCACTTTACCCTGTTAAAACAATACTCGAAACTCGGATTAATTTTTATGAAAAACTGTTTTGATTCTTTTGATCTGAGGACCCTTACAGACTAAAGGAATATGAACAACTTACAACTCATAACCGAAGAACTTCTATTAAAAAAATGAACTGCTTGGCAACAAGACCAAGCATCCAATTGAGACGGGCATTTATTTGTTGAAATGTGTAGCTACACCAGGCTAGGAAAAGGGACTGGGCGTTTAATTGAAGTTCTATAGTATTTCTTGTTGTAAAACAAATTGTGAAAATCTCTCAAGCCTGCTTCAACCACAAACCCTATATCAGGCCATTCAAATAACTTTTAGATAAGGGAACCTGAAGTACTGAAATGCTAGCTCAAATTCCTGGTTTTAACTTTCATTCCTTCATCGCTCAATAACCATGTAATGCTTGAGAAGGGGATAATTAAAGCTCCAAAGTTAGACTAAATTTTAGTGAGGGAAAAAGTGGTATTTTCAAAATGGCATATTTGACTTTTTCTCCATACTGGGGTGGGTGGTGATGGTGCTGGAGTGGGTGTGGATGTGGACCCAATTTGGAAAATGCTGTCCCCCTACAATTCCTAATGCCTGGCCTGTTCACATTGGTGCTAATAACTTTGTTGAAGGTACCAAGATCTTCTTTTTGGCAACAGTGCTGTAGTTATCTGCACAGTTTTCCTATGAAATGAGGCATTATTGCTCAATTTGGGCTTTATTTAAAACACACAAACACACACACAAACAAAAACTGTTAAAATAATCTGGCTTTAAATGTTGGCTTGATTACAGCCTGTCTGACCTGAGCTGCAATTACTTCCAAGCTGGGGGCGACTTGTCCTTAACTTGGACTACTCTCTCCTCTGCAAAGCAACGTTTCACTGCCTGGTTGAAACTTTAAGGGTGTACTATCCAGGATTGCAAATTACTTGGATTCACTCTTGTTTGGCATTTCACCTTGCCACATTTACGTTTTTCCAGCCCTGTGTCTCTTGGATGGCTGCCACTAAGGGACTGGCACCTGGTCTCTACCTTTTTATAAAGCTCCGACCTCACCTGAGCACTGTGGGGTTAAATACTCATTTAAGCCCCATACACAGAAACTACAAGAAAATAAGAAAATACAGGCAGAAAAATATACCGTCACACACTTCTAGTGAGTCATAAGTGATGGTTGAGAGGGATTACTTCTGTTTGAGTCTATACATACATTTTTTGTTTTTCTGTGAAAATCTTGTATACTATATCTTTAAGTTTGAAAGTAAGTACCGTTGAACATCTGATCACACCCATGATGATGGCTGGACGTCATTTAAAGTCTGTACCTGTAATCTCACCCAAAAGTGACATCATAGTGTACTGACACACCCTGGAGTACGCTTCTATATCACTGCAGCAAGGTGAGAAGTTAAACCACTGCAAGTTGGCAAAAAGAAGATTTTGCTGTTAAGTTGCTTTATAAGTTTGGCAGCCAAATGCTTTTGGATGTGGAGCTGAATGTGACGGCTTCACTGCAAATCATTATGGGGTCATTGCTGTTGACACAGCCACCAACGCAGGAAGACGATACAGATTTATAAAGTTTTAACAAGGGGGACGATGGATACTCTAAATATGGTATATTTGTACATTTATTTCAGAGTTGAAATGTGGAATAGAGTTCATATAACCTCTCAGCATGAGTCCTGCATCTTTTTCAGTACTGCAATGTCCTGAAAAAGAAGAAAAAAAATCAATGTGAAGCCAAGCATTTGTAGCATTTGGATTTGGTCACCTAAGTTCAAAGCTACCTCTCCAAAAAGAATTATAACCCTCACAGAGGCTCAGCAGAATACATAGGAGATATGTGAAAAGGAAAAGGTTACGTGTGTGTCAGTAGCAGCTTTTAACATCTCTCACAACCCCCGCAGATCCAGGATTAGCTAGTTTTGAAGATTATCGAGATGCCTGATTTCCGAGACCTAAGAACTGTGTAGAAAGGGCCTTTACCAAAGGTAAGTGCTCCACACACAGCCACACACACACTCCCTATGCATGCTATAGTATATATATAGACTGCCTTCAAGAGCATGAGTCATTCTATCGGTCCTGTTGCAGACTCAGGTGGATGCTCTCGATTGTGCTGCCTTCGTACATACTTTACTTACATGACAATTATATTCCATTTAGGACTCAGTTTTCTTAAGTGAGGGCTCTTTAGCCTAGTCAGGTACAAATCATCCTTTATATGTGGAGTTGTTGCGAGGCTCCCTCAGGTGCTCGAGTTTCCTCTCACCTCAGATGTTGTACTTTTGAAACCACTGGTTTATTAATCAAGTAGTTGATCAACAGAAAATTAATTATCAGAAATTTTAATTTAGGTTTAAATTGATTATTTAAGTCACTTTAAATTTATTTAAAGGCAATACAACAAGCAGTAAACACAACATAATGTTTTTCGTACATTATAAAGTTTTTTTATGGTGACTACACCAGTGAGGAACAACATTAGTATTGATTGTATTGGTTATGTGTATACACTAATACACTTTGTTTTGTGAAGTACCTCCTGTAGCCTAAGTGCTTCCTGGACTCATTCACTGACAATGTTTTTAGGAGTCTATTACAGTAAGTGCTACATTTATATATGGCGATGTGATTGAGGGGGATGATGGGTGCAGTAACATTGGACTTATGACACCAGAGACGGTCACTGTCATTTTTTCATTCGACATAATCAAGGCAGTATTTTATTGCTGCTTTTGCAAAGAAGTAATATAGTCGCTGTCAGGCATGCAAAACTCGTATCTCAATATTTCATTATTAATGTTCTTCAAAAATCAATGCTATTGGTCGCCCTTTACGTCTGTATGTGTGTGTGTTTTACAAGTAGTTACCTAATTATCTAAAGAGAGTGTGTGACTAAATCTTGTAACACCACTGGATCGTCAAACTGTGGGCAAAACCTCATGGCTCCAAACCACCTCCACTGAATGAACAAAGTGCTGTAATAGAGCATATTTGCTGCGTCACACAGCAAAGTCAAACAGTGACAAGGCAATTTTGTCTGAATTCTGAATGAAGATCTGGTTGTTTGAATAGGCACACAAAGGGCCGTGGCATGCATGCACCATACTGAGTGGCAGCATGTCCTCGTAGCTGTCACTTAGAGACTCTGGGACTTTTTGCTTTATTTATTTCTAGTGGAACCTTATTTATTGTTTTTGTGGTTTTAATGTGATGTTATGTGATTATATGTTTTTTTATTTGAGCTACTGGGTACAAGAATTTCCCCATGGGGATGAATAGCGTATCTATCAATATATCACAGCATTTTCTTTATTCAGTAAACACTCCTTGTAGGCTAATGTTGCCAGTTGCTCCAGCCAGCTGTGACCTCCAGTGCTGGGGTTTGCACTGGCTGAATTTCGAGTTTTGACAGCTGCTGGAGTCTGGTCACTAGAGCTTCCACTTGCTCCCCAACAGGCAAGTATTCTCCTGGTGGTGAGTCGCACTAGCTAGCTAATTCTTGTCTCACTTATGGTCTGATAAACAGAGAGAGAAGGCAGTTTCAGCCAGACGTATTCACCTAAAGGAAAACCTAAGCACACGCATACGTTCAAAACACGTATGTCAGTATATGCTTGGTAAAGAAACCTCATAACTTTATTTGAGCTTGATTTTGGTAAAATATTAATTACATAATAGCACATACACCTATCTGACCACAAATAACGACACAATACCAACTTTGACGATGCAGTTTTAAATTATTGTAAATTGTCTTCTCATTTCCTGAGAAGTAGCTGTTTTGGACATATGAGGTTTTTGTCCGGCAACAACAACAAACACCAACCTTCACCGGGGACAGCTGTGTTTGTGTCCTGCAAGATTATACAACCGTGTTCTTTTTTTCCTTAACCCAACCACACGTTTTTGTTGTCTAAACCCAACCTCCTGCATTCCTTTTTTTTGGAGGAAAGAAAAAAAATCAATTTGCATTGTTGTGCCTGCGTAGTAAGTTTCTTTCGAAAGAGACTGTATGTAAACGTAAAATTTCCTCTAAAAACTGAGGTGTATTTTGAAGGAGGACAATGCATATAACAGACAGAACTTGGCACGGTGTCCCAGAATGTCAAAAACGAGCATATCCAGGGTGCCTCTCATGTTGTATGTGGACGTTGATGTCAATATGTGACGAGGTCAGAGTGAGAATGTGTTGCCTGTGGGAAGTATCTCAGTCTCTAGCTACTAGCTTATTCTAATAGCTCATCTCTAACCTTGTGTGTCATCTGTTTGGTGCTATGGAGAATAGTGTACAGTAGATTTATCAGAACTTATATTGCTGGAAAACAAGGTTAATGAAAGCAGTAATACTGAAACAAACAGTAAAGTTGCAGCTATGAAAAAAAAAAAAAAGCTACACGTTCTGCAGAACTGATGGAAACTACAGTCAGATGATAATTCCCTGTGAGTGACCCCTTATACGCCACACATAAACATATGACCTATTGTTTATATGAAAATATGTGTTAGTGCGACTTCAAAGTTACAGAGATTTTAATCGATAATAAAAAGACTTGTTAAATCAAGTGTAGAAACACTTCTACCATTGCCCTTGAGTTATTCCACAGGTTCTTCCTGAGGCTGCCCACTGCTCCTAAAAGCTTAACGCAGGTCACTAAAGTTCCACACTGGGATTAAAAAAGTATAACTTAAGGTTTTTCCTCTACTTTGCAGAGAGGGTGGAAAAGTCTGGCGAAAAGCTGCAACTGCAGAGTGATGTTCATTAACTAGACGTTATGTCTGCTCTTTTGTGCTGTCTGTGCTTTGTAACATAAAATGAAAGTGTCTCGTATCATACAAGAATAGTTTTTCGTTCAACAAAGTAAATTTATCCCTATAATGTCATGTCTGAGGTCACAGCAGATCATAGCCCCTCTCCACTATCATTTCACATCCACAGCTTGATGTAGCCTATGCAGCTTTGCCCGGCTTTGCTCGTGGCTTTTGCTTGCCCTGTTGCCAGACTTGCAGCAGATTGCATCAATGCCACCACATCCACTTCTGCCAAAATCATTGTTCTGTTTGTCAGTTGTTATTTTACTCTGCCTGATTTTGTCTGGTAATGCTGTTCTTCAGGGTTGGGTGGACCTCCACACTTCCACATATAGGCCCTCTATCTGCAAGGAAGTTGAAATGAGAGCCGGGCCCATATCCGATTTGCCTCAGTAATTTAATCATGTGAATGTTCAGAGCTGAGATTGGAAAACACGAGCAGCAGCATCCCTGACATAAACCCATGTGAGATTAGGCTGGGAGATTTGTTACCACAATACGTTTGGCGACGCAGAGACAAATGCTGAGATAATACAGCCTATAAGGATCAGAAAACAGAGGGGTGACAGAGAGAGCATGTGATCGAGGAAGGCATAGAGACTTAAGACAGACTGACAGGCTGTGTGGAGGGAAAGCCTTGTATGAGATCTCTGCGTTGCAGCATGAACCCATCGACAGGTTGCAGAGGCAATAGCACTGGTGTGGAGTCTTATTTTGACAACCTCTGTAGAGATAATGAAAACAGAAAGACATCAGAAATGGAGCATGATGCCCTATCACCCTCCTCTTCTACACACACGTGCTCGCTTCATACAAACCAGTGCTGCCCTTCAGCATGTTTGCTGTTATTGAGCCCATATCGCAGAAAGGATGCAAAGGACACAAACTCAATTTCACTTGATCCTCTCTGAGCACAGTGGATTATATTCTAGGTAAGAATGAGTAGTAAGAGATGGAAGAGTTCTTTTGTGCTATTTTACAATGCCCGAAGTAGGAGATCAACACAATAAACTGTGGTTCAGGTTATCTGACTGATTCAGTATTGCAGTATATTGCTGCGGTGTGCAGTGCTTGGCCTGATTTTCAGTAGTGACTTATTTTCAGTCCAGTGGTAAATTATCTGTCATCCCTCTGAGATGGCGTCGTCAGTCAGAGCTGCTGAGCAGACATCCCTGTTGCCACCACAGCCCATTATGTTAAACAGCCTCAGCTATTTCGGAGGCTGTTTAACACAATGCTGTTGACTGCAGTAGTAGAAGAGGGATACATGGGTGACACTGGGTTAAAGTTTTCACCCATCACAGCAAAAATTGTAAGTTTATTTTAAGCGGTGACCTGCAGGGCTGAAAAAATAAGCCAACACAAAGTGCCAAAAACTGCAGTTCCTCAAATGGCCACTTGGGGCCACTGACACCTATCACAGTGTGCACTTACGACCTGCCATACATGTCGTTCTCTCAGTTAACCCAGTAAATTTCCACTAACCCCACCTCTCCACCACATCTACCTGCCAGCCTATCACTGGTCCACTACACCTCCCACTGCTGCTGGTCCACCACACCCATCTCATCAAGTTAATGCCCCTCACCTGTGGATCATTACCTCCCGCTGGTATAACGACTCCTGCTTCACAGACTCTCCTTGCCAGATTGATCTTTGTCATCCCATGCAAGACTTTCCAGCGTTTATTCCAAGACTGCTTTCTTGTTGCTGACGTCGCCTGCCTCTGACTCTCCTGCTTTGCCTGCTCCCGGTAAACCACTCAGCCTTCTGTCCCCAAGTAAGAGTTATGTTTCCACGTTTGTAGTTTCTATTCGCCTGTTTACTGTGGCTGTGTGGAAAGACGGTCAGACAGCTCTACAGCTTACCTGTTGTGATGCCTGTGATTACCTGTGCTGTGGATTACCTCACTGTGTGGCTGCAAATTCTGCTTTTATGTATACATTGTGGCATCTCCTCATTGTCACCACTGGTCCCTTGACTCTTTGCTGGCTTCGGCAAAGCTAAAGTTGGCTCCTCATAGGTGTGTTGGCTTTCCTTGTGTGCTCACCTAGTACCTTACCCTCTTTTGACATCGTGTCCTATTGGCTCTCTCACAGTACAGCTGCACAATATTGAACTGTTTGCTGCTTGTGTGCATCCAGCGCACACTAGTGACTCACCTGCTCTCTGCTTCAGCATGCTATGACGAGTGCTTTGTACTGAACCGGTGTCTTGGGAGGCTCCGAGTCAAGAAATTGACTAACTGTTGTTTTCACATGCCTGCTCATTCTGTGTTCAACAAGCAGAATATTAAAGGTCATTACGTACTTTACTGTCTGCCTGTGGTGCTGTAATTGAGTTCTTACCATACCCATGACAGACACCCATATTGAAATACCCAACTCTACAGCAGGAATAAAGATGTTTATAGTCTGGTACAATCATGAATTAAAAAAAAAAAAAAAAAAAAAACTAAATTTGCAAAAAAAAGGCAAAAAATGTATTTTAAAGAGTAGTAAAACCAAATTTGAATTATTTAG
>JAPZEB010000020.1:32434825-32453985 GCA_029783705.1 Chaetodon striatus | reverse complement strand
TGTTCCGCCGCATTTCCCCTGACGCTGCCACGCACCGTTAAACAATTACAGTGACAGGCTGCGGCTCAAGTGCCAGATTACGACAACTTCCGAGTGAGAGCGGGTTGGTTACATGCACTGTCTTTTTTTCAAAATACAGTTCTGTTTTGACAGGAAATGTATCATTTGCATACAGTCTCTTTCAAATTAAACCCACTACATCAACAATGTGAATTGATGTCTTTTTCCTTCAACAACAAATGTACGTGGTTACGTTCAGCCAGCACGCACACATGGTTAGGTTTAGGAAGAACAGGGTTTAGCTTTACAATCATGCAGGAAGCAAACACTGGCCTCCCAGGTGAAAGTCAGTGGTTGTTGGACCCATTCAGCACCAACTCTACACAAACTTTCGCCGCCTCATCTTGCGTTGCTGTCCTGCCGTGTTTCCCACTGATGCCACTGGGTGCCCTTAAACAACAACGGCGACCGGCTGTGTATCATGCCGACATGACAGGATGGCTTTATTTTCGTCATTGTCTGACGCCGGAGGTCACTGCCCAAGCGCTAGATTTCGATAACTTCAGAGTGATTGATCGGCTTGATTAAAACTTAAGTATTGGAGTTTGACTTTGAAGAGAACGCAAATAAGTTTCACTTTCAGTCAGTATATGACTGGATAAATGAGACTGGGACTGTGCTGCATGAGTTGTGTTTGATTTTGTTGATGTTTTGATTTAGTTTTGCTGGCGTTAAAACGCGGTCCCCAATCAATCAATAAATCAATATGATACTGCCACATAGCAGTTTCTTTGTGTTATGCCTAAACTCTGAACACCATCCCAAACCAAGTCAACATCCCTACTGGATCAGGCATGCCTTGAACACGTGAGTTCAGGATGAAAAACACAAAGCAACGCTCCTACATTTTTAGAAAAAAACTTCAGCTGGCACTATTCATACATGCTCTGGAATAGAGGTACCTAGAGGTAGTGGAATTAGCTGGGCAGCTATATCCACCCCAATCTAACCATATAGTCCTAGCATTACATCTCTTAGAATAAAGAAGCCAAAGCAAGCACATCTAAGGGTCTCTCTGGATGGACAATAGGCTTCATAAGGCTTAATGGCAGTGAGCTTTGTGATTAGGACCTCGTACAAGAAGGCTTAATGGCAGTGAGCTTTATGATTAGGACCTCCTATAACAACTGGAACATACATACACACAGCGACCAGACTTAAATGAAAGGAAACCATGTTTTTCTGTTGGTAATTAAAGTAGAAAGACACAGAGAGAAGGAAAATCTTTTTTTCTCTTGTATCTCCAACTCAAAGGTTTAACAAAGAGCAGCCTCACACTTCAAAGAAAACGGGCTGAATCCCTCATTGAGGTAGACCGAAACATCTTTAGAGCTGAGCATCGCTCGTGCATTTATTCTGTGCCGCTTCACAACACAGCATGCACACCTAAAAGAATAGCAGGTGGCCACTGAGAGATAAAGACATCTAATTTAACATAATTTAACACATGCCTAGAAACGATGGTAAAAGGGCAGATATTACAATACTGAAACATAAAAACGTGTACAAAACATAATTATGTTCATGCACTTAATGTCACACAAAGTCATATACGCTAATTCAGTAAATATGAAATACATTTCTGAGGCATCAGTGAGTGTTTCAGAGATTTTGTGGATGTGTTGTTATTCATTGCATTACCAGTTCAAAGAGAAGCAGGATGAATTGAATCTTTATTTTCAAATTCTTTCATACAGGTTACCTGGTGAACAGAGAAAATCAAAGCAGCAAGACAGTCTGAGTACAGAAAGGAAGACAGATGAGAGGAAGCAAAAACATTTAGGATCTATTTCAGCTGCATACATTAAAATCTAACATGAATGAGATGGACTGAGAATCTCTGCAATGACAAAATCTTTTCAGGACTACGTGATGGTGAGATGGTGGATCACATTTGTTTTGGTGAGGAGAACAGCAAATGCAATCAAAGTGACAGGGTGGCTCACAGGTGCTGGGAGGGTTTAGAGGCCACACACATGGGAAACCTGTACGGGGGCAACGCTCACTGTGGAGCCGTTCAGATGGCACAGTGTTAAGAAACTGACTGGAGCTTTCACGCAATTCTGAGGGAAACTTGCTGATGATGACGCTTTTTGACAGGGCAGAGAGTGGGAGCACGCTGGGAATTCAACAGCGATGGTTAAAAGGGGGAGAGAGGAGTATGACAGGATGTTTCTCCCGTTTTAGCTGGGTGTGTAGAGCGGAGGCACAATTTGTTAGCATCTCCAGAAAGACCTATTGACATTGTGTCGTAGGACGGCTACAAAGCTAATTGTTAAATGAAGAGTGAAATGCGAGAGGTTGACAAGAGCAGGGACTGACGCGTGGCAAATTGGTATGAAGGACTTGAGAAGACAGAAATCATCTTTCTTTAATGGTGAGTCAGGATGTCAATGTCCTTTAAAAGACTCGCACATTAAAAATGTATACCGTCATGCAATTTAAATAGTAACACATCTGTACTGCTTCTATCTCCGCAGCACATTTGTTTGCAAAGTGCCACCTCACACCCTGACAGATGTAAAGCCAATGACAAGAGATAATACTGTCAGTCGAGCGCTAAAACTCTTCCTTGCTGATCAGCTTTCCCGATAAGCCTTTTCTTTTATTCAGAATCCCCTCCCTTTCCTGCTTCTTCCCTTCTCTGCCATTTCAAAATCAAGTCAGCCAACCTCATCTACACCAATCTCGGTTGGAGACACAGAAAAGACAGGAGGATGGCTTTAAATTGAGCAGAGAAACAAAGCGAAAAATGGTTACCCGCAGATCTGTCAGGAGGTAATGGCTTCTTGTAGGAATCACTGTGGGAATGTGATTCATGAAATTCATGTGGGATTACATCTGTCCTCTAGAGTCAGCTAGCCAAAGAATGTCTCCACCTCATCAATGAATTCACTTCAAAGCTGTGCTCATAAACAGTTTCTAACAATGAAGGGGATGTATAACATGAACAGGATCCTTTGCAGTGAGGGTTATGTTTTTGTATTCCTAATCTAACATGTTCTGTGATCAAAATATTCCTGATATGTCTTTCATGGGGCATTTAATGTCGTTAAAAGATGCTTTCTGTGCTCTGTAATTAAGAAATGCTGATGGTTAATCATGGGTCATCAGATCGCACCCAACACATTCTCACTCCCAACTAATTAAATATCGATGCTTAGTCAGTCGTCCTCGGCATCGAAATAGGACACATTAGGTACCCCTAATGCGTCATCTTTGGATGCACAGGGACGGCTTTTTAAAATAAACTTCCATTTTGACATGAATTGTATAGTTTCTGCTTGTTAAATGCATACAGTCTCTTTTCAAAATAAACAAAAAAATATTGTTTTTTAGGGTTTACTTTTTTGGGTTTAGGCAACACATATGTGGTTAGGTTTAAAAAAAACTCAAAATATATATATATATTTTTTGTCATATAAACACGTTTATCTCTCTTGTAAAGTTGGGCATTTTAACACTGGTGTCAGTGGGGACTGACTCGCTTCTGGAACCAGCCTCAAGTGGCCATTAAAAGAACTGCAGTTTTTGGTACTTACGCATTGGCTTTATTTTGCAGCCTTGGAGGTTGCTGCTTGGTAGGTAATCAGGGAGAAAGTGGGTATACTCTTCTATATATTCTAGTAGCATTTTGGCTGATAGGCGGGTATACTGTATATGGTCAGAAATAAAGGTGGGTGTTCGCCTGTAGGCTGGTGAAGTGAATACCATAGATCATCTCGTTACAACGCAATGTTCTGCTGGGAAACCTTTGGTCCTGGCATTCATATGGATGCCACTTCACACGCTCCACCCACTCAAACAGTGTTACAAACCCAGTAGACTCCCTCATGGCAATGGCACTCTTCAGTGGCAGTGCTAATCCAAGGAGGCCCCACCGTGGATCAGGGTTACTCTGGGGTTACCCTGATGAATGCAAATGCTCAATCAGATTAGGATCTGGGGGGTTTTGAGGCCAAGTTGAAGCGTTGAGCTCCTTGCCACGCCCCTCAGGCCATTCCTGAACAGTTTTTGATGTGCGGCATGGTACATTGTTGAGCTGAGGGGGCCACTGCCAACGGGGAGTGCCGTTGTATGTCAGGATGTAAGGTTTCCCAGCAGAACATTGAGATTGTGACAAAATAGTCAGTGTAATTCACTTCACCCGCCTCCTGTCAGAGGTTTAAATGTTTTGGCTGATCAGCATATATATATGCAAATACATATGTATTTATATACACACTGTATATAACGTGAAAAAGAAAAGGTTTTCTGTTTTTTGCTGTAGTTTGCAGCAATGTAACAGTAACAACAGCAACAGAGGAACATTATTGCTTTGAATATCCTGCAAAAGCCTCAAATAGACAAAGGCTGAGAAGACTAAATTAAAGCTGTCCTTCGAGGCTAAAAGCCCAAATTACTCCAAAATGTGTATTGAAGTTGATGACGCTGCTACTGAGATTCCTTAAATTGTAAATACCTTTTGTCGAAACACTTACAGATAACCTTGTCAAAAGTTGTGTATGAAACCAAGCTACTTGTACAGAAATAAGATCTGCTTTCTCGTGAGTAGACCTTTTTTTGTTGAGGACATCTGAGTTGTCTAACAAAAAGTGTAACTAATAACATGCTGATGCTCCATTCCATTCGTGCGTGCTACTATGACTTGCAGAGGCTATTGTTAGGCTCGCCTGAGATGAACTGTGCCTTGCCTGGAAAGCGGAGGAGATCTGGCAACAGCAGAAGAGGGTGGTGGAAAGTTTCCAGTTTTCAACAGCCTTCAAAGAAGAGACAAGAAGTCACAGCGATATTTACATCCTGTTATATGCATCTGTAGGTTGCCTGTAGAGTTGCTCAGATAGCTATAGCTGAAGAAACCGCATATGCGTTCTCGATCCCTGATGAAGTTGAAGCAGAAGGTGATGTTGTTCAGGAATGTAATAACCAATGAATGACTAGAACTGAACTTTGACTCAGAGTGGCTAGTTTTTCTTTAGCAGTTACTGTTACACGATAAAGAAAAGCAAACTTCGTACCCATGAATTGACGATACTTTTTGGGTTCAAGGTTTTAAAGTCATCCAAAGTGGATTTTTCCAAAACAATACATCTTCTTTTAACACTGGTCCAAGGGTGTCTACCGTCATATATGGGTTAACGATTCAAATGTGACCTCAACGACACTGTAATGGTTAACACCCACACAGGGTTTAAAACCTGCGACTCCCCACCAGTCAGTTGGAACTGAAGAAGCCTCTTGGATGAGCGGTGAAACATCTTCAAGAAACTCAGGCAAGTCAAGTTGTCTACGATATAGCACTTAGAAGTTTTTCTATCATAACTTTTAATTTGTATATCAGTTTATACATTCGTTATAACTGGGCAGAAAATCAGAAAAGATTTGGCAGATTTTAGCCTTACACAGAAAATGTATGTCATATGTCAAAAATCCTTAAATGAAAGAAACTGAACAACTGAATCATCAATCCAAACAGTCTCACATACATAAGCTAAACATGGGGAAAAAAGCAACAGTTATGACTACAAGACATAAATTCCCGTCAGTGATAGACATAATTAAGTGCTCTATAAAAAACCAAGCCATAAATAAACCACGGTGCCTGGCAATAAAAACTGCAGCCGCCTCAGTCTTGTGAGGTTTTCCCACATGTGCATGACGTCAGAGCAAGTCAGCATCAAGTCAGACACAAAAAAACAGTGTGCGTTGTAAAGCATTTGCCACAGGCCTTGCTCATCTCTAATGACCCTTTTACAGTGCTAGGTCGCTGGGATTAGCACACCTAAATGGAATGGCTGTGTTTGACGAGTCAAAATGTCTGCAGTATGGGTATTATTTCATCAATTATTACAGTCCTTTTAAAGTTGTAGTTCAGTGGCTCTCAAACTGTGGGGTGAGCCTTTTTTGGGGGAGGGCATAGAGCCACTGCAGGTGGGGCATGGACGACTAGGGGAAGACAATGGAGTAAAACATGAATGAATGAATATGATTTATGCAGAGAAACTAAACAAGAGTTTGCAGTCCTGCTGACGCTGCATTCAGTAAAATTCAACATGGATCCTTTTTTGCTAGTTGCTTCTCCTGTTATTGTTAATAAGGGACTGTACTTTAAATATCAGAGTAGGGGGTGGCTGGAGTGTTACTTGTTTTTATCACGATCATCCTCAGAGCTACAAATATTTTTCCTTGAGCCTCCCTGAGCAACTGGGGAAAAGTGCATGACCCTCCCTCCACCATAAATAATCATATTTGACAGTTTCTGGAAAAATATTGAGATTTTGAGTACTTCCAAAGAAGACATGCCTTCCAAACTCAGGTTTGGGGGGTCTGAGGGTATTTTAAATAAACAGAAAATACAGTCATTTAAAGCTGAATGTCCCTCCCTTAAGCCAAATCGAAAATATAACTCTCTCCCTGGTGCTTAAAAAAATATTTGAAGTGCCTCCCCCATGCTGCATCACCACTACCCCCCTTATAAATAACTAACAGTCCCTCATTGATTCAAAAAATGTGGAGTAAGGGGGGCATGGACATTTTGAGCTCTAAAAGGGGGCATGATAGAAAAAGTTTGACAACCACTGCTGCAGTCGCAGCCTTGTGATGCAGACATAAGTGTCTTCTAAAAATAACTTGGTGTGCATCACTCCATTGATGTAATCCTCTTTCTGAGCTCACTGGCTACCTGATGGTAACAAAGTAAGTGGCTCACCTCCCTCCTGTCATGTTTATTAAAGCTGTCATGTAATGTCCACATGTGATTAGAGGGATGAGTCCCACCTCTCTGAAGGGCCAGCAGCAAGTGTTACTCTTCATACAGCTTGCTGCACACTCATTAATTCAGAGTTCTTAGAGCGAGGCTGGTTTGGGGGTGGTGGAGAGGGCTCCTCGGGGGCCGCTGGTTGGTGCGTAAAGGGCCTGAGGTTGGCCTCCCTGCTGTTTTTATGTCCTCTCTTCCCTAAGAGGCAGGACAGATAACAGTGCAGCAGGCAGCCGCCATGCTAATCAGTTGCTGAGGGCACAAGCAGCCGTCCCTGGGGGTGAACGATAGCTGTTGGCTTCCAATGGATCATGGCGCGGCAGATGAGAGTGAGCACAACTGGACCCTGGAGCATGCTGGGTTAAAGCTAAAGGGTGGACATACAGCAAGTGCACTGGAAAAGTTAAGATCACATAAAAGAGAGTGAAGAGGTTTGGCAGAGATTGTGTGGCTGTAGCCAAGGGTCCAGCTGATTTTCATTCCACCATCAAACTCAAAAGTCAGTGCTTATTACCAGGCAGGACCGATCGCCTGCAGGAGTGTTTGGTGTCAGTTGTTGTGCAGCAGCTGTAGCTGACTTTGCAATGATCATCAGTCCACATAGCGATTGACATTCCCACATTTATGTCAGATATAATTGCTGAAATCTCTCTGACTAACTCCAGCTTTTTTGGGAAACACATGCAAGTAATAAACAAAAAAAACCACACCATATAAATGATGCATATATACAGATTTTGGCTCGCACTTTGAGGATAGTACACCTACTCATTTGATGAGCAGCACTCTTACCTACAAGTTTGAGCCAAGAGGCAGTCTCCTGGGCTGAAACATGAAGCCAGTGCGAAAGTGCCAAAAATTGCAGTTCCTTGATTAGCCACTTGAGACTAGCTCCAATTGCAAGTCAATCCCCACAGACCCCTGTGTTACAATCCCCAACATTACAGCAAAAATAGACATGTTTACAGCCTGACACATAAGAAGGCTTTGGTCTCTATAGCTTATTTCGCCATTCATGACAACTGCATAGGAGGTGAATTTCTTTATAACTCACC
The DNA here is from genome assembly GCA_029783705.1 of Chaetodon striatus. NCBI lineage: Eukaryota > Metazoa > Chordata > Actinopteri > Chaetodontiformes > Chaetodontidae > Chaetodon > Chaetodon striatus. The sequence goes on along the minus strand of JAPZEB010000020.1, from coordinate 32,446,113 downwards.
TGTTTACCGTTTATTGAGGTTTAAAGTTACACATTATTAAGGGCGTTGCCTGCTTTGAGTGTCAGGCTGTCTGCCAATAGTGTCCTCAGCTTCTCAGTCAGATTCACCCCTCCTTCACTGTCTCATCCAAACATGGTCACTTCTGGCTATTAGAATCCAAACTGGCGATGGCAGAAATGGTGAACTGGAGGCTTCAAAACGAGCACGGTCTCACTTTGAAGTCGTCAAAATCCAACGGACAAAAGGCATCCTTTAACATCGGCATGATACACCATTAAAATTTAATGGCGCTTGGCAGCCCCAGGGGGAAACAAATCGGGACAAGGACGAAAGTTAAGGTGAAGAAAATTCGAGTGGGGCGGTAGTGGATTGGTCCGAATAACATCAACTTTCACCTGAGATAGCATTGTTCGTGTCCCGTAAGAGTCTAAAGCCAAACCCTGTTCTTTTTTCCTGAACCTAACCATGTTTTTGTTGCCTAAACCTTTCCAAGTGTTTTTGTTGCCTAAACTTAACCATGTTTTCGTTGCCTAAACCTAACCATGTGTTTTTGTTCCATAACCTAACCACGTGTTTTTGTTGCCTAAACCTAACCAAGTGTTTTTGTTCCCAAACCTAACCAAGTGTTTTTGTTGCATAACCTAACCACGTGTTTTGGTTGCCTAAACCAAACCATTTGTTTTTGTTCTTGAAGGATAAAAAAGTCAATTTGTGCTGTTGTACCAACGTAGTACGTTTCTTTTTCAAAGAGACTGTATGTAAATGGTAAATTTCCTGGAAAAATGGAAGTGTCTTGAAACAAGAGTACTTGACACAGTATCCCAGAACGTCAACAACCCACGCACCCAGGGTACCTTGCATGTTGTACATGGATGTGGAAAGTCAATTACCAAAATGTCAATGTATGACGAGGTCGGAGTGAGAATGTGTGGTCAAAACAAGAGTCAAGAAACAAGTAGGTGACATCATGGTAGTTACATCCATTAATTTACACAGTCTACTTTGTGCCTGTATTCAAACTTAAAGTAAAACATATAAACGAAAGTCAAGTCTAACACAGTCAAAATCAGTCCATCACATTGTATTGCACACAGAAAATTAAAGCTATTAATACGTCATGTTATACTAAGTAGAGAACAATTTACAGTCAGGGCTCATGGCACACAACAGGCATTACACACCCATTCTGTAGTCACTTCCCAGAATTCCTGGCAGGATATGACTTACAGTTTATCAGACCAACAGAAAAGCACCACACACAATCCCCACATGAACATTTGGGCATTCACCATGATGACCAAGCTCAGAAAAGCAGATAAGCACAAATGAAAACAAGAAAAAGAGAAGTGCAAAAAACAAAAAACTATGACTCACAAGGGCAAAAATACTGTATAAAACACAGAGCAAAAGACAGGCAGTCCATTTCTTTGCATTTCACATTGTAGCTCTTTGTCATATTTTGGAACGATAGTAATTTTGGGTTGCAGTTTTTGTTGGATGGTTTGCAATCCCACGTTTTTTTAATTATAGACAAAATACCCTCCATACCTCTCGTTTGATGTAGCCAGTCACGTCTGCCAAGAAATGTAACAGAAAGAGTAGTAGCAAGTTCATCAAGAACCCGTGGGTGTTAGGAACACAAGTAGAACCCAGGCGCAGGACACAGACTCAGTGATGGTGGAAAAAAAAGGTTTATTGCCAAAAAGGATGATGATATGGGACTAGTGCTGAGGGATGGGTGTCCAGGGGGTGCGTGGGGAGGAACGGAGGTGGCTGAGCTGAGGCTGGCGTGGGCAGGAAACGAAGGGAAGCGTGGAGAGCTGGTGAAGCTGGCAGGCAGGTGAAGGGTGATCCTGGAGTGCAGGAAAACACAGATTAATAGCACAAAAACAGGAGGAAGCGAAATACCAAGAATAAACCTAGTCAGCCTTGATGTGTAGCTACTACAAAAGGTTAAACAACAATCTGGTGGTGAGTGGCTGGAGAGCAGGAGTAGAAATACTGCACGTGGATGAACTGATGAGAGGCAGGTGCGCTTGATGAGCTGATAGCAGACAGGTGAGGGTGATGAACAGAGCGAGGGAAATCAGGAAGGGAGACCACTAGCACGCGCACACAAACAAAACAGAGGGAGAGAAAGGCAAACGAGAACACAGGGAAGATGAAACACAAGGAAACACTAGGGAAAACACATAAGTTACAGCACTGCCACAACAGTGGGGGCAAAACATATTGATTGATCTGATATCCTATAATATGAGTATGTGATGTAATAATGCTCTACATTAGGCTTTATAGTGTTATCTACATTATAGTGAGACCAATACAGACATGTTTTTGTGAAAGTTTGCCAAGTGCAAGCAATTAGTATGTCTGAAAATTAGCTAAAAGTATTTTTGGCCATGCTGGCAGTGTGACTTTAGGGATGGTAATGGTGGTCGGTCAGTCCACCACTGTGGTTCACATTAGATTATCTTGATGAATCATGGGTGTATTGCCATGACATTTTGTACTGATATACACGGTCCCCAGAGGAACCCTGACGAGTCTGGTGGTTGTTTCACTATTCATTTAGCACCATTCAACTGAGCAACAGTTTTTAATTACCCGGTCTAATATCTACAAAGCTATTACATGGATTGGCACAAATTTTGGTACAAATGTCTGTGGTTTACAGAGAATGATCATGAATTTTGGTGGCACCCTAAAATTTGAAGATTGAAATGGCACATTAACGATTGGATGGATTGTCACGAATGGTACAGATTTCCATTTCCCCTCAGAATTAATTGTAGTTACTTCAGTAATTCTTTAACTTTTCATCCAGTGCCATCATCAAGTCAAAATTTCAATTTGTCCAACATTTTAGTTTTTGCCAAATAATGACATTCCTACCAGCCTCACTTTAAGTAGTTAGGTGGCTTATTAGCATATGATAGCATGTTAACACACTGAACTAAAGGCCCAAACATATCAAACTGACATTAAAGAACTAGTGGCAATAACAGCCAGCTTAGCCTCATGTTGCCTGTGCCAAGGCCAAAAGTTGCATGAAACACATTGCAAGAACTGCAGCCAATGGTCATCAAGCACATACATCTGCACCTGTGTGAGAAGACATATGTTCTCCGTACCAGCAGGAGGCGATAGTCTGTATTCGTTATTCAAAAAGGGAAACCAGAAGACCGACAGGACAGATTTAAGACCCAGTTAGCCAGCTAGCACATTAACAACACAGCCCACTGTTAAAAGAACAAAGGATATCTAGTGTTCGATAGCAAACAATGTACGACAGCCAGACATTGGCCAATGGGCAATTGTTATCTTGGTGTATCAGGGCCTTATGAGCCCATGGTGTTGCCCATGCTAGTCTTTAGCTCAAAGCACTACTGTGCATAACCTTTCCCAGGTGGCTTAAATGACCTGGCCCAAAATTGGCCTGATCTTGGCATTCCAGATGAAATTAGCCAAGCCGGGTCCGGTTGTCTGACTCGGTTGAGACTTGAATGACGCTCCAGAAACGGGCCAAATCAGCTGGCTCGATTCAGGCTGCCAACACTGCCATCACTGGGCCCATATCAGAAATCACCTAGCCTAGCATCAGCCCAAAAGTTAGCATGCTGAATGAAATTACCAGGGCCGCATCTGGTTGCTTGACTCGATTGAGACTCGGTAAGAATGACGCCCCAGAATCAGGCCGAATCAGCTGGCCCGATCCCGGCTGTCGACACTTGGGTTATAAGCCACTAGCATTCTGGGAATTGATTCTTTCCACACCTAAATGCAATACCTGTATTTCCAGTGTAGCCACTCTGTAGAGTGCTTTCTAAAAGCAATGTTTGCGGGGTGGGAAGACACACCTGGATGTTTGTGTGGAAGAAACAAAAGGAGACATTTAAAATGTATGCGCATGGGAATTTGATACAGTTTGATGGTTTTGATTCATATCCAACCTAATTAATTTCTCCTGTGTCTCTCTTATTTATCTGTTTTTCTTGTTGTTGTTGTTTTTGTTGTTCTTTTGTTATAACTGTAACCACAATTGCTAATGAGTTGAACTGTGTGACATAAAGACAACTCTCCACATGGGGAATCACAAGCTAAATATTTTATACTGCTGCCACTGCCAACACTTCTGTGAACCTTTTGATGGAAATCATGTTTATTCCTTCCATATTTTCTCTGTCAGTGGCGGCAGCTTTGTTGTGGTCCCCCACTACCACTGAATGAATGATGGATGTACAGTGAACAATGAATTTGTGGGGGACTCACGTACCACCTCTTATTACTATGACTAGTGCTGTGTCAGTCCCTCCATTTGGACTGGAACTCATTTTGTTGGTTGAAGGCACTTTCAGTGATGTGCTCAGTCAGACAGATCATAATTGCTTTTTCATAATCGTGGCCTGCTGTTTGACAGCTAAAACATGTAAAATATGAAGAAAAAAAAAACAGAAGATCTGACCATTTCTAATCTCCAACACACATACAAAGACACACACATATTTTCTTTTTTGCCATGTCCCCAGTTCCTCTGGTCTTTGTCTATGGCAAGCCCCCCAGTGGTTGAGTCAGCTAGCCGTGAACATCAGGACTACTCTCTCCCCGAAAACCTTCCGGTGCGCCCTACCAGATCCATCTGTTCAGACCTCTGGTGCTCAGCAGCCCCACAATGTCTCCACACAGCCGGGAAAATGTTGGACTCACACACACCTTCCTGTTTGGCTGGCTGGCTGATTGCTGTCTCTCACTCTCTCCCACATACATGCACCTCTTCTCTCCCTCGACTCCCTTAGTGCAACTAGGAATATGCATGGAACGGTATTGTGCACATAAAAGGTAAGACTGGCATGTGTGAATGCATGCATGTTGTGATGTCTATCTCGTTTACATGCCATTCCAAATATCTGTGATATCATGGTAATGAGATGGGTTACCATAGAGGGGCCAAATCATATAATGATCTATGCTTCATCCACTGCAACTGAACACTGAAACATGTGTTTTGAAATCTACCATGCAGAACCCACACAGTGGCCTATATAAACTGAAAGCCCATTTATTTATACATACTCTATACAAATATGCAGATCCATACACATATTCATTTTAAAGGTCCAGTGTGTGGGATTTAGGAGACTATATTGGCAGAAATGAATATAATATAATACATGTCTTTTCTTTAGCATATAAGTCACCTAAAAATAAGAAGTCCTCACCTCACAATGCGCCATTTATATCTACATAGGGAGCAAGTCCTACAGAAATCATCTACAGAGATCGTCATGTTGCACCACCATGTTTCTACAGTAGCCCAAGACGGACAAACCAAACACTGGCTCTAGATGTGGCCATCTGCATTTTCGCATCAACCGCCATTGTTCACAGTCCCTCTGAGAAGAGACTATGGAAACTCATCTTTTTTTTTTAATGTGAAACAGTTTTATTTAGTGTTTTTGCCGGATTTAATTAAGCAGTGTGTTTGTTTTGGAGAGGAAGAGACCTCTGCGGACAGTTCAGCTACAGTAAAAACCTCCTGAACACTGAAGGATGCTAACCAAGTTTCAGCCGGCTGCAATCTGCAGTCCTTACCACTCGATTCCACTGAATCCCCCCTTAATTTTACACACTGCTCCTTTAAGCATCAGACCAATTGTAATTTTATCCCAATGATGGTACTGGTGAAAGTCAGAGAAGCACCAAAATTACGACAATTCATCCTGTGAGGAACATGAATGTTTGTCCCAATTTTCATGGCAATCTGCCTCGCAGTTGTTGATCAATTCCACTTGCCAAACCAAATGTCAACTTGATGGTGGCGCTAGAGAAGAAAATCAGGGGATCATCAAAGTCAATAGTCATCCTCTGGGAACTGTGAATATCTGTACAAAGATTATAGCAATCCAGCTTTTAGTTTAGGTAAGCCTGGACCGAAGTGGTGGACCGCCTGACTGACCAACCACGCTGCCATCCCTTGAGTCATGCCCTAATAAAAATGCTATCAAAAGTACAACCGTAAAGTACCTTTATTGAAAACATGATTTATTTTACAGCTACACTGCTGTATTAAATAACTACAATGTACTATATTTTTTTATATTGACACCGCACTTTTTTCATGATAAACAAGTTCCAACACACCTCAGTTTGAGTTGTTCAACTGGGTCAAAATCTCATTAATGTGAAGAGACAACGCTTCAGCCGAAAATATTTCTAAAAGTCTGTATTTGCCAAATTGTGAAATCCAAGACCTCTGAACTTTTAAAATCCCTGGCCACAATAAAAGCAGCCTTTGACCATGAGGCATCAGTCCTGTCAATAATGCTGTACAGCTTGCTCATTGCTCAGTTAGTGTCAGTGTGAGGTGGAATGTACTCCGCTGTGAGAATGACTGATAAACTTTCTCAAGAGATAATAAAGACGGCATCCAATCATAGAGTGACCTAACTTTGGATAACAGCCCATAGAAATTATCTCCACATTTGAGTGCCATTTGTTGTTGGTCATGAAGCAGACGCCTCCCCACTGCTCTTCCCCGAGGTTATAGTCCGGTCCTGGCAGTAAATGAAGCACCCCTCTGGAACAATGGCCAAGTCTGGGATCATGGGGTCATGCAAGTCTCTGTGAATCCAAAATATTGCAGTTTAAATGTGTCCCATTGGAAAGCCTTCTAGGTTTTGAGTTCCTCCAGTTTATAATCTAGTGAGCGAAAGCCAATTTTCACAGTTCCTCAGCCTGACTAGAATTCTAGCTTATGACCACTGTTTTCTTTGTCTGGTCAATTTTCCAGGTACGTCAACAAGTAATGTCAGCCAGGGATATTCCCCATTGGTTTCTGGTCGTGGTGAAAAAGCGGTGTCCATCCACCAACTTTGTAATGTGCAGAAGTTGCTCTTTGAAATATAAAAGAAACACACACTTGAGGTGCTTATCACTGGCAGTAGACTGATGACGTTTCCGCCTTTGGACTTTCTTCAAGATTGTTGTTGTTGATGTTTGTTGAGCGTGTGTGCGACACTTGTTTTCTACAAACAGAAGTTGTTCTTTACCATACTGTATAATAGGGCACGATTTGGCAGTGTGCATGTTGCGATAAAGTCAAAAACAAGTAAAAAAAAGACGCAAAATAAGTTGAGAATAGAGTAGTAATGTGCAATGTACACAGATAACAGCAGTGAGCATTTAGCTCAAAGCACTGATGTGTCTCACAGGGCTGCTACCATGACTGCAGGCCACTGCTTATAAAAACAAGTCCTCATACAACACAGCCCATAGTTAGGAAAGCAATAATAAAAACTTTTTTGTCTCAAGTTATTTGATAATTTGCCTCTGGCCCCAATCTATTTATGAGATTTTTTGTTGCATGACAGCACCTGTCGTCAGTCTCAAAACTGGCAATGACAAACTGACTCAGACCAAAAGGTGGACACGATTTTTGGCTTGTTATTTCTACAATTTAACCTTGACAGGAAAGAAAAGGACATAATACCTGTCTGTCAGTCAGTCACTTGGTTGATTGATTGGTCGGTCAGTCAGACAGACGGTCAGACCACGAGAAACAGCAAATGGAGCAAAAGAACAAGTAAAGATCCAAGCGCAGATATCGCCGCACATGTAGAGGGAGGGAAAGGCGTGAGGTGGGGTCAGGCCAGGGTACACTGGGACTCTAATTAAATAATTACAGCCTGTGGTCAAAAAGCTGCGAAAAAAATGTGACAAGGTCGCTGTGCTTGTCAGTGGAGGACACTCTCAGAGAAAAATGGGAGTCGGAGCCGCAGTCTTCTTTTCAAACTATCAAAGACATGTTATAAAAAGATGATGAAACCAGAAAGGGAATCAAAAAAGACTTTGATATATACTGTATCAGAACTCTTCCTGTGATATGGCATTTTGTGACATGAAAGCTTTTTCACAGTCATACTTTTCTGTTTTCCCTAACAGTCGGTGCAGTGCATTAATATTGGCAGCCCCCAATGGCAGCTTGGAAAGGTCCAATTGGATTGGAACAGCACTTTAATGGGGATCAAATGGAACAAGCTCAAACAAACAAACATTAGGCTCTGAGTTAATGAGCTTGGCTGCACAATATAAATGACCTGCACAAGGCTGTCGTGTCCTTCTCTCTGTAGAGTGCAGCTGCACTGTCTAACATGTGAAACACAGCTTTCTGACAACAGGCAGCATGAAAAATGTATAGTTTGGGTGAGAGTGTGAATGAGTGAGCAGGTGAGTGAATGAGTGGACAGATTAACATTACTGGATTTAAATCTCCCACGCGTCTCTGGCTACCTCTATAAAACTTACTTCAGTTATTAGATAGAATTAAGAGCTCTGTTGCTTAATGTACTCAGTCCAGCCTGGTCCAAACATAGTCCATAGTGTGGTTAGATGACATGGATGAAAGCTGAGATTATTATAGTGTGTCTTCAAGAGTTTTGCATCTTTTTTATCGCAGTTGGACGTGCCTAAAAATACTCACATAACAGGAGACACCTAGGAGGCATCCTAATAAGATGCCGAAATCACTTCAACTACTGTAGCCGCTTTTGTTGCAAAGAAGAAGCAGCTCTACTTTACGTAACCCCTGGATGTCTGAGCTCCTCACCCTATCTCTAAGGCTGAGTCCAACCACCCTACAAAGGAATCCAATTTAGCCTCCTTGTGTCAGCGATCTCACTTCCCAAAGCTAATGACCATAGCTGAGGCTCAGAACATAAATGGACTGGTGAATGAAGACTTTCACCCTCAGGTTTGGCTCATTTTTCACCACAACGGATCAGAACAACACTTGCAGCACTGCTGATGCCACGCCAGTCAGCCTGTTCACCTCACACTACATTTTGCCTTCACTTGTGAGCAAGACCCGAAAATACTCAAACTCTTTCGCTCGAGAGGTAACTCTCTCTCAACCCAGAGGCGGTAATCCATAGTTTTCCAGCAGACACTCCGACCTCGTCACATATTGACGTGCTTGGTCATGAACTTTCCACATCCACATACGATGTGCAAGGTACCCTGGGTGCATTGGTTGTTGTCATTCTGGGACACTGTCAGGTTCTCTTCTTTCAAGATACGCTGCGTTTTCACAGGAAATGTAATGTTTACATACAGTCTCTTTCAAAATAAAGGCATTACCCCGTCGTGTTTCCCCCTGATGCCGCCAGGCACTGTTAAACTATAACAGCAACCGACTGCATATCATGCCGACGTTAAAGGACGCCTTGTTTCGTTGGTTTCTGACGCCCCAAGTCACTGCCCAAGCATTGTATTTCGACCACTTTGGAATGAGACCGTGTTCCACTTGTAGCAGCTAGAGGGTTGCAGTTAGAGGGGTCCTGCTACCATGACTACAATGTTCAATGGGAGTTGTGTCGTTAGGTTTTACTCTGACTTCCATCAGTCGTAGCTGCAAAGACTTCCTTTTTATGTGTAGAAAAATAATGTGGTTTGGCTTTAAAAGAGTTCTATTATATGACATAATGCACAGACGTCACATGACGTACCTTATGTGATATATGCCACATACTTAAAGTAAGTCAGCATCGCCTTTTCTGCCTTCACACCATACACAAATCCTGGTCACCTGTTGAAAAGCAGGCTCCCAGAAGGTGCGCTGGGCTTTGAAGCCAATTTTGGAAGTGGCTAAACAGTAGGATTACACCATCACGTGACGTCCTTAGGACCAAAAAAGCTTTTTCCAGTTGACTTACATTGTGAAAGAGATGTCTGTATATAAGTTGACAGATGTTTTTGAGTGAAACTCCTGCAAAACGCCCCGTTTCACTTCCCGGATTTGATCTATTTGGTTTGATAATATTCAGAGAGTCTAAAAGAGTGGTATTATTGAATGATTTTATCCCCTCTGTCATGGTCCAGGGTTTTCTGTTTGTATTCTTCCTTGTTTCATGCTCATTCATGTTTAAGCTGTCTTCTGTTTTTTTGTTCCTATGTGTCATGACTGCTTTCATTTCCTGTCTTTGTGTATTTCCAGCCTTAGGCTTTGTCAGCCCTGCCCTGATTAGTTTCACTCACCTGTTCCTACTCCTAATTAGTGTCTTTCCCTCATTTACCCAGCTGCACACCTGCCCTGCATTAGCCTCATTAGTCCCTCTCTGCTCTTGAGTTTTTCCCAGCCTATTAACTTCCTGCCTGTTCTTCTGCCTCATCACTTTGTTCCCCTCACCTGAGCTTCTCCGCCCTTTTATCCACCTGCACTTCATCCCCTCATCAGATTAGTTTGTATTAGAGACCTGGTTTTCAGTTCAGTCTTTGCTGGATCCTTGATTTGGTTGTGTGATGGTCAGTTGCTGTTTCCTGGAATAAAGCAAGATCTTTTTGAGCTGTCTGCTGCATTTGGTTCCACCTTCTCCACACCACATAACACCCTCTTGAGTTAACAGCAAAACCAGAAGTAGCCGGCCCAGCTGGAGGAAGTCTTTAGTGTGCTTGCTCTAGGGGCCACACGGTGCCGATCGTCAAGGGTAATTTTATACAAGGTGGTTGAACTTTTTTGGCTTCATGCTCTTCATCCACTGAGCAACTTCCTTCGGAATGAATGGGCCCCACCCATTTTCAGTTGTGTTGACACTTCCGTGGATAGAAGTCCTATGTTTGACCCATCCGCCACCCCAGCCACCCTCCCTGTGTAGACTGTCTCAATCTTTATACGATTATGTCAGCTGTCTTACTCTGTTACCATATAACAATAAACACTGTTGTTTAATATGCTGATAACGGCATTCTGAACATACTAGTTGCTATAGCAGGACCCTTCTAACCCATATATATGATGTAGATAACCACTAATATTTATTTAAGTGAGTGATAATACTTAAACAGTGTGTTCACACTCACTGTCTAATGAATTTATTAGAACCACATCATCTGTAAAGAGCAGAGATGCATTTCTGAGGTCCCCAATCTGGACATACATCTTCACTGCACAGCTTTTTGAATATTTCATTCTAATTGGTCAATTATAGCTTTCTATGCTTTGTTATTTCTGAAGAGCAGATGGCTGCTATGAATAACAGACCATTGCTATGGCCACAGATCTTATAATTGATGTTTAGCGGAAGCAATAAAATCATTTTTAAATCAATATTTTGCGTCCAATCATTGATTTCTTCAATAAGCAGTCGTGTAATAAGAGATCATGTAGAGTGAGTGGGTCATTATTGCAAAATGAACCTCTTCAGAATAACTCTTCATCTGCATCACCCTGACATGGTTCATTTCGCCATAATGATTCCGCTCGCTCTATATTATCCCTTACATACATATACATC
>JAPZEB010000020.1:32415716-32427050 GCA_029783705.1 Chaetodon striatus | reverse complement strand
GTGGAAGAGTTAAACTACAGCAAATCTACCTGGTTTGGTCGACTTAAGTGACTCACAAAGAGAGGTTTAAGCTATTTTTGAAAAAAAAAAACAAATTGACAATGTTCATGTGATACAACATTATAACAACATATAATACCAAAAATACAAATGCCAGCATAAAATGCCACTCAACTGAGTGCCCACTTATTCACAGTGCAGGTGGGAGTACTGAACTAAGGAGGATTACTCAGTTGGCCAGGTAACTTCTTAAATATCATGCAACAACTTCTCTTCTCTGAACATTTGTAAATACATAGCAATAATCAGTAGTTCTTAGTTATTGACACCCCTCATATATTTGAGTTTAGTTCCATAAATTCTGCCTAACAACTGCAATGCCTGGGCATGCCTTTACAGCGATTAGGGTGAACAGTAAAGGGGGTGGGCATGGTCAGTGGGGGGTCAATTATGGTAGAGAAGCAATGGCAAAATTAAAATAAAATCATTCCTTTACATTTATGACAAATACTTTGTTTGTAGTTTCAGTAGTTGACTACATTTTTTAAAAAATGGTTAAAAAAAATGTGAGTGAATTAACTAGTTAAATCACCTTGAAAAAAGGAATGTAAGTGAACTACCAGCAAGCTACTGCAAAATGTAGTTAAAGTAATCACATTTAGTTTACTACTAAAACTTACTACTACACTCCAAGCTACGGTTACAGCTCAACTATGGTTATGGCTTGACTCGGCCATTTGATTGGACTGCTGTCCTTGTCCCAGTATACAAGCATGAGAGGGAAATCGATTTATTAACCGAAGTATGTCCGACTCCACTATGATAGTTAGTGATATGCCCCCTGCTAGCTTGTTAGTATTGGATCTTTTTCCGGTTGACCTATTACATCACCGACCAAACAATCCACAAACAAGTTAGCAACGCAACAGTTAGCTAGCAACAAACTGGTACCATGGTGGACAACTTCATGACTCTGGATGTAGATTTCACCATGTTATTACAGTGTTATTTTTACAGTCTATGGTTATTACCAGCTTCTTCTTCTGTTAAACATTTAATGCTATTCGACTTCAGGGTCAAAGCCCAGGGCGGAAACTGTGGAGCACGTGCAAACCACTTAGGCCAGTTTAGGTCTGTGTACATGCAGAATCTGGGTGTGTTGGTGTGACTTTGAGAAATTTGATTTGGTACGATTTCAGAATACGTGCTTACATGTATTTTAAAAGTCTGGTTTTAGTCAGAGTAACACAATAAATTGTTTTTTTCTAATATCATGTAAACGTACTGAGCGAAAACAATGCTAGATATGCATTAATGGGAAAAAATGAGATAAGGGCATTGATGCCTGGGCATGAAACCAGGCTAAAGAGTAAAAAGGACACTGGGAAATGGATGCAGCTGTTGTTTTTTTTTTTTTATTTGTTTATCTTTTTTATGTAATTTGTTCAGTGTTGTGTGCACCACAAACAAAATTCCCTTCACCTCCGTTATATTGGTTATGACAGAAAGACAAACAGCTCGAAATGGAGGCAAATGAAAGCAACACTGTCTGCATGGCCAGATACCACTAAGAGTAAACAGGTACATTTGTGTTTGTTGTCCTTTACCCTTTTTGTAATTTGTGTGAACTGACCCTTTAATAAAGAATCGCCCCGTCTGCAGATGCAGCACAGAGGATACACATTTACAAACGCTGTACTGCATGGAAATAAATTCTATATGAGTTCCCGGGGAACAAATTTAATGACAAGCAGCTGGATGATATGAAATTTGACACATGATGTTGTGCGTGAAATAACATGCCAGGTAGCTCTTATTGTAGCACGGCAGTTACGTCACGGAGCTGCAGGACGTGTGACCTTTACTATGAAACACCAAGGGTCTTCATATGGGCTCAAACAGGAAGAGGTAAATAGAAGTGACAGGCTCATATACCTCGCACCACTTACTTCAGAAACCTGCGGTTTATTCAACATGTCTCTTGGGTCTGCTTCTCTGTCAGCCTCGGCTTTACTTTTGGGGGTTCTGTTCAGGGAGGGTGACAGGGAGTATGTATTGTAGTCAAAACAATTTGCTTGTGACATTTTGATAACTACTATTTTTCTTGCATGACGAGGAGTATGCCAGTATGCCATTTGATTTTAGAGCAGGATGCGGGCTATGAAGTCTGAAAGAAAGCTTACAGTGGTGAGAAAAATCCTATTATTTTTTATGTCTAACAGAAAATGATGAGAGTATACATAACAGAAACAATACAAAGGGAGAGAGATGGTAAAAGCAGGGACGCGGTTGAAAAGCACAAATCTTTTGAAAAAGTAAAAAGGTGAGAGGTGTAAAAAACAGTCGGGAGCAAAAGTCAACCTGGATAAAAACGAAGAGATCTAAAGTACGACAGGTAGATAGATCAACATGAAGGTATAGAGGGGAGAAAGAAAGTGAGAAACAGGGAAAAAACAAGCCAGTGATCACGTCTTTGAAAGCAACACAGAGAGAGAAGAGAACATTGCTAAGTGCATACAGTGTCAAAAAGCATGAACATCTGGGTTGTCATAAGAAATGGGCATTTCGTGTTCTCCCCTTGGTCGCTGTGCAGTGGATCGTGGCTGTTGACCTCCATGTCAGATCCTGGGCTCCCGTCCATCACCTAAGGGAGACATATTAATGTGGCAGCATGTTTTAGCTCATCCATCACAACATCAGATGGCCCACGCAGTGCTCAGGTAAGGACACAGTCTAGTCACTCAGACAATTGATTAATCAGACCTCGTCTGACTCTTAAAAGGAAAGACCATGGCGTATTGAAATGGTTATTTGGTCTCTGAGTAGCCAAAGTAGATGAGCTGAAGTGTGTTTATTGCTTTTATGTTAGCAGCTGCACCACAAGGTTAGGTTGAATAAAAAAAATTAATGGACAACCAAAACATAGAAACAAAGTGTGTAAAGATGCTTTTTTTGCAGGTTGAGTATGTGTGTTTGTCTGGCTCTTTTTTGTATGTCTCCTCTGAGCACCTCTACTTGAAAATGTCTTACATTTTTAGAAAGGCGTAGGCAGTGTTAACTTTGTTGATGTAAACTATGATGAAAAAGTTTTGTCAGCAGCCTTTTTCATGACAAAAACAAGACAATGACGAGCTTAAAATTGGTCTTGATAATAAAAACTAAGACAAAATCTATCTTTCATTTTTGTTGATGAGAGGAGGTGTGACGAAAATGCAAGTGGTGGACTATTGGACACTGAAAGCAGAGAACAGCCGAGCTAGCAATTATCAAATGCCGCATGAGCAACTGGTTAGCAAACTCCAGTAAATGGTCGGTACCAGGATGTTTTGCTAGCGGCATCGGCCATTGTTGTGAGTTGTGAGCAGAATTTCAGTGGTAAATCAGCAGCCGCGTGTGTCTCACTGAGGATGGTGGAGCTGTTGAAAGGATTTGTGGAGTTTGTTAGTTGCAGCGTTGGCTGTTAGCACCTCCGCTTGTTAGCCAGTGAATGGCAGCGGAGCAAGCAGCCACCAGCCACCGGACTTCACAGCTGATCTCTCCGCAGGAGTCCACTTACAGCCGGACTGTCTTGAGAAGGTTTATGAGTTGATGCTGTTTAACAGAAGAAGGCAGTAGAAGGCTGACTTATCTCTGAGTGTAGCTGTGTTGTAGAGAAAACAGTCTGAACTCCATTTTCTCTGACAGACATGAAAGTTTAGTTTTAATCACCAACTCCGTGAGAGGACAGAAGTTGAAACCTCCTGACTGTTATGTTGAAGATAAAAATAAAAAATCAGGCTTTAAATATTTTTCTGCTTCTCAACAGTGAGATTGCTAGGTCAGTGTTTACAATGAACCTGGGTACAAATCCCTACTCGATCAGAAGTGTGTGCTCGTAAATCACCTCTTTATCCTGTCAAACATTGCTGGAGAAATGCAAGTTTGTAAGTGTGTAGAAATTATTTGTGGTTGTAGAAAAAAAAGTTGTCTAAATGAAGTTTTTATACAACCAGCCAGCTTGATTCTTATTTCCAATACATGACTTACCCCCACTGGATTAGTTTAAAGACTTAAAAATGTACAGAAGACATAATGACTAAAAGTAAAATGTAATTAATTTTGGTTGACTAATACTAATAAGGATAAAAATGTGATACTAAAATGTGACTAAAAGTATGAAGTTTTTTGTCTCAGCACTAAGACTAAATCTAAAATATCTGTCAAATTTAACACCAGGCGCAGGTGTCGTTATTGCCTTTGTTTTAGTTACTGTCCATCCCAATGTCAGTCAAAAACTATATAACGACTAGAACAAAACAACACATTCTCACTCCGGCCTCGTCACATATCGACGTTTGGTCATAGACTCTCCACGTCCAGATACAATATACAAGGTACCCTGGGTGTGTTGGTTGTTGACGTTCTGGGACGTGTCAAGTTGTGCCTGTTACATGCATTGTCTTCTTTCAAAATACACTTCTGTTTTCACAGGAAATTTACATACAGTCTCTTTCAAACTAAATATCAATAAAAGTAAGTACAACACTGCAAACTGATGTGTTTTTATTTCCTTTAACAACTAATGTAAGTGGTAGGGTTTAGGCAACAAAAGCTTGTGGTTTGATTTCAGAAGGAAGGGTTTGGCTGTATAATCTTTCTTGCCCACCCTGCTCAGACTTTCACCACCTTAACTGTTGTTATTGTCCCACAGCTCTTCCCCTTGACGTCTCCGGACGCCTTTTAAACTACAAACAGCGACCAGCTGCGTAACATGCCAACATCAAAAGACAGCTTTTTTCGTCGGTGTATGATGGTGTCTCTGCCCAAGCGTCCCTCTGTTAACATAGCGTTAAGTTACATGTAGCTATCTCGCTAACGTTAGTCTTATTTGTTGACAACGATATCTTTAATAGTAATAGCTATGTGTAGAGTGCCATTTTAAAAAAGCATTGAGAACTCTTTTTGGGATAAGGCAGCCTGTTCTCACTCACAACTTGTCAAGTGCTGCTGCTCCGTTGGTGACGTCAGCATCATAGAGTGATGCACAAAGGCCCCGTTGCTGATATGCACCAGGCATGTCAGTGTTTGAGGAAGCAGGCAACAACCCTACTCGTCAAATACTGCTGCTTGGTCAGTGGACATCGGCATTGGACATGGAAACATAGAGGCACCCTTTGCAGCGGTTTGATACGCACCGGTCTGTTTGTAAAGCTGCAAAAAGTAAAAGGTGAAAAAGTCCATAGGGCGGGGAGTGTTGGTGGACGAGTCAAACTCCAGACTTTTACCCCAGGAGCCCATTGTTCGGTTCCTGTTTTAATTTTCAGCCAAACTATGATGTTTTTTTTTTAACCTAACCACATGCTTTTGTTGCCCAACCCTAAAAGAATAAAACCCGCCACACCTCTCTGTGACTGATTTTCAGCCTGGCAATTTCCTGGCACATCTAACATACCTCATCTTCTTTTATATGACACCTGCATGGGAGGGGCAGGGGAGGCTCTAAAGAGGGGGAGAAAGTTATTAGGCTTATCGCTGTATTTTCTTTGTCTCTGTGGTTGACCCCTTCATTTTCGAGGGGATTTGCTCGAGGACGACAGCTATCACACTGGTTTGGGAAAATGTTATCACCTTTTTTTTCCCTCCTGTGTTTCACCACCCTCCTTTGCCTCTCCTTTCTCTACCTCTATGTGTACTATCTATGTCTCTTATCTTTCCCTTTCTCCCTTTTATAAATTACTACCTCCAGTTCACAGGAAATGACAACAATCCCGCAGCAGCATGAAGAGAGCTTCTCATGTGAAATCAGAATGCACGTCATGTGCCAGCACATCAAAAGCACGCTGTGTTGGCATGCTCATCCGCCTCACAGGACACATTAAGGATGCTTGCTTGTAAAGCTTTCCAATGGTGGATGCATTTAAATGAAATGTAAAGTTAAATAGCAATTTTTTTTTTCATGCTCAAGATTAGAAATGATCTCCCATCTCCTGGTAGTGGAATACAAGTGTTTGAGCAGATGTGGTTGTTTTGTCTGGGGCCATTACATAATGAACTGTGTCCATGCAGTGCCCCCTTGTGGCTGCATGTGACAGAGTCCTCCTTTGACAAATTATAAGTTGAAGCTTTTAGACATGTTTTCATTCAGAGGAGGAAACAAATCAAATCTTGCCTTCTGCACACTCAATCTGAGAATCCCCTGCAACTTTTAATAGTGCTATTTTAACTGAATTATTGATATGATTTAAAGATACAAGCTTCTGAAGGTATAAAATCAGGAATCCACAACTCTGCCTCTTGTCATTATTTTAAAATGTGTACCATAACGTAAAGATGGCAGCAATACTGGACATAAACTGAGTATAAATGTAAAATCAGTGGAGGTGGGTGTGGCTGGGTGGGGGGCTGAGGACAGTTAAGCTCCAGCTAAGCATGAATCATACCCTACAGAGCAGTTATTTTCGAGCTCGACATGATACAAGCTCACAGTGCAGCAGTTGGATGGCTCCGAAAGCCAAAGCAAAAGCTTTTCTTCTCACCATCCCGTCGCCTCGGGCTCGAGGAGGCTTTTTTTCGATGGAGGTGAGTTGAGATTTTTCCGAAGAGGAATAACATCAGAAGCTTCTCCACCTTTCCAAAAAGGTCAAATATCATTCAGTTCCTGCCTAGCTGAAAGCTAAAGGAGAGGCAGCACCTAAAAAAGCAATACTGGACTCCCAGGACTGCTTAGTTCTCTCTGCTGGCAGCGCCACTGTCCACGCTTTGAAGTGAGAGCGCTGTGTGTGTGTGTGTCTTTCATCTGCACTGTGTGAACCTATAGTCAGATCTGTTACTCCTGCTCCTCTTTCTCTCTCAGGCTCTCACATTCATAAACACATGTGCAGGCATGGAAACACACAGAGAGAACATCAGAGTCGAGGTGTCCCTCCGATACACCAACCGCCTACACACTTACACACCTGAGCGGCCTCAGGTGTGTTAGTGTGTTGGCGGTGGAGAGATTACCTTCAGGTCATTTGCTGACATTCCATTGAGAGACGCTCATTGGCCGATGGGAGCAGCTTGCTCGGGCGTTCTCACTTGTACAGTAACTGCTCGCTTTTTGGGTGATTCAAGATCTGTCAGATGCGGAGGAGGGCCGCAGAATGGGGGGGTAAACAACACAGGACAAGATGAGATGTCCAAATGGCAGGTTTGTGTTACTTGTGTGGTATTTGAGTGCAGGGGCAAAGCAACAAAGAAAAGATTAGATTAGTTTGTCTAACAGTTTTCAACAGCGCGCTCAGCAGTGGCCATTTGCAAAATGTCACTAAACACTTCAAGCTATGGCAAACGACAAATGTCAACGAAAAAATCAACTATGGCACGCTGACTCAGATTGAGTGCAGCCAAACGATAGAGGCAACAGCTGAGCGTTTATCACTCTCCAAGCCAGCAACACATCCGATTGGCACGGTGGGTAAACTTGGCTCCGCTACGCCTCGCCACAGCCACGGGAACAGGCGGGAAGAAGCAATCGACTTTGAAAAAGAAAAAGAGGAGCGGGAAAGATTGGGAGACAGACGGGGATAAGGGGATGTGTGTGTGTGATTGCAAGAGTCTGATCAGGTTTTTATCTGTACTAAGCTGGAGAGTAATTTCCTGTGGTTACAATGTTGATGTGGAAAAGCAACACACACTACGTACTTTCCAGAGCCTTTCTTAGTACCTGTTGCCAATGGAGACAGTTTAAAGTGAATTCTGGTATTTGTCAACCTGGGTCTCATGCTCATGTTTTGTCCATCTGGCAAGGGCGACAACAACCGGGACCACAAGAAACACTTCTCTTTGAGTCTGACCAAAAGTAAACACTGGAAGTAGTCCCCTGAGCCGTGGCAGCAAACTGAACAGAATAGCTTCCAGGTGAGGTTGCCAGCTGATGTACCTGCTATATTTGTTCGCACATGTTAAAACTAGTGTACCTGACCAGCCAGGCTGCTTTTCTCTGTTAAGCTGCGAAACTTGACCTGGGTTTGGGTTTGGTCATTTTTCTAACCAAGGAAAGATTGAAGGTGAAAGCATAGCCATTGACCATTAGCTGACCATTAAATGGTTAGTTCAGATTTTTGGATGTGGGGTTGTGTGGGGATCTTATCCATAGTCAGTGTATTACCTTCAACAGATGTCTGTCAGCACACTACCAGTTTGGAGAAGCATCAGGAGCGCAGACACGGAAGCTATGCAATGTACGGCTATGAATGGGGTGGCGAAAAAAAATACTTTAGCCACGTAAAAAAGGGTGCAACAAAGTCCGACCTAAAAAACTCTGTAACAGGTTAAGTGGACACTATATTGAGAGTATTTTCACTGCTTTACCTTTCCATCAGACAGTCCATTCTGACAGGGAAGGTGTTAATGGCTTCAGTTCACCATTTATGCTCTCATGAAAGCCACCAGAGTCCTTTTACAAAAACTGTAATTTTGGCACCGTCAACACAGGAGTTGCAGGTCTATCACTGCCTCAGTTAGGTAGTTAATTTTTGTGTTATTGTGCAACTTTAATGATTCCAAATGAACCCTCTTAAAGGCCAAATACACACAATAACACAAACTAACTGATCGAGTTAACAGTAGACCAGCAGCTCCTGTGTTAGGTGATGTTAAATCCCTGTTTTTCTCAATAGAGTCTGGCTGTAGAGGGAGTGATATAAAGGCTAAGGTTCCCCATTAGAAATTGTTGTCTGATGGTAAGGTAATGCAGTGCAGCTATTCTAAATAAAGCAACACTTATATTGATGTTCTTTAGTTGGGACTTTATGTATATGGCTGTAATAAGTTTTGTTGCTGACCCCTCCACAGCAGTACATTACTTAGCTTCTGTGTCAGCACTCCTGCCTGCTTTTCCAAACCAATTGCTATCTGCTTTATGTAACACAATGACTATGGATAAGTACCTCATACAACCCCTCTTCAAAGGATCCAAACTATTTCTTTAACTGACCATTGAATCTGATGTATAGTAAAATTAAGCAAAAACAGGAGTTTATTTGGAGTTGTGTTTCAGGCCCGATGAGAAGGGGAATTTTCATTCTCCTTTTAGCTCTCTTTTGGTCTCCACCAACTCCAAATTAAATTTCTGGATCTTTCACTGTTCACCAGC
Source organism: Chaetodon striatus (assembly GCA_029783705.1). Classification (NCBI taxonomy): domain Eukaryota; kingdom Metazoa; phylum Chordata; class Actinopteri; order Chaetodontiformes; family Chaetodontidae; genus Chaetodon; species Chaetodon striatus. Next base: position 32,417,935 of record JAPZEB010000020.1, on the reverse strand, counting down.
AAGTTGCTAACTTTGTCTGTGTCCCATCTGATGCTGGGCTGGTAGGGTACAATCAGTTTATCTTGCCTTTTTAACTGAAGACAGCAGCCGAACTTGACACTTTTGAGAGCACAGAGGTTTCACCAAAAAAGTCAAGTTTTGGGCCACAAAACCAAAACAATAACCTAAATGAAGCTAAAAAGCTTTGTTGAGGTGAAGGGAGCTACAGCTAAGCCTGGTGTGTCACGACAACCAACCCCTTCTTACAGTATAAATCTGTAATTTCATCCATTGTTAACAAAAGCAAAAACATTGATTCAATAGCTTCAAACACACGGGTACAGGCCGGGTGCGGGGTCTCGTTTCAAGCAAGTGGAGAACTCTGGAGTATACCAGTTGGTTGTATTTTGTGTGAGGCTGTGGTGTGCTTTTGATCACCAGCCGTAACACATGGGGAACAGATGCGGTGTGACACACCTTCTGCAGCACATAGCGTCCATTATAATCAATTGACGTTGCTACACTGAACTTGAGCTACTCATTTTTTATTTTTTTCCCTACACATGGCTGCGCAGCCCTCCAACAGCTAAAAACGACACAGACCTATGAAAAAAACAGCACAATCCATTGAAAACTGATTAAAATAAATACCTCATTGTACTGCACCAGAGGCAGTGTGACGCAGCAGAGCAACCTTGTGGCTATTTTTACGTTTCACATTAAAATCAATCAAATCAGTGCTTCCTGTACTTGAAACGATCCAGATAAAAGAGCTGTATGTAACTCTGGAGAAAGATATATATGATTGTTGAGTCTCATTCCCAAGTCCAACCAAACCACCGGCCAAGAGAGTTGATATTTGACAATCAAGGAATAAGACTCAAAGGTCAACTATCTTTCTCCAGAGTTACATACAGCACTTTTAATCAGTTCAGTACCAGTTTGTGTAACCTATGCTTCCAAACCCTGCATATCCAACTGCATTATCACTTGGCAAAACTCAATATGCATACAGTGAAGCTGGAGGGCAAACACATGCTACAAAAAAAAGTCTGTGTAACACATAAAAAAAACCCACTCCGCCCCACCTAAGTGACACATATCCATGCAGCATGTATTTCAGCAGTTAACCTGTGTGGCAGCAGCAAACATGGGACAATGATTGGAGTCTGCAATCTTCTGAATTGCAAAAATAAAGTGAAGGTACGCACCATGTTTTATCAGTGGAAGGGAATCCACTATACAATTTATTACAGCAGCTATGTAGATTTCCAGGGGGACTACTTCCTGTATTTATTTTCAGCTGTCAGAAGTGTTAAGTTTTTCCGTCCACCAATTTGATGCATCAAAGTCGATTTACAGCTGCTGGGGAGTAGCCTACTACTGCATATGAAAAGAGATGTTCAAAGCCTTAAGTGTCTCCAAAGGGGACTGTGAGGTCAGATGAATGTCCTCAAGTGATGTCACTTGTAGAAGACTAGAAGTTTGAAAATGATAAACCAATCTGGTTGTGTGGACTGAGAAGACCTCTCCTTATCTCTGCCTGAGGCTACAGGCTTGAGGCTACATTAGCTGCTACTAGCGTAGCACACCTGAATCTCAGGCCAGACAGTAATGTTTGTGCCAGGTGTTGTCAAGGATGAGGAATATGCTTTCTCTGGTTGTGCTGCCTCAATTTTGAGCATTTTTTATTTAAATTGTTTCAAGTCGAGGGTCTTAGGATGAAGGCTGCCCTTTGTCCATTGAGAGAAATGTACAATTTTGAGCTGTATAAATAAAAGTGCCTCCACCAAAAGTTATATTTGACAAAAATATCATAACAAAACCCAGTTTGACAAATACAGAAATGTCCTTTTTAAGAAGGACAATGGCCCTGAGTCGAACCCTGACTGGCAAAGATCACAGCCCCGTGCTTTCCTACTGTGTAATCCCTGAGTGCTGCCTTGTTGGTGCGTACATGAAATGACCATCCCGGCATGTGAATCTGTGTATGTGAGTGGGCCTGTGTCTAACGGTGCTTTCACACCTGTCCTGTTTGGCTTCGTTCAATCGAACTCGAGTTCGTTTGTCCCCTAAGTGCAGTTTGTTTGGGCAGGTGTGAACACAACAATCGCACTCGGAGGTGGTCTTGGTCCAGTTACGACTGAAAATTGGTGCGGTTCGTTTGTGGTGAGAACGTGTTCCGACCTGGATCTGAACCAACTGCAGTCACATGACGCATTGTTTGGGTTAAACATGAG
>JAPZEB010000020.1:32360747-32370806 GCA_029783705.1 Chaetodon striatus | reverse complement strand
ATCTACCATGACTACAACTATTATTCTCAAAAGAAGCTGCAATCAGAACAATAAAGATGTCGTTTCTTGATGTTTTCAGTAAGATACTGAGCGACTGACCTGATTTGTCCCTGCAGAGTGATTTGACCGGATGTGAAATATCCATAGCAACAGCCAGTCATTCATAACCATGCCTAGTTATTCATATACAAAGGGCCGCTGAAAGCCTTAACAGACCAAATAGAACCAAATATTCAGTAAAGCTGTGTGATAATCGCTGCTAACTTGTGTTTGCAAGTGAATGGAAAAAAGTCTGTTATACCAATGAGAAGGAGAGTGGGTTAATATTAAAGTACAAGCGTTGCTATGGTGACCCACAGCCATTGATAGAAAGCATTTGATTGCTTCTGCTGCTTCTTTTTGGAACTGAACAGATAGAGGAGAATTTAAGAAGGCAGGATCATATTTGAACCTTTCCAGTGATGTTTGTCCTCCATACCTGGGCTTTTGGGAAATGCAGCTGGTAAACTACCTTAAGTGAGATTTATTATCCAGAAAACTGTCACCGTCACTTATTATGTACTCACTGTTTATATGAAGGTAAGAGAAAGGTGTGACTTACTGAGGAACAGATTATGCGTTCTAAAGTTGCACCTCTGCAGGCTGTTGTTCTCAGGTGTGAAGCACCAGAGCACATCCAAACAGTGTTCGCAGAGTTGGTTGCATAATTGAGTCTGCCGAGTATGTGGGAGCTCCACTTCTGTGCTCCCGATTGACTGAAAGTGGGCCAGTGTCTGAGGCTGCACAGGCTGATTCGATGGAGCGTCTGGCTCCACTCGATGTGAATTGGATTCTGTATCCAAACGCAAAGCGGGGACTGATCCGAAGAGAGCTGAAGAGACATTTTAACAAAGTTTCGTAGCTGCCTCGGATCAGATCGGATCACGGTAATATCACGGGATATGCCTCAGGTTATTGAACGCCAAATAAAGGCATCTGATATTTAATGCAGCATACAGACCACCAGCTGCCCTCAGAAATATTTCCTTTTTTTTTCTTTCTCTTTGTGTGTAGGAGCGCAAGAGCTAGAAAGACAGAGCTTCAATCAGGCCTGAGCAGTTGCTATGGAGTGACAGAAACACATGTCTCAGGGTCAGGTGGCATTGTTAAGAGTGCGTGTCAGTGGCGTCCATATACTTCCTCCTTCTCAGCAGTGTTTTCTGAGGCAACAGTCGGTTACTTACTAAGGGGGTAGCTGAGGTTGCACACATACACTTGTACACACTTATACATATGTGCAACCCTAACCCTCTTTTGCCCAGCAAGCATTAAAAATCGTGTGTGTGTGTGTCTGTGTGTCTGTGTGTGTGTGTGTGTCTGCAACCAGCCCTTTCATCCTTATCCTCATGACAGGTCACCTTCAAGGCAGCGCCCACATAATGACTCCCAGCCAGCGCTGAATAGCATCTTGCCTGCTTTCAGTCAATACACACTGCATATCATTACGCCTCCCCATCAGCCTGCTCTCTTTCACTGCCAAAGAAGCATCATTGGATTACATTGTGCTCCACTGTATGCGGCCTCGCCATATTATTACTTATTTATTACTGTTGTGTAATCCTGCTCGTGAAGAGAATGCTGTAACAGCGGGAAGACTAGTGGGCCGTAGTGGATGACGTCAGCCGAAATTCATCATCTCGGCAGTCTCACCTTTCACTGCCAGGTCATCACGGTTTAAATTATTGATAGTGCGGTGTCTCTACAGTAGGGTAAACCCAGGGTAGGAAACTAGAGAGAGATGTTCCTTTAGGGATAAAGACTAGTCAGTCTACTGCTTATAGCCATAATCTGTAATGCATATTTGTTATTGTATTTGTATGTTGTTATGCAATACAGTTGTGGTAAAAGGATTAATAAACAAACAACTGAAAGATGACAATTCTGATAATCAAATAAAGGTATACTATGCAGGATTTGTCAGTTACTGTAAGCCAGGGGTGTCAAACATATGGCCCAAGGGAGCCAAAACCGGTCCACTAAAGGGTCCAATCCGGCCCCCAGGATGAACCTTGCACACCGAACAGTGATGCACTTGTGAAGGCTAAGATGGGATAGGTTTCAGGAGCAAGTTAAACACTGAGTAGCTTTCTTCATGTAAAATGCTGCTTCAGAGGTTTCTCCACCGCGACCAGAATACAGTTGTTTTCTTTTACTTTAATTTGGTGTGGTGATGTCAGGAGTACGACAGAGGAGTGGAGATATGCAGAGGTATATTATGACAATGAGTAGTAGTCAGACTGAAAGTGGTAAAACTGAGAAATATTGTTGAAATTGCATTTATTCTTCTGAAGACATCACAGGCTGTTTTGTCAATGGATTAGCATTTTTAAAATGAACTCCTTTAAACAAAAAAAGAGAAAAAAATTGGAGGCGTTTGTTATTTTTAGGATATTGTGCAATGATTTTACTGGTCTGGCCCAGCTGTGATCAAATCGGACTTTATGAACTAAAATGAGTTTGACACCCCTGCTGTAAATGTTATAGCCAATGAAAGTGAAAGTAAAAGCGAACTTCATTTGCAATTTTTTTTTTTACACAGTGTCCATGAGTTTTGTAGCATCCTTCCGCTTGGATGCATTAGGTATGGCACCTAGTCACTACTTTGTTATATAGACTCATGCAGTGGGCCCAGAAAAGTCCTGACCATGGCAAAATAAGAAGAATATAAGAAAATACAGGCAGAAGGCAGAGACTCTGTATTTAAATACACCGCCACACACTTGTAGTGGGTCGTAATTGAGAGGGATTACCTTTGTATGAGTCTATACATTGTTTTTTTTTTTTAGGAATATCCTGCATAGTGTATCTTTAATCATGTAAGTCCAGGGCTGCAACAAACAATTATTTTATTTTTGATTAATCTACCGATTATTATCTTGTTTAATCGTGTGCTCTATAAAACATTAGAAAACAGTGAAAAATGCCCAACATTAAATCTGATGTAACGTTATGTAAGACCAGGGAAAGCAGCATACTGTTGCATTTAATTAAGAACCATCAATAGCAGAAGAAAATTTGTATTAAATACAGTTTTAAGGTCATGTCTCATTATTTTTCGAAGGGATATAGGTCTTAAAACTTAGCATTTAAAGTACAATTAAGGCTTGAACTTTGAAGCAGGCTGATTTCAGTCCCATCCAGACATCCTGTCTTTAGAAGTTCTTTGGAAGCTTGTCTCATCTTTCTGTCATTCCTCTGCCCTCTCCTTCTTCCTTCTCCTCTTTCCTCTACAAGTTGCCTCCTCTCTTCTTGTTCCATATATGTCCCTCCCTGAGGTGTCTTGTCCTTATCCATTCCCTACGTTTAATCCATGTCCCCTCTATGTGGTGGCCCGCTACGTCAAAATTTGAAGACGTTCAGAGGAACTTGATTGATATTTTTCAATCTTAAGGCTTTTCTTTTGCACTGCAGTTGGAACTTTATGGGCCCATGATTAATCACAAAAAGAAACATTTGATCTGATCATTATTAGTTACAGCCCTGCAGTAAAGCAAACACTTAGGATGTTAGCGTAGTTCTAGTCAGTGGTGATTCAGACCTCTGATTCACCACCAACAACTTATTTGTTCAGCGATTTAAATAGGTCTGATGTGCTCATACCCAGCTGTTTCTTCAGAAAAACAGCTGCAGCAATGAAAACTTAACCACAACTAGGAATGGGGACATCATCCTACATAACTAGCAAGATACCTCGCTACATCCATGAAAAGTCGTGACAGGAAATTGCCATAAAAGTGGCGACAAGTCCTCTTACAACAACACAGCAGCACAGGTTGTTGTAAGAGGACCTGACAAAATAACAACTATTAAATCACCATGTATTTGCTATTGTTGTGGAAAACTGCTCCAAGCAACGACAGCTTGAGTTTCAACTGAAAATTACATCGGTGGCACTTTATACAGTATATTACTTTGTGATTCGGCCACACTTCCTCTCCCACATTAGGATGAAAAGTCTAAATGTTATTTTATTTTGCGTATTACCCAGCAGCAGTTTGTAACTTAAAAGATATTCTAATGAGCCCATATGTCTGTTCACTCAGACTGCAAACAACAAAGTTGCCTCAGGCTTTGCAACAGACCTGCTGTATGTAAGTAATAGAGCTGCAACCATTGATCAAATAATACATTAGCTGTCAACTATCAGCAACTAATCTTATAATCCATTAATCAGTTTGAGTATTTTTTAAGAAAAAAGTCATAATTCTCTGATTTCAGTTTCCTAAATATGAATATTTTCTGGTTCATTTACTTCTCTATGACAGTGAACTGAATATTTTTGGGTTGTGGACAAGACAAGACGTTTGAGGACAGGCTTTGGAAAACACAAATCAACATTTTTCAGCACTTAATAGACCAAACAACTCATTGATTAATCAAGAAAGTAACTGACAGGTTAATCAACATTGAAAGTAATCAGTAGATGCAGCCCGAGTATGTAAAGGCAAAGCTGGTGTGTGGAAATGTTGGACTTTTGGTTTGCTTGAGGCAAACATTTTATCATTTTGGGCAGAAAGAAGACATCTGTGAGATCATACAAATTCCTTTAAAAACCTTATCTGCTGCTGAACAGCAGATAAAACATGCTAAACATGAAAACAGTGTCAGGATGAATGATTGATACTAAGCTAAAGGGCAAGTCAGCGCAATGTTTAGGCTGTTACAGTGTTAACTATCATAAAAAAGCAGCCATCAAATAGCAGTTAATGTCAAGTAAACAGTTTTAAATTACAGGATCACCTGATGCTGCTTTGACTTGTGTCATTATGGAAACCCCCCACCATGCAACATTACCATAGGCACGCATCATCTATCAGTGCAGCAACACTAAAGCAATAGATTTGTCATGATGTTGCCTAGGAGCACATCAAGCCCTGTGGTCAACACCAACATAATGACTGATGAGTCTGTAATGAGTTCCTGTGGGTACCTGTCCCCAGGTAGAATAGCAGCTACAGTTACTGTCGCTGCCTCAGTGGTAGTCTCCCTGTCATTCAACCACACACAGCCTATTGGGTTTCACACACTCTGTATCTGCGTAGCATCTGTCACACATGTATAAACGCACATGCAAGGAACTGGAAGAACAGGAAATGTAATACTCTGCTAACTGCAATGTAAAAGCACCATATAAAAGCTGGGAGCGTATTGAGCACATAAAGCCATCCTGCCTGAGCTGTATTCTTATGCATCTAAGCCTAAATGATAATCTGTGTGATTAATCGTCACTATTACCGTGTGATTCATTAACAGTTAGTGTTACATCAGGCTGGGATGCCATTTTGTCATGAGTCAGTGGGATTGAATACATCATCCAGACACTGCTATGTAAACATCATTAAGACGTTGTTTGTCATTGCCCTCCAGGCTTGTTGGTGGCGTTGTAAATGACACTGTCTACAGATCCCGGCAGAGCAAAATCAAATAAAGAACTTAAGAGTAACAATTTACTCTGGTAATTTTCGTAAAAGAGAACATTCACACTTTTATTATTATGAGATGGTAATGATTTCAGTTATTCCAGCAGAACAAAATTAGTGTGAAAGCAGAACAGTCTACATGACCTAAAAATAATGTAAAATATGTTTTCTTAACAGATTGTTTTGATGATGGATCTTAAGTACAGCAGTACATTTATAATTTACACTAATGACTTTATATTTACACAGTGATAGGTTTACTTGAAATGCAAACATTTAAGACTTTGTTATTTTATGTCACACCCAACACTTGCCTGCATGCTTTCATATACCCAAAATGCCTTAAAGAGGTATTTCACTGCTGTAGAGATGGTCTCTTCATAAAACTGGGCCTTCACTTTGTGTCTCCACTTCCTCCTACTTGAGGCTAAAATATTCTAGATATAGCTGCTGCCATCTTGCGCTAGTGACGTCATTTCAAACCAGAGTCTGCGCAGTGGAGATATGTGCAGTATTGAGTTCTCTCTCGTACACCAGTTTGACCAATCATGAGCAGCACCACTGATCACAGGCACAATGATTGGCACCAAGTGGCAACCCGTGAGGCCGAAAGTGCCAAAAACTGCAGTTCTTTAAATGGCCATTTGAGGCTGGCTCTATGCCCTATGTTAAAATGCCTGACTTGACAGCAGAAATAAACATGTTCACAGGCTGGTACAACAAACGGTTTTGGTCTCTGTAGCTAATTTCAACATTTATAACTGTACAGGGGGTGAATTATTTTATGACTGAATCTTTTACACATTATTTAGGCCCAAAGTTCTGCATATTTAAGGGCAGGGCCGCTTGAGTGACAAGCTGTCTGCCGACAGTGTCCTCAGCTTCCAGGTCAGCTCCTCCCCTCACTCCTCCACAGCTCCAACCTCTCATCCAAAAATGGTCACTTCTGGCTCCAAAAAACAAGATAGCAAAGGCTCAAATTCCAGCCTTGAGGCTTTAAAATGGCAGTCCACAAACCAAATGGTGACATCACAGTAACTCCGTCCATTATCTATACAGTGTATGATTGTACATTTAGCGCCATGACGACAAACCCACTTTTTATAGCATCAAATAACTAGCTATAATCTAACTCTCGAACAACAGCAGCATGATGAGAACTATCTAAACTAACAGAAACCATCTTTGGGAAAATAGTATTTGATGTATATGTTGATCTTTTAGTTTGGTCCATATCCCACCTGTTAACATAGAGGGGGCGGGGTTAATGACCTATACTGCAGCCAGCTACCAGGGAGTTACCACAATGTTTTGGCTCAACTTTTTGGGAACTGTCGACTGTCTTTATATACATGCCTATGTTTATGTACAGGATCAGTATGGCGACTGCTTCATGTTCACAAATTCTCATACTACAGCCAAACAGTGCACTAAAATGTAATTTTTAAGATATTTTAGGAAAGAAATAAGCAATACAGGAACAGAATCTTGATTTATATTTGATCAGCACTGGCTAGTTTTACAGTTTGATCTGAGGTTGGTCTGAGTTTGAGAGACAGAGAGAGGGCTGGGTCTCTCTCTGTGTGCTTCTACTGTACACTCCTTGTGTCTGTGACAGCAGGCAAAAATGCGGAAGTATTATCTGTTGTTGTTGTTAGATCTGTAATCTGTTGAGTTGAGACATAAGCAGGCAGATATGGGTGCTGCTAAGATAGAGGGAAGTTTACCAGAGTTCATTTCCACATACTTTCCACATTGTTATGATATGAAGTCGGATGGAAATCGGCAAAGTATAACTTTAAATATTTCATATTTCAGACGGACAGATCACTGATCCACACAGGTTGTGTGTGTGTGTGTGTGTGTGTGTGTGTTTTCCCTAAAGTCTTCCAGGATGAGCGTTAAGCTGGGCTTTACATAGCAACAAGTACAGGCAGTGGGTTGGTATGTGGGCTACCTGTGCTTCAGAAGTACTGCTGCTGTTGTGACTGACTGCTACAGACTCATCATGTTTCCATGGAGTTTAGCATTGATGGTTATCTATGGTGGTGAACTGGGTCAATGGTACCTGCAAAGTCTAGTCAATAAAGAAAGGTCAGAGTAGAAAATGATTCCTTACATTCAGTTATTCACTATGCTTTACCTGTGTGTGAATCAGCATACTTTCATAAGCTAATTCTTTTGCAACTCACCACATCCTGCAAATGTGACAGTGCATTTAGACCTCTTGGCACATATTTTACTAAGCATAAGATACCAAACATTGATTATATACAAATATTATTCGACCCAGTTTCATATAATACAACTTAACTGTTACCTTATGAGACCATTTTATTTGGAGGGTAGCTTTTACAGTTGTTCCCCACAACCAGGAAGTTGTTTGCCAACCAAATCCTGAGCAAATATTTGAATAGTTTTCTCCCACCTATAAAATACTATTTGCATGGTAAACCGCTCAGGAGATGGTTGAAGAGTAACGACTACACAACTCAAGATAAAAAACACACACACACAAACACAGCTCAGCTCTCACTCACCGTTGTCAGCCAAATGAAATGGTAAGAGATTAGCTTACTGCTCCACAGAGATGTTCATTGGTGTATGACAGGTATTAGCCGCACACAAGCCTGTGTATTGTTGTTATTAGTGGGATAAAGACCTCTACGCTCTAGGGCAGAGGAATACAAGCTTCGCACCCTGTTTGCTCATAACAAGACATCCTTGACCTTTGGCAAAATGGCTCCTGTGAGGCTGTTAAAGCTGCTTTTTCTCAGATAACACACACACACAACGCTGTGTGCACAAACAGAGGTTTCTAAAAGGCAGTTGTCAAACTGATGTTAACAGGAGCCATTTTCAAGCTGTTTACATCAAGGGGTCACATCTCAGGCTCTGTGGACAGGAGCATATTCCAGGATTTGTGCTACTGAGGTAAATGAAGGACTGAGACCGGCCAGTGGGCTCGAGGCCGCTGTGGTCTATCTAACACTTTCAAACTACAATGTGAGATTTCAGAGTACAGGCTGAACCTTAAAGGTACAGTGTGTAAGAAATGGGGGATGTAGTGGCATCTAGTGGTGAGAACTGCAGCTTGCAACCAACTGAAACTTCTCCAGGTTAGAATTCTTTCAGTGTTCATTGTTCAGGAGGTTTTTAATTATCCACAGATGTCTCCTTCTCTCCAAAACAAACAGACCAGGTGATTTAAACCGCTACAGCACATAATAATGCCGATGCTTTCATGGTGGAGGGGTGGCTGTGGTGGCTAATGTGAAAAAGTTAAGGCCCAATCCTGAGCCAGTGTTTGGTTTGTCTGTTCTGGGCTACTGCACAAAGCAGCAAGCTAGTTTTGGAAGATGAAAGTGCTCACCTTCAGTGGCCGGAAATATTCCAATTACTTTGATTTTATCGAGAGAAAAGACAACAACAACATCCATACTCCAGCTGGTGCTATTAAGGCTCTTATCACTGTCAAAAACTCGACCTCAGACCTCCAGTCTGAAACACCTACTAAGACAGCACAATTACTTAAAGCTCCAGGAAATACACCCCACCACAAGTGAGCCCTCTGTGGCTACAGAGGATGGCTGTAGCCCTGCACTGGCTAAACAACCAAAACTGAATTATAATTGTGGACAGCTGCAGGCCACAAGTGTGTGGACGACATGTTGCCTGTTTCTTTTCTTCTTTTTTTTTTAAGATGTTTTTTGTTTTGGCTTTTATTGCCTTTATTACAGTGCATCAAGAGATTGACAGGAAAGGGGGAGAGAGAATGGGGATGACACACAGCAAAAGGCCACAGGTTGGAATCCAACCCAGGCCGCTGCAGAGTACTCAGCTTACACTCCACATGCTGAGCTAGAGGCTGCCCCCATATGTTATCTACAATTAATATTACTTATATTACTTTTGAAAAGAGTAATGGGTAATAAATAACATTTTTTTTAGCCCAACACTGTAGACCTAGCAAAAATTTTCTCCTCCACCTCAACATTTTTTAGCTAAACATTACAATTAGCACATTGCTACAAGTTACAAGGTTTTTCTACCCAGTATATGCACTTGCAAGGGATAGTTTGGATCATTTGAAGTGGGGTTGAATGAAGTTCTTTTCCATAGTCAGTGTATTACATGCAATGGAGGCCATTCGGCATGGTCCCCGTTTGGAGAAGCAGCCTGGAGACTGACATGGAAGCTAAGCAATGTATTGCTGTGGAGCAGTCAGTAATAAAACACAAAGCCACCTAAAAAAGTTCCAACTTAAAAGATCAATACCAGTTAAAGTGTACACTGTATTTAGATTATTTTCACTGCTTTAACTTACCAGCAGACAGCAATTTCCACCGGGGAACTGAAGCCTTTATAGCGCTCTCTTGAAAGCCAGACTCCATTGAGAAATATGCGATTTAACAACGCTGAAAACAGGAGCTTTTGGTCTACCGCTGGCTTGATCAGTTAGTTTGTTTGTGTTATTGTGTGACTTTGGTGTTTAAAAGGGTTTGTTCCAAATCACCAAAGTCACACAATTACACAATTTAACTTGCCGATTAAGGCAGTGGTGGACCAGCAGATCCTGTGTTTAGCAAGTCAAAATTAC
>JAPZEB010000020.1:32339829-32360647 GCA_029783705.1 Chaetodon striatus | reverse complement strand
TAACTTGCCGATTAAGGCAGTGGTGGACTAGCAGATCCTGTGTTTAGCAAGTCAAAATTACTATTTTTGTCAAAGGAGTCTGGTGGCTTTGATAAGAGCATAGATGGGGACCTGAAGCCATTAAGGGCTTCCTGATTGGAACGGGTTTTCTTACCCAAAAGCTAAAGAGGTGAAAATACTCTTAATATAGTGTATACTGAAACTGTGAGAGATTTTTTTCAGGTGATTAAAATGAGTTTTGCTGCTGCTCGTCCACAGAAGTACAGTGCTTAGCTTTTGTGTCTGTACCCCTGCTGCCTCTCCAAAGTGGGAGCTTCCTGACAGACATCTACTGTATGTAATACCGTGCACTGACTATGGATAAGTACCCCATATAACCACACTTGAATATAAATCCAATAATCTCTTTCTTTTAGCTCTGTTTTGCTCTCCACTAACTGCTTAATGAAATATTTGTCTGTCTCTTCAGCTGCTAAATGCTGCACTATGTTGACAGTGAGTAGCTAACTTTGTCTGTTTGCCAGTGCTGAGCAGGTAGCATACATCTGGTTTATCAGAGCTTTTTGCTAAAAAAAAAATTGTCACTGCTGTAGCTGGAAATGAGGTTGAGTGTGTTGAGAGTTAACCATCAAGGTTGTTTTTACTGTGAGTAATTGAGGTCAAGCATAAAACCACACTCTTCCTTTACCGTACATGTTACCTTGAATAGCAGGAAGGGTCCAAATGTCACAAAGCACTTGAAGACACTTACATTCTATTTAATCCGGTGTAGCTGCTCAGATGTTGACCCATTTGTTACAGGGTATGAATCAGTACATCCTTCCATTGATGTGCAAATACAAATACCTGTATACCTTTATTGTTCATGAAGATATTTGGGAAACAAGTAGATGATCAAAAGAAATCTATCAGAGTGACACAAACAAACAAGTAAACTGATTTTCCACTGTGTTTAATGGCTGCTCAGAAAAGCACACACAAGCTTAGTTGCAAAAAAAGCTACAATCTGAGACTATAAATATCATTTGTTGTGTCTGAGTAAACAAAAGGCATCTGTTGTATCCTAGCTGATAGCCACAGAGTGAAAGAGTGCGCCGATCAAGACCTTTAGATACGAGGGGTTGCTAAGGAACATGAATTCACACATAGCCTGTTTCCCTCCACAGCAGCTGCGCCTCTTTAGAGCCCGGTAATGCATTCAGCTCAATCTGCCCAGGACCATGTGCACCACATTCAACAACTGCTCTCCTGTGGCTCTGCCTAAGACAAAAGACCTCCACAGTGCTCTAAGGTTGGGGCCAGATTGAACGGTAGACACGCGTACAGGGTGAAAAACTGGAAGGGTCATTACTAGATAAACACAGATGAGAGGGAGAGGACGGAGACAAAGAAAGAGAGCGAGCACAAAGCCTGCTGTTTTTTGAGGTCTAGCGGCGTAGTCTTATCAGGACTCCACAGGACATCTGCTGCTGCCACAGTGTTAGCTTTCATCTGTTTGTTTGTCAAACAGCCTCCTGTGATTATGACAGTGGGTATAGAGTGAGTCCAGAGCTCTATAAACTGAATATTAACTGTAGTTTCACTCAGACATTTTCAGTTATAGCCGTTTTATAGTTTGAGTACCTGACATGGGTGCGAATGAAGCCTAAGAACTCTGTAAAGCATTTGTAATACTGTTAGAAGCAGTTATACAGTATATCTTATGTATTGATGTTTTCCTACTTGAAGTAATGAAGTAATGCTGGCACACTTACTCCATGCCACAACAGTTTAATTGAGATCTTCGATCGATTTAATTTCGATCCTACTTGGATCTTCATGAAAAGGGGAAACCAGATCTATATTTATACATAATGCATACCAATAAGCTCTGTGGTGACAGGTGTGGTCAACCATCTCAGCCTCTCAGGGTGGTAAAACAATTGACAATAAACTACATAAGGACAAAAAATTGTAATGCAAAGGCCATATTATAAAATATCAAACATACATATTAGTTAATAAAACATTATTTCAAAATTCTATAGCTTAAAATGAGCTGCTTATATCTACACAGGGAGCAGGTTCTCATCCACAGCAACACATTCTCACTCCGACCTCGTCACATATCAACGTTTGGTCATGGAATTTCCATGTAGAAATCTGATGTGCAAGGTACCCTGGATGTGTTAGTTGTTAACATTATGGGACACCATTTCAGCCTGTCACATGCATTGTCTCTTTTCAAAATATACATTTTCACAGGAAATTTACAGTTTGCACACAGGCTCTTTCAAAATAAACTTACTATGTTGATACAACAAACACACAAGTCTACGTTTAGCCAACACGTGCACGTGGTAGAGTTTAGGAAAAACAATAAGAGGGTTTGGCTTTATAATTTTACAGGGAGCAAACAGCTGCCAGGTGAAAGTCAGGGTTGTTGGACGCATCCAACACCCCTTCCACCCACGCTACTCAGACTTTCGCCCTTTTAACTTACGTTCTTGTTCCGCCGCATTTCCCCCTGATGCCACCAGGTACCATTAAACAATAACAGCAACCAGCCAGATAGGATGGCTTTTATCGTCACTTTCTGACACCAGAAGTCACCAACTAAGCGCTGGTATTTGACTACATCGGAGTGAGACCGGGTTGTCCGCAGAGATCCCCTTGTTGCACTGGGATGTCTCTACAGTAGCCAAGAATGGACAAACTAAACACTGGCTCTAGATAAGCCATTCACATTTTTGCGTTTTCTTGCAGCCAGCGTAGTTAGCAGCCCCTCCACCATAAGCAGTATCAAAGAAACACTGGTTTGTAGAGGAAGAGATCTCTGCAGATGATTTGGCTCCAGGTAAAAACCTGCTGAACAATAAACACTGAAGAAATTTTAACCGTGAAAAATTTCAGCTGGTTGCAATCTGCAGTCATCTCACTAGATGTCACTACATCCCGCTAACTTACACACCAAACATTTAAATACATGAACTGGAGTTGGGTCTGAAACACCCTTCAAAAAACTAGTTAAAAAAACCCAAAACAGAAAGCTTTGTACCAAAGTGATATGTATATAATTATTCTCCCTCAATACATTTTCCCATGGATGGGTGGCCCAACACTTGGTGTTGTAATGTGCCCAGCGTAGCTGACTAGAGTTTGATTGGAGACAAAATCAAGTAACTGATACATCAGGGTAAACATCGGGTTTTGCTGATGTTTATGCTGATGTTTCAGTTCCTCTGATTGGAAGAGCACAGGGTTTCTTTCTAGCCAGTAAATCATAGAGAAAGAAATCAATCAAAGAAGAGACAGACAAAGCAGTTTTCTCAGTTTGACAGAGGCTTGAATAGTCCATATAGCCAGACAGCAGGAGACATGTAGTGCTCTGAGTCAGTAATGGGACTGTATGTCTTAAAGGTATACTGTGAGGGATTTTCCTAGAAACAAACAATGTATAGACTCAGAAGTAAAACCCTCTCAATCATCACTTACGACCCACTAGAAGTGTGGCATTGTGTTTTTCTGCAGTGACTCTGCCCTCTGCCTGTATTTTCTTATTTGCTGTGCTCAGGACATTTATGGGCGTGTATCCCCACAGCACTAAAGTGAAGTCGGGGTTTTATAAACCAGGTGCCAGAGCATAAACAGCAGGCATCCAAGAAACACAGCACCAAAATAATGCATTAAAGCGAGGCAAAATGCCAAACAAGAGGGAATTTGGGGTTGGCTTTTACTTTCACTTTCACTTGTAAGCATGTTTACAAACAGCAACTGACAATCCCGCATAGTTCACCTTTAACCCGCAGTCGCAGTTGCTATTCCTTGGTTGCAATAGTCTGCTGGATACAAAATATCCAGGTGAGAAATGTGGATCACCAGCTGGTGTAAAATTAGACCAGACAAGTTGAGAGAAAGTGGGCACAACAGAGAGATAAATTAAACCACCTCACCGCAAAGTACTGGAATGCTCAAACACAAGTACTGAAACTTCTGGAAATCATTTAGCATCCCGGGATGATGATATATAACAAATTGAAGGAGTATCAGATGGTGGAATTTTTAGGATTCTCTGTCAAAGCCAAAGACTTCAGCTTGCTCTGGGAATACTAATTCAGATATTTTAATCTGGCAGCTCTGGAAGATCTGTGAAATAACTCCAGTACATGTACTTTCTAGGAGCTCCTTAAGTGTTGTGGTCATACCCCCTCAGCCGCTCTCACCCAGACTCCATTCAGACACATTTACTCGCCATGCATCTAATTATCAAGTCATTCAAGCCTTTCTCTGCAAGGTGGAATGCAAGATGAAATTATTTGGCTGGTTAGTATTTCTTGAGCTAGGGTCTTTTATACAAGAATAATGTCTTAATGAATCAATTAGCGCAATAATGGATCATGTTATTGATATATATATGGTATGTAATACTGCATTATACTGCCAGCCAGCACTAGAGACTTGTGTAGACAGATGCTCAACTG
This sequence comes from Chaetodon striatus, assembly GCA_029783705.1. Taxonomy (NCBI): domain Eukaryota; kingdom Metazoa; phylum Chordata; class Actinopteri; order Chaetodontiformes; family Chaetodontidae; genus Chaetodon; species Chaetodon striatus. Next base: position 32,356,187 of record JAPZEB010000020.1, on the reverse strand, counting down.
AATGGCTCTCAGTGGACATGGATCATCTTATCATTTTGGCTTTCCACAGGGCTGTTTGTCTGGGAACAGTTCAGTATGTGAAAAACTGAAGAGCATAATTTATGTCTTGGACATGTGTTGCAATCTAGAACTGCATGGAGATTTGCTTTTCACCCTGTAGGGCCCAGTGTGATTATGGCTGATTAGCTTATTACTCCATTGCTCACAAATAATCAACAAAGAACCCAAATACAAGAACTCAGAAATCTTAGATTATGCAGTAATATCTGATGTTATTTTCTGTGATGCAAAGCTTTTCATCAAATTTGAAACAACAACATCAGACACTAATTACAGTGACTAAACCTAACCTCCTGCTCCTAATTAGGACTCTTTTGTTTCACGGTAAAGCTCAACCCTCGCTGTGCTTTGCTCTCCTTTTGTTTCTCTCTGCCTCAGACTCCCTTGGTGGCCCGTTCCCGTCCACGTCGCACAGATGCCACCACAAACCCAAGAGGTGCCTGCCCATCCAGTGTGGCAGCGTTGGCGGACCCCTTCCCATCAGCCCACTCCTCTTCCATCCAAATGCCAAGGGATCCCAAATCGTCATGGACCTTGCCCAGAAGACAGTCAAGAGGCAGGCCAGTTTCTGCAACGCCATCACCTTCAGCAACAGGCCCATAGCGCTCTATGAGCAAGTCCGCCTCAAGGTATTTGATGTCAGAATGGAGCACTTGAGCTCCTAAAAGTATGGGAGTTTTTAAACTGTCACAAGTATTGTTTTTATCTTAGCTTGACAGTTTAAAATGTGGAGTTCAATGAAAAGTCAACTACACTATTTGCTTTGGATTGAAAACCATGTAGAGTCAAATGTCATGTCAAGTTGAGAGTTGGGGCGATTTACAGCTTCATGACAAATGGCTCCACTGTTGTTAAAAACATATTTTGTAAATGATACTGACAAAGCCACATTCTGCCCTCTTCTTCCCCAGATTACTAAAAAGCAGTGTTGCTGGAGCGGGGCTCTGCGTCTGGGCTTCACCGCCAAAGACCCCTCCAGGATAAACCCAGACAACCTGCCCAAGTATGCCTGCCCTGACCTGGTGTCCCAGAGTGGCTTCTGGGCCAAGGCCCTGCCTGAGGAGTTTGCCAATGAGGGCAATGTTATCGCCTTTTGGGTTGACAAGAAGGGCAGAGTTTTCTACCGCATTAACGAGTCCAGTCCCATGCTGTTCTTCAGCGGAGTCCGCACAGCTGAGCCCCTCTGGGCCCTCATTGATGTTTACGGTCTGACCCGCGGAGTACAGCTGCTAGGTAAGATGGTTGAAGAAGCATAAAATGCAGAGCTGAATTACCAAACAGGCAAAGCGGGCGACTGCCTCAGGGACCCAGATCCTCTGGGGCCCTAAAAGCCCCCACTTCACTGTGTGGCAATTAGTTTGTGGTAATTTTATAAATTGACTAATAAACGTAAACTAAGCGTAAAGGGGTTTAACAGAATAGTACATAAAACAGAGTAACAGAGTACAATTATGATAAGGTTATGTTCCAAACTATTTCTTGGCAGCCATTATGGCTAACTGCACTCCCAGGCAACTTTCACTTTGTTAAGTGTGTGAGGCTGTGGATACTTAACCATTTAGCATGTGTTCATGCTAGAGAAGTAGTAGCAAACAAACTAAAAGGTTTTGTGCCCGCAAGTTTCTGAATTGCAAGAATAAAATGATACAAACAGTTTTCAACTCTACTGCTAGACGATAGAGACTTCGCTTGAGCAAGCAAATTGTCAGAAATTTCAGCTTGTATTGGGTCCAGGAAAATGTATTACCAGATGATAGTGTTTATTACTGGTGGGCCGCTCTTACTGGAACCCCTCACTGAGAAAAAGTGATTACAACATGTAAGATACTCTCTGTGTGAAGAGTGGACTGTTTGGTCCAGCCAGCTTAGGTCTTTCCTTTCTAGTTGATTTGGGGAGGTGCAGGACAAACAATGTTGATAAGCACTGCAAATTCTTCAATTCAAATTAACATGGTCAGCCAGTAAAGTGAAATGACTCGCAGTGCACGAGATAATCCGTTTGTGCATTTAGTCCTTAGAAGACAATAACCACAGTGAGAATCAGCATCACATGAGTTAAGAACGATTGAATATGGAGGGTGATTAGGCCAGCCAGAAAGTTGTAGATCCCTATTAGCCATAATGGCCGTTGTAGGCAGCTACTTTCTGTGTTTGCTTTCGCTCAGACTCAGAGATAAGCATTTGAAATGATTCATGTACAAAACATGTTTATTTGGAGAGCTTTGGGGAGGCTCACTCAGCGTGCCCAGATAAACACTGTGTTGTGTGAGTCCTCATTTACCTGGATCTCTAGCAGAAACAGAGGTGGTGAGTGCAAACACAGTCCAGTGTGCCCTAAGGCCTGCTAGTGTGTTAATTCGGCCCTCATACTGTGTTGTAAATGACACGCTGCTGGTATTACCCTCTGCCTAAATGTTCTGCTTACCATTAACTTTGATTTGATTTCTCTCTCCAATCAGGAAAAATTCAGATTTTTTTTCTTGCATCCTAGGACATAAAGAGTTTCATATAAATGCACTTAAATACAAAAATACAAAACAGCATTTAACCAAACAAAGCCATACCGAAGAGACGTTACAAATCACATCAGATGTTACAAAAGGTCATAATTCCTGTGATGTTCAGTGTTGGACCCAGGTACACTAACGCTTCTTAGATAAATTTATTAGGTTGACAGAGTGAGGAAGTTCCAGGGCTGTACCTGACTCTGAATTCTGTCAGTCGAATCAGATTTGGTCATTTAATACAGATATTCAACAGTTCGTTTTCTCGTTTTATTTCCATATAATATTTTAAAGTTTGAACAGACTCAGCAGGGCGCTCAGTGTGTCAGCAGCAATTATGTAACCGGATCGCCAGAGACTGTGAGCTGTAAATTCACCACTTCTAAGCAGAGGAGAGAACATGGTGTTATCGTGGAGCCTCATGGTTGAAAGTTTTTCCTCCCCTGCACCGCTACATCACGTCCGCAGCTGTCTGTACTAAAGAGTAGCATGAAAGTCAAGAGCGCTCTTTCTGCACCAAAATCTGAGGACCAAAACGTTCCCAGAAGTACACGGCTCAGCACACTGACTAGCAAAAAAAATACAAAAACGACTGCTCAACTTGAAGCAGTCACAGTCCACTGGTGGTCTGCTCCCCAGTTTTCAAGGGGCAGCCCTAGGAAGTTCCTCAACCTGTTTCATCAAGCATTTGGGACTCTAAATCTTATGTGTGATGGCAAAAGCTGATAAAGTGTGAGAGAGGTCTGACGCAATGTGACCTACCAGAGACAACATTCTTCTAGGACATGCAGCTTGAAACTTGAGTCAAGCATTTCACCCATAATCTTCGAGCAGATGCGTAACAGTCTAGCCAGTCTATCTTAAAAAATCAACCGACGCAACTGACAAACTGACAATCAAATGTCTGTCAATCCTCTCTGCCGTCACTTTGAAAGCCATTTATCTCCGCAGGTTTTTCTGTGTCCTTCTGTTCACTGTAAACAGGTCCTTTGTATAGGTCCTTCCTGTTTTTTACTTCTTTTTTTTTTGGAGGTAAGCCTTCCATGAAGCAATGGAATAATAATTAACAATGAATCTATATCTGACCAATATCTGGCCTCCATGTTTACACTAAAGCAGTGATGGGGGGCTGCTGTGCATTATCAAGGTATGCTGGGTAGCTTAGCATGCATACCACAAAGACATAGCCCTGGATAGTATAGCACAGGCTTTGATGTGAGAGAATGTATACACATATTTCTTCCCTGTGGAGATTCAGTGCTGTCCCCTCTGCTGTTGTAAAAATAGACGTGGGGTCACATGTCCCATAGATAGCACAATTGATTGTAATTGTGCACTGTGTTGATTGATGCGTTCAGGGTGGTGGGGGTGGATGCTTAGCATCTTGAATATGAGGTAGCCTATATTCTTTGTTTTCCCCTCTCTGTGTTTGCCTTTCCCTTCATGACAAGTGCCACTTATGGTTCATAACTCAAAGTCATGTTGCCATATTCAGAAGTCTGTCCTGATAAATTACTGTTTGCAGATGGGAAAAAGAACATATCAGATAATGGGACATGCAGAAAATGGTTCGAATATCAAATAGTAGAGGCCCACTGGCCCAGCTCACCACCCCGAGGTTTGCTCTGATTGAAGTCTCTGTAATGCATCTTTCTGAGAGATGCCTGACCCCTTTGAAACACTGCTCCGAGCACCATTTCAATCAAAAAGCTGCCTTCTGCTTAGCCCTACTTAAGTCATTTTTACTGTCTTTTTACAGTCAGGCCGTATGCAGGGCTGCCTACAGAGCAGTGCTCATGTTCCTCTGGGGGCCAACTGACTGACATCTGCCCCCACAAACAGGGGCCTGTTCAGAGGGCTGGAACGCTACCGAAGGTCGAGATAGAAATACATCACCCAGACTAGACACGGCCCTTTGTGATGCTGAATGGCCAATTGTGTCGGCTCTGTGCATCACGTTTCTGTGCGCAACGCTCCATGAACCTTTCCCCATCCGCAGATAAGCCCTTGGGCTTTCACATCTGAGGCCTTCCCCTCGCTTTCTCTCCTTATTTTATCTGTCATTTGAGGAGCTGTTGTGTGTTTTTTTTTCCAAGCCTGGGATTCTCAATTAAACCCGCAGCTTGTGAGGCAACACATATACCAATAGAAATGGTAAAAACGCAACATTTTCTTCATTACTTTTTATTCCTTCTAAATCCTCCAATGGCTAAACAGCCATCGTAGAAATTTAGCTTTAGCTGAGGCTGAAAATGGTTTTTGGTACAATTGTGGACGTCTTTAAACCCCTTTTTACATTACCCTAGATCCTTTATCATATTCTCACTTATAATCTCCATTTCTCCAGCCTACCCCTCTATTCTTTGCCGATGTGATGACCAAATTTCCCCTGTAGGATCAATAACATTTATATTCTCTTCATTTCAGCGTTTTTCAGCAGTGAGGGAGATTATTCATTGTGCCTCCTTGGAAATACTATAATCCTTGCTACATAAAGATTGAATTAAAATTCTATGGTGGATTAAGTTTCTCGCTCGAAGACATTTTGTACAGCTTGTGTATGCAGGTTTTTCATAATGTAAATTAGCAGGGGGCCTCTGGTAGTGTCTCTACTGTCTCCATCCAGCAGGAACAGCGCTACACACTAACACACACCCTCAAATGCAGCTTCTACTGCCTATTCAGATCAGCTCTTCTATCTGTCTTCATATCACATGCTTCTTCTTCCAGATGTTGCATTATGTTTCTCATTTCAGGTTACTGATTTTTTTTTTTTAATGGCTTCTGTGTATTGTCAGCTGCCTGTCAGTGGTTTTGGTGTAGAACTTTTCATGAACACACCGGGTGCTTTGCTTCGTGATGACAAACAGTTAGACAAGCAGAAGACAAGTCTTGTCACAGGAGCTCACAAGTTCCACCTCCATGCTCTCACAATAGAAAATGAATTGTATCTTTTTTTTGTCCTTTGCCAAAGACAAAATGAGCTTGTTACAACCTATTCATAAAATGACTTCAGCATCCAGCAGACATGGAGCAACTTGAATATTCACTAGGACCTTTGTCTGTGTCCACCTCATGAATGTAAATCCAATATTCGCCCGTCTTTTTAAATCAGTTTTGTTCTCCACCAACTGCTCAAAAGTATCTTGGTCTTTTACAGCTATATGTGTCATGGTCACAAGTAGGGCTGGGCATCGTTTCTCAATACTTTTTACATAGACAAAAATAACCCAGTACCATGTAGTATCAAAATGTCCCCTGTTAAACAGTACCTTCATTCGATCCTTTTTGCACATGGTTCTATTTGGACCATCCTGACTCCCAGTTAGCATGAGCTAAAGCCTCCTACAGACTGTGAAATTTTAGCAATCTTATAAGTTTATTGCAAGCTGCACTGTGCAGCAGGGATTTAATAAACTTGGGTACGACATCAAGTTTGATGTATGCAGACTGTACCACGACAGCGCCTACTGAATTGCAGGCTACGACATATGTCCATTATACGTCCATCATCATCAGTACGCAAGAAGAAAACATCAGCAGCATGCGTCATCCATCTACACTGCTGTAGTAGTAAAAGAAAAATAAAAAGAAACATGAATTGAGCCCTTGCTATGGCTGCATTTATGTGTGTCGCAAAGTCTAAAGAAGGTGAGGTGAGGAACGTTGATGCAGTCATGGCTCTGTATTTATTAGCATCTACTAGCATTCAGAATTTTTGCGCTGATCAGTGCACCATTTCTTGCTGCATTTCTATAGGTTGGTTAGTACACAAAGGTACACACAGCAGTCACACAGTGAGGTGGTCATCCCAAATTTCTGACACTGTCAGAATGTTATCCCAGGCTGTCTTCAATTGCAAGACCATGACAAGGGCAATTCGTAAACCTCTCTCACTGTGCAACGTAGGACCACCACTTTAGAGCCACGGCCAAAGATATCGCCCGGTTTCTTTCACATTGGTCACCTTTCGTCTGCTTAACACAGCAGCAGGGGCTTACATCCATCACCGAGCTGTTTAAGAGTCCCAACAAACTCACACTGACATCAAAACCAACACTGCTTGACTCTGTCATTAAACCCATCAATAACAGTTGGGTAACGTTAGCTGGGTGATGCTAACAGTTAGCCCTGTCACTAGGCGTGTGCGAGTGGCCTCTCACCAACTGTCCCCAGTGTAGAGCTCACATTCCTGCAGCAGCTGTATGGGTTGTAGCTTATACTGTCTGTGGTGCTGTTAAGTCAAGCATGTGTATTTTAGGGAGTCAGCAGTTCAGCATGCCGAAAAAGTTGTCTGCAGATTGTGCCCTCGGCTTTTCAGTCAGATCCACCCCTTGCTCCTCCACAGCTCCAGTCTCACCCAAACATAGTTACTTCTGGCTCCACAAAACAAGATGGTGATAGCCATAACGCCAAATTTGAGGCTTCAACACAGGAGTCCTTAAAACCAATGAGTGATGTCACAGTGGCTGTGTACATTATTTTTTACAGTCTATGGGTTTATCTCTACAAGTTACTCCTTTTACATTGCACATTTGACCCATTTCTAATCTAAAAATATTAATTACTGCATCTTTAATCTGTTGGATTATGTTGAATTAATGAGAATTCTAAGTCACGTAATCACAGTTGATCATAAAAGTCCCCTTACGACTTTCCCTACGACACAAGTAGTCATGCAATCCATTGTTTATATGAAAATACTGATTATAGCCTATTTATTTTTTCTCTTTTATCTTAGTACATGTTCAGAGCAACATCTTGCATGTGCCGTCAAATCCTGAGATCTATCATCTGTTCAGCATCCTGAGGCTGTTCTGAGGTCAAAGCAGAAGTAGAAGAGCGAAGGATGACCCCAGGGCGACATTTGGAACGGCTTTGATGTAGAAAGTTTGAAATAGGAGCCGTATCATGTGATAATCCTCCCCAAAGGATTCACCGGGGGGATACATCTTACATGACAGGAACAAGAGAGGCAGGGTGATTTTGTGGTTTCACACCTCTGTAAGCATGATGACAGCAATTTAAGAGTTTCTCCTCCCACCTTCCAAATTGCTAATGAAGCTCACACAGGGAAAAAAAAAATGATGTGGCATCCACTGTGACTCCATAAACAAATGCATGTGGGCGAGTATACTCGAGCACATCCACGTTTTTGTGCTTCTGCCACAAAGAAAAAGGTGTCAGATGCGGTGACGTCTCTGCCTGGACGCCTGAGGTAGCAGGTGATTGACTGCACCCAGCCTTGAACTGGGCAAATACAATATTGCAGAGGTTTGGCAGGATAATCTTTGGGGCAGACTGAAGCCGTCCCCATAGGCTTGAAATCCAACAAGCGAGAAAAGGTTGTTTAATATATACCCGTGTCCCAGTTCCTAAGGTTAGCTGTCACTCTCAAATGTACACACACATACACACACATGCACACAGCAGAACTTTACTTGACACCGGGAAGGAGGCTGAGTTACTGAGTAATTCCAGCTGTTATGAAGCCAGCAGGACTCAGATTGTATGAGTCAGTCACAGTGGAGCTTTAATCAAGAGGGGCCCTGTGGGACTTCCCTGAAGGACAAGAGAATAAAGTCTGATTGCAAAGCCTTGAGGCTGCTAACACCTTTCAACCAGGCTGATTCAGAGAAGGGGTTTGCCAATCTTGCTGTCACCCCAAAGAAGCAAAGCAGTTAATTTAGTTCATACAAAACCTAGTGTCCTGGAAGAGAGGCTATCTCTGTAGTCCATCAGGAAAGCCGCATTTACACTCTGTGGTGGGAATACTGGAGAGCTTCTGACGTCTGCTGTGTTATGAGAGATTGTGCTCAGGTGATGGATTGAATTACACGGTAGCTCTTGACAGGAGAATGAGATCCCATTGCACCATCAGGAAGCAGCAATGTTTGCTGTCACTCCCGATGATTGGCAGAGCTGCCGTAGTAATGAGGGAACATTTCTAAAATTTCTCAAAATGAGCCAGAAAATATGACGCAGGTTTTTCAGATGCAAAACAGCGTGCTCCTTTCCTATGTATCTCTGCATATATGATACCACAGTCTGCTCCTCTCTTTCATGTAACTGCGCGGTGTTTATCTGGCAGGACGAATCTCCAGTTGATTGTAGAAGTATGCTTTTGTGTGAAGATGACAGATGTGGGCTAGGTGAAAGGAAAACTAACCCTGGAAACTGAAGTGCTCCAGCAAGAGTAAAACAATGTGTGAAGGCTTGATGGATGAAGGCGCGGCAGGCCCCGACGCTTTGTTTACGTCTTTCACAAGACGTGTCAGAAGAGCTAGCTTATCTCTGACAGCGCGTCAGCTCGTGAGGCAGGGTCGTCCTGTTTGAACCTTTCACAACATGTCAGCGTTGGCGAGGCTTAAGTGAAGGATGCCATCTCTGATAGAAATGACATCCCTCATGTGTTCCCGTGTTGCTTTCCAGCTGGTTCGGCCGACGAGCGGCTTCTACACCTGCATGTGCTCAGACTGGTTTCCCCCTTACTGATTTTACAGGTGTAGGAAATAGCGATCAAGCACAATTTGTCTGGGTGTCAAAATAAAACGCAGGCCTTGTCAAGCAGCATTTAACGCCGAATACGTTGAAGCCTGGAGCCAGCAAATCCAGTTTAACAATATTCAGCACAAAAGCAAAGGAATGATAGGGAAATTCAAATACTGTTATATACATGGGGCTTCTTGTAGCAAGTGATATTGCAACAGCCCCTTACAAGCCCTCTCAGTCTTGATTATTATGCATGACTAGCAACTCAATCAGAACCGGCTGTAGAGCATTATCCTATTAACGTATTAATGACATATGAAATTTTTGGATTAAACCAGCCAGTCTGGTGTTGGCTCACATGTAAATGTGATGTTAGCCTTAGCTTGTTGGTGCAAAGTGAAATAAAAGAGGGCTGAGAGAGCAGGAGTGTGTGAGTGGATTAGCCCAACCTTTATAAGTGGTATAATTTGGTTTGCTTTTCCCTTCCCACGTCAGTTGAAACTGTTTTCTTTAGCCCACGGGCACACAGAGACTAATTAGCATGAAAAACTTACTGAATATCTAATGACAATTAGAAGAACTTAGCAAAGATGAGAGAAAATTTAAAACCCCACCCCAATTATGAAAGTCCCAAAGTGTTCAGAGAAACAAATACTTTTTAAATGTTACTGGATTTTAGACTTTTATTATTAAAATCTATAGCAGGGTTGTCTCAGGGACTGTACTTTTGGTCGCTGGCTGTGCTTTGGCTCTCTGTACGATACTCTGGCTCTGCTCTGCTATCATGAAGTCATCTGGAATGACAGAAGTCTATTAGGAACATGTTGTGTTATCCAGCTCAGAGAGACAGACACACCAGGGCTCCCAAACTTCTGGGAGAAACCGATTACTTTCAGCGAAATGATGATTTGATTATTGCGCACATTTGACTGGCACTGGTGTTTTGTGTTTGGCTTGGCAGGACCCAGCCTCCCAGTTAATAGCAGCACTTTACAAATCCTGACGCTTCACACAGACCCTCCAAGAAAAATACACAAAGCTGAAAAGATGGTGTAAATCTGACTTTTCCTTGTACTCATTTAGGAAATGTAGTTCAGTGTTGAAAAGACCTCTAGGCATCAAGCAAAGCAAACTTAGCAGCCGTGTATGTCTTGGCTTGAGTTTGCTTCATATTATTCGTGATGGATGTTGGTCAGGAGGCTCAAAAGGAAACAAAGAATAAACTGGATTTGTATGATTTGGCATTTAGAATTTTAAATTACTGTGCACTGACTCCATACTCCAGTTCACCAAATTCCCCTTCAAAGACACACATCAAAAGAAATAACTCTATTTTGAACGTTATCAGTAGGGAGAAATTCAACAGATAATTTTTAATGGGGGTAAACTAAAGGCTAACTTGTCAAGATTTATGTTGTGAGTTTCCTGTTTTCCATCAACTCTGCGTGCGTTTCCTGTGTTCAAAAAAGAAGTTATTTTACCAAGAGTTCAAAGTGTGTTATTCAGTGAAGAGCCTCTGAAACATCCAGCCATGGAATACTGCTCTCCCTGTGAATTAACACCAGGGGAATTAATTATATATTCATTGTTCCCTGCTTATAAACTTCTGGACCGAGACAGAGTGACAACAGCTGTCACATGGTTTATGAGTGTTCCTTTATGACACAGTTAAAGCAAGTGGATGACTGTCAGCATTCCTGATCGCATATACAATTCAAAAATAAAGCAGCCATGTTAGTCATGTGCTGTGATTGTGCTCCTATTTAAAGGATAATTCCACATGCATCATATTTTCAGAGTTCTGGTTGTTAATAATAACACTGCACTCACCAAGTTAAGTACTGAAGTCTGGGAATTCTGCAACAACAATAAAAAGAAGTCTAATGGGACAACAAACCTGAGCAGGCAGATGATCATACATGTTTAAAACTCTGAGGTAAGCCAAAAGAAAACAAGGCTGAACAATGAAATTGTTACCTAAACTTTCTGTTTTAAACAGTCCTCCCAGGGTACAGGCCGGCTTCCTGGTTCTACTTTGACCTCCTGATTGTTACAGACTAGGGCAGATTTTCACTACACAATTGTGGCCAGAAAAGTTCAAGAAAACAATATTATCCCGACATCTAGAGAATATTTGAAATAATAATAATGATAATGTTATCAGACAAATTCATCTTTAATTGTGCTGACTGTGCATTTTGTCTCTCTTTTGGCTAATGAATTATGCTTAAAATATGAGTATAGGGCGGTGGAGCGAAAGTTTGTAACCATAACTTTTATAAGTACAAAATATTACAAAAAGAGCAACTATTGGGGCGCCCTGTAGTTTACCTGGTATAGCAGGTGCCCCATGTACAAAGGCTGTAGCAGCTGCAGGTTCGTTTCCAACCCACTGCCCTTTGCTGCATGTCATCCCCCCTCTGTCTCCTTCTTTCATGCTATATCTGTCAAATTAAGAGAAAAATTCCCCAAAAAATCTTTAAAAAAAAAAGCAATTATTACACTTAATGGAAACGGCAACAAGATGGTGTCAGGGGAGGGAGACAAAGCAAGTACAGAAAGAAACAAAAAATATTAAGTGGTGATTTACATGATGTTATCATATGTGTATTACTGATATGACATCAATTTAAATTTTACAAATCACACTATCAGTTCTGGTATATCGCAACACCACTATCACAGACATTTTTTGTACATGCTCACTTTGGTTTTAACCTCTACATAAAAAAATATTTCAATCAGATTTTCAGTGATTAGCTCTTTTGATTAGTCAATCGACAGAAAATGTATAACTATTCTGATTAACAATTTCTCGTTTTACTGATTTTCAATCAAAAAAGTCAAACATTTTCTGATTCCAGCTGCTCACATGTGACCATTCGTAGACTTCAAGGCAAAATAAGCAAATTGCAGACATTGCCATGGCCTCTCAGAAACTGTTAATGTCATTTTTTTCACATTTCATAATCAATTCTTTGAGAAAATAATCTGTAGATTTATCCATAATGAAAATAATCCTTTGTAGCAGCCCTAATCTGGATAATGCATCTAAAGTCTTAGCTTGTTTAACTCTCAGGAGGCACTTTTTATGGAAAAGGCAGCTTTCTCCCCTCTGTTCAAAGCCCCTCCCACCAGTCGGGCACAAGCATGTACACGAGCTCCACACAGTAACCCTGTGTTTCCCATACATTGATTTATGCAATCTTATTTCATTGTGGAGTTGTCCACAGCGCATTTGCTTGCTTCGCTCTCTTCCTGTTTATCAGACCATAGATCGGACAAGAGACAACAACTCTGGAAGGTCCGGTCCCCCAGAGCTGGGGTTTGCACTGGCTAGATTGCTGTCTGTGGGTCTGTCTCCACAGTTCTTGCCTACTCTCCTCTTAGCTCTGGTTAGCTGGTTAGCTATTAGCAACATTTTCTCTCCATCTCTGAAACACTTTACTGATATCAAAATGTTATATTTTGCTAATTGTCAGACTCTCTTTTAGACTGTCTCTTTGATGAGTTGGGTTGCTTTGCAGTGTAGGCAATTGTTGCCAGTGTTTGAATTGCAACTTTTCTGGAGGATTCTCCACCAATGAATCGGGCATTCACCATGTGGGATTTGCATACGCATCTGCATTTGTGAGCCAATGGGAATGCCCTCTCTCTCTCTGAAATGGCCTGTGATGGGCCAAAGGCTCCAGTCATGGGCTTGATTTGGAGAGCCACGTTAACACCATTAGCTGTGTCAGCACTGTTGCCGTTATTAACACAGTTTATGCTTTATGCTGCTATCCGCAGGCTCAGCCACCTCCAGCTATGTGTAGGACATCCCAGCTCTGTATCAATATGCTCTGAATGTCGCGTCCAGCTCCTTTGTTTTTTTTGTGTTTTTATTTATTTATTTTTTTTGGAGGGGTGGTTACACTTGGGTGCAGCATAACAAGCTGCAAACCTACTGTTGACATATTATAATCTTATAAAGTAGATAGGGTGTAACACATCAGCACACACCAAGCAACATTGGTACTTATTTGGAGTTGTGTTTTTGGCTGCACTGGATCCATCACTGAAAATAAAATAATGGAGAAAAAGTGCAGCTTTAAGAGTTGAACTAGTTTTCTATAAATATGAATGATAGAAGGGGCTAGACATGCATGTGCTGAGGGTGTCAGACTTCTTCCAGTGATAAATAATTAACCTCATATCAGCCCTCCTCTGTGCTGGAGCACAGGAATAAAACAGGGGGGCTTTAATGTAAGAACCTTATGATGGAGGTTATTAACGCTGAGATCCTGGCATGCTGATTGGCAGAGAAGGGGTGGCACATGCTGAATTCTGCCGATGACCTAAGGGACAGGGCTTTTGTGACTTACCGGGCGTTTTGCCTGGCTCTTTGTTATGGCCATGTGTCGCCCCGGGAGCCTGCTGCTCTTTCCAAAAGCCCCGGGTTCAAAGCTGCCCAGCCCGATCAGGGACTGGGGATTGGGCCAACGCCAGGGAATAAAGAACATCCCAAACATCTAGCACAAAGACCCCTCTGACTCCATCTCTCTTTTATACTACCCCCCCCTCTCTATCTGCAGGTTTATATCTCAGCCTCTCACTTGCTTGGTCGGTCAGTTTGCGTTTCTTAATCCCCGGGTCGGCCACTGAGCTATACGCTGCCTCTTTCCCCCTCAAAGACCCTGTGCTGTCTCCCTGACTCAGTGCTCTATCTGCTCATTGCAACATCTCCACCCTCTGCCTTCTTAGCTGATCCGAACACTTCCCTTTACACCTCCTGTCCTCCTCTCCCTTTTCATTTTCTCTTCCTCTTTGCAGCTCTCTCTTCACCTTTTCCGACATCAGATGAAACCCTCCAGAGACTATGGATAAAGATAAGCCCTGTGAGATAGATTGTGTGCGTGAGACAGAGTAAATCCTCCAACCCACCCCCCCCCTTCTCCAACCCTGGCTCAAACCCCTTGCACGTTCCGTCTGCTCAGGCTAGCAAAGCCACTAAGCCAGCCTCTGCCTCTATCCACCTCCCCATGCACAGCATTAGCTAACCTGCTTTGCGGCTATTCCCTAATCAAAAACATTTACAGTGCGAGCCAATGCCTGTGCGGGCCAAAATAGACACGCCGCCATTCTCCCTCCCTTGTCCGTGTATTTGCGATGGATTAGCCCAACAGGTGCTTAATTATTCTAATCAAAAAACGCTCAAAGGAGGAACAGGGAGAAAGAAAGGCAATCCAAATGGGTTTCAATTTTTAAATAGTGCAATGAAAGAGCTGACCCATAACTCTCACGCTCCCCTGCATGAATTAATTAGTGGTTGAGCCCAACAGGTGCTACATTTGGTTTGAAATTCAATCAAAAGTGAAGAATCAGGTGATGAATCCCCCCCCCTTCCTCAACCCCTCCAGGCTCACAGTGTCAGCAGCTGCATCTTCCATGGCCCCATTACAATGTCCTCCTACATGAGAGAGAAGTGAACACACACACACGTACACACGCACACTGTTTAATGCTGCTTTCAAAGTGCAAAATTCTGGCCTCGGCCAATGGGAGAGAGCATCTGTGAGTGGTGGATTTGAAAGGGACCAATAGGACAAAGGGATTGTATCAGCTAAAAACGCAGGTGCACCATGATTAGCGGGCAGCAGCTGGTGAGGTCACAAACGGATACAGAGTGCACAAACACACACACGCACACAAACTTTTTCAAATGCATGGTAAATGTCCTACAGTCCTTTCATTCCTCTTTCTGTCCTCCCCCCTAACAACGAGCATTAGGGGCACATACAGTGCCTCCATCTCACCAGCCTTTGATGAATAAAGAAGCAAAAGGAAGAATACAAGGCACACAGGCCAATATGGGTTTGAAATGACTACTCTTTGAAAAAGGGAGCGAGGAAGAGGAAAAGGGAGAGGATAAAAAAGGAACATAAACCCTTGGAGAAGCTTTTTTGAAAATAGCTGATAAAAGACAGATTTTTTTTTTAAGGAATCAATTTACTGTGTGTACGAGTTTGTGTTCACACATTCTGCGTTTGAGTTAGAGTCGGAGCGACACACACATAGTGAGAGTGAGATGATTTGCGGCTGTTTGGATGCCTCCACTGACTCCTTTCAACATAAATCCAGCATTGTCACACACCACCGTCCCTCCCTTCCTGGCTTTACCTCTCCTCTGTGTTCTCTCCCCTATCCGCTGTTATCCCCTGAGACATGTCATCATCCTCTCAGCAGCTCCAGTCCTCCCGCATGTCCCGGAGGTCTTGCAACAAAGTCTGTCCCATCGTAATCCAATTTAGGATGGAGTGATGGGCAGCAGAGAAATGGCCGGCTCTGGAAGACACATACAGATACAATTTAGTTTGATGATGTCATTCAAATCCCCAATAACTCATAGCGAGTGGTCCGCCGCCGGCTTGGCATCACAATCGGTTTGTGGTTGAGCAGTTAGCATGACTGTTCCTCCGTCTATGGCCAAAGGAGAGGCCTTCCCTAATCATCGCAGAGCCACATTAAGGTTTCTCTTCTTCATTAAAGGCCTCCCTTCAGCAAATGGCTCTCTGTCTGAAGAAATGGCATAAAATCAGGAAATAGACTACATGGCAGATTGAGCTGTTCAATTACAACTTAACAGCCATACGTCGTCAGGCTCCGTTCATTTCCACAGCCTGTCCTCTTAAGTTCAGACGAGGGTTTTCATGGAGGCTGACAGTCCATCAGGGGATTGATAGCAGAGGAAATAGTAGATGAAATCCGAACTGGCATGCTAGTCATCTTCGGCTAGCCTCTGGGACTCAGAGTTAACTGCTGCACACATCTGAGCAGAGAGGTGTTTAATGGTTGATTAGCAGTCTCTGGGAGCTGCCCCGCGCACCAAAGGCACTGTCCTCTCCATTTTATGCCTCTGTGAAAAATCAATTAGCACAATTACAGGGCCTTAGTTCTATTAAACATTAATCACAAAGCGTCGTGCTCTGGGTTAGCAACTAACATTAATTGACGGCTAAAATGACTTTGAGGGAGCGGTGATAGCATCACAGCTTTATGGTGTACAAGGACTCATCAGACAGCATTTCAATGATGATGCAGAAAATCAGACACGTCCATGAAAGGGGAACAGACACTGAGGACATCGCTGTCGTCTCAGGTTCAGTTTAACAAATTTGCAGCATGACATTTGATGTCAGCCACAGTCTTTGATGACTAAGGTACCTGTAATCTTAGTTGAAAGATAGGGTAGGCAAAAATCTTAAAAAGGCAAATAAATAAAACAGTAGAATTTTAAAATACACCCTCCTCCTGCAGCTCTCC
>JAPZEB010000020.1:32291662-32303308 GCA_029783705.1 Chaetodon striatus | reverse complement strand
ATAACTGCAATCTAGCAGGTACTGTACTGGGTTTAATACTGTGAGACTGTCCAGCAGAAACATAATAAAAGGTTAGTGTTCAGCCTCGCACAGAGAGCTCACACCGCTCATTAGAAAATGTATTTCAGCAGTCTTGAACATCAGCCGTTTGAATTTGAAAGTTGGATTTTAGCTCAGAATATCAAATTCTCATATTTCACTTCTGCATTTTGGGGGGAATTATTAATAAATCGACATCTAAGGTGATTGATAAGTCTTATTTATCTGATGACCAACTATAATTTGGAAGATGTGAATGCCTAACTTTGAAACTAGTGAAAACACGACGTTGTCTTCTATTTAGTGTCAAAGCCCGTACTGCACAGCTATATCTAATATTACAATTTACTTCTTTACTTCTAGTTTCTTAGATCTATAATTTTGAGAAAATGTATCAAGTGCTTCCAGGTACTGATTTCTGTTCAGTTCAGAAACCTCGTTTTAGGCCTTTTGTTGAATACACCGTATTAATTGTACCATAATAAATAAATAGTAAAATCACATAAAAATAGCCAATGAAACGACATTTTTCTTTGGTTCGATCACATTTTGGGATAAATGCTATACAAATACGTCCCTGGGATTCAATTATTTCACCGCATTTCCAGTACTTATTCAATATATCTCCGCAACAGCGGGATTATTATATGTATACAAAACAAAATATATACAAAATCAATTGTTCCTGGAACTCAAAGCACTACAGTAAACCTAAACCTTTGTAAACTAATTGTTGTCATCTTTTAGCTACACATGAATGAGGTGGTTTTGTTCTGGAGAGCACTCAAGTTACAAGTTGTTCCTTTGATTTTCCAGAAAACTCAAACAACTGACTGTTTTTTTCAAGTTTCACAGTTTTTTTTTTTAAATACATCTGCTATCCCAAACAGTTACATCTGGGATCAAAAACATGAATATTAACATATTTTTCTGGGGGCTTGACGATCTACGACAAAACTGCGGCAATTTATCAAACCTGAGCACATCCTGTGCTTTCTGCCAGTGTCAGATGGTACATGACAAGAGGCAGGAGCTTTTCCAATTCTAGGCTGTCGGTGGAAAACAGATGTCACAAGAAAGCAGAAATAATTCTCTAAGGAAGACTTGCATCAACACAAGACATCGTAACATGAACAATGAAACTAAATAAAATACTGATAATGAGATTAAACTGGTGTTTTAGTTTGCTTGTGGCTTAGAACAAATAAATCCTCTGGTGACTTGGGTCACTTCAATCTTTGTTTTTCTTCCTTTAATCTACGTTGGACCAATTAGAGCGCTCTAGATCGAAACTGTGCACATTGTTTGCACTCTATAGTGGACTTCTTAATTGGTTATGGAAATACTCTTGGTGGTGTTCATCGGCCTATGGCACTCTTAAAAGATTTGGTTGATTTAATGTTTTGCCATCCACCATTTAGGACCTCCATTCAGGTGATCAAATACAAAAGGCACTTGTCGGCCATCAGAGTCAGTGATGGGCAGGAATAAGCGTAACCATTACCCTGCTCAACTTCAGTATTACATTACGCAAACCTCTTTAAGAGGTTATCACTCCCATTCATACCATTTTATATCTCAAAGCCTCTTTAAATTTCCTCACTCAATGCTGACCAATCCCACATCTCTGTCTCTCATTCCCAGCCAAAATATTTAAAATCTTTACACTCCTCTTTGTATTCATTTTAGTAAACCAGCACTAAAAGTGTCCTTCCTCATCAGATTAAAACATCTTTCTTTTTACACCCAGTCATTAATGTACATTTTCAAGGACATATTGCTTACAGGAGATTGCGGGTAACATTCTTAAGGAGTGATACCACCCACGTCCTTGGAGACATCAAAAAGGGGAGGGGCAGGGGAGGGATGTGGTGTGGGTTTTATTTTTTCCGCTCTAGGTAGTTGGAGGGGACCCAGCCCTTGCGGGGAAGCAGGCTGTCCTGCACCTGGCAGTACCACCATCCATTGGGGTTTCTTTCCAACACTTCCAGACAGGTGCCCTCAGTGAAACCCATTGTTTCCTCATCGCCACGATAGTCAGCGATGGAGACGTACACATCCCTGCCAAGGTTATTGTGGATCAGTTGGCTCTTTTCTATAGGCTTGGGTCGAACTGTGGACACAGGGATGCCGTTGCGTTGGTTAACTCTGCTAAGGGCGTCCTGGACGTTGCTTGTGCTGAATGCGCTCCCTGAGGACCCCAGGCTGGAGCGCTCGGCAGGCCTCGTCTGACTTTCAACAACTACATGTGGCCGCACGGTGCTGAAGGAGGCGTTTCGGCGGACACCAAGAGTGGCCGAACCGGAGCCGTAATGATCACTTCTACCAAGAGAGTCATTTCGCCTCAGTGACCCCGTCATGTAGTGCCCATCCTTGGCTGGCTGTGTTGTGGTCACAAATACAGACTGAGGCCTCACCGCCACCTGGCGTACCCCGTTCCTCATCCGAACACCTCCATTAACCATCCCGGACGGCTTTGAGAAGCCACCAGGAGGCTTAGAAGGAATTGGTGGAGTGTTTCTCCTCATGCCTTGATGCTGCTGGCTCAGACCCTGAATATTGATGTTATTCAGGGCCAAAACGTGCTGCTCATTTTTCTCCAGGCTGTTGGACTTACTGCCGCCACTCCCGTGACCATCTAGTTCTAACCCACCTACATCACCCACTTGTCTAACAGGTTCCAGGTAGTACGAGGGAGCCCAACCCTCCTCGGATCCCCAACGGATGTACCACCATCCGCTCTCCTGCTTCTCCAGAACCTCAACCTCTACCCCAGCTGGAAAGCTGATCTCAGAGTCCTGGACCTTCTTGTAGGCATCCAGGGAGCGGTACAGAGTAGGGCCTTCTACATCTGAGTCACCACGGCTCCCTTTGGAGTAAACAGAGGAGAGATCTGAGGTACTGCGTGAGCACATTGAGTCCTCTGATGAGATGACAGAAGCTGTTTCAGAGTCGTCCCCACGAGTAGGTTTAAGGCCATGTCGAAACTGACTTGTAGGCCTCAGCTGCCGTCTCAGAGAACTGATGTCCATCCTCTCTGGACTCTGGGGCTCTGATTTGGTCAGGAGTGGTTTAGGTCTGACAGAAGGCTTGGGTCTGGTTGAGGGGCTCTGGCCTATTCTCTGTTCCACATCCCGGGTGAAGACAGAGCCTTTCTTGTGGCCTCTGCTTAATTCATCTGATGACGAGTGGGGGCTGTTGTCCTGTGATCTAAAGCTGATATCTATGTGTCTGCCCAGGGTCTGGCTTCTTCGGGTCATCTCTGGGGTCATGGTCTTCATGGGTCTACCAGCTAAAGGTGAGGATCCAGAGGGTTTGCGTGGGACTGTGGAGGAATGGTAGCTCCTTGGGGAATTCGGCTCACTTGAAACTTTGACTGAAGTTCCTTCAACGCCACTGCTTGGCCTGAAGCCATCGTTCTCATAGACACACTCTTCTTTTGCAACGTCCTCTTTAGACCTGAAGGAAGATCTTCGGTGGGTGAACACAGGGGATGCTTTGCAGACAGGAGGAGAGGCCTTGGAGGAAGGAGGTGAGCTGCGGTACTTGTCGCTGACCACACTGCTGATCTTCACATCCAGGGCGCGGTCATCCTTCAGGGAATCTGTATCTGATTCACCTTCGCACCCAATTGCAGGAACGTCATATTCGGGTTCCTCGTACACAGGCCTGCTTGGTGGCTCGGAGACTTTAGAGGCAGAGTTAGCAGGAGGAGGAGCCTCCTCGGACTCTTGTTTTTTGACAGGCGGAGCTGGGGGTGGGACTTTGGGCCGGGTCAGGGTGCTGGTCCGACGGCTAAGGTTTGGCTTCTTGCGCTTGTCGATGTAGGAGCAGGGCGCCCAGCCTTCCATCTCTCCAATCTGCACATACCACCAGCCTCCAGGATTCTTCTCTATAACCTACACAAGAAGATATGAAAGATAAAGACATTTTTCTTTCTTAAGAATTTGTCAAACTTGCTCAACACTGAAATGGGTTAGGGTTTAGGGGTAGGGTTAGGGATGCACCGATTGTTAAATTCTTGGCCAATATTGATGCCGATGTTTAAAATAACAATTTTGCCAATAGCCAAAAGTGATGTTTTTATATTGTCATTGTTTATTTTGTTCTTGTTATTTGTTCCACCTTTTGTACCAGGAAAAGAAAAAAATCTTGACCCAAATTCAATCATACACATTTAGAAAACAACCTTTAAAATAACCTCATCTGACGTCTCATCGTGAAAAACATTTAAAAAATAACCGCTTCAAAAGCCTTTTTACTAAATATGACATATCATGATTTTCTCTGTAATATCTTTTTTTATATTGCTGTGATAACATCAACAAAATTCCCCTTCAAACTACTGGTCATTCATGTTTCTTGCCCAGAACTTAATTTTACAAAATTACAATAGAAAGCAGAACATTTACAACTGTGCATTTGTATTTGTTCTTTTATCATACAGTGGTGTTTGAGGATGTTGTGATGAGTACAATACTCATTGGACAGGTCATTGTGATTTGGTAGTCAGGCCTCTGCTCCCCAGAGCTGATCTCATCTAATTAGTGGCCCCAGCTGACTAATTCATCACAGCTGGTAGTAATCTGTCTGTGCCTATATCTGTTCTGTGAAGCACTCGTGTCAGTAGCACTGATGATGGTCAAGGACTGAAACATTTGCTGCTGTTTTTATTCACTTTTTCAAAAATTATTTTTTGCACTTTGAGCACCCTTCTTTTTGTGCATTTTTTGCACTTATCTCAGCCTGTGAATCTGTTTTGTAGCTGTCCAGCCCAGTGGTACTGGTGTGTGGGTGTCTCCTCTGCCGTCCCTTCTTGATTGTCTATTGTACCAACGCACCCAAGATACAGTTTTTTGTTGCCCTAAGTAGGCACAGTTTCACAGCAGCCCTGAGACTTTCTAATTACATTAGAACACATCATGAGAATGTTATTATTTACCTTCGCCCAAAACTAATTTTTATCTAATATAGCTTGAACACATCATAATGTATCTCAATGCAACCTTCATTACCAACCTGCTGGCTCTGACCACCGGCTGCTAACAGCTAATGCTACCTTGCTCTTCACTTGTCGATTTCATCATGGATTTGTCATTGACAATATAGCATTATCAGGGAAACACTAGGGTGTGTCGATGGTGAGTTTTCTGCATTCTTCTGTCCCGACAGTGATCTCTGGTAATCCCAAACATATTCTCTATTGTCCCCAGTGATGACATTAGTTTCTAGCCCTGCTTTTTAGCCTGAGCAGAACTGATATGACACAACACAAAAACATCGGCCACTGCCATCGGTCAGTGTCATCTTATTTGCTGACAGGCCGGAGGCAGTCAAAAGGTGAATATCGGCTGATACTGATGTTCGGTCAATGAATTGGTGCATCCGTAGTTAGGGGTTAGGTGATCAGATGATCCAAGACATCCTGTTATTACACTTGATATTGCAGTTCTTGCACAGACATCCATGACAATAGTTACCAACACTGTCTAGAATAGAATTGCCAGCTCAACATTACATAAAAAAACCTTGAAGGAATCCATGTTGTTATCTTCATCTCTGAGTCTCCACAGAGCGAATTCTGTCTACATCATCACGTTCAAACAGAAATCTCAAGGTCGTATCGCTATTGCCGTAGCTTTCCTGTCTGTCTGGGGAGCACTCAGCTGACATACATATTCAATGAGCTCTGTGTGTCTAATCTCAGCGACAACAGTGTTGATCTAGCCTCTTACATCAGCCTTTTGTCCTCCACGGAAACTGATGCCATCAGAGATCGAGGACTGGAAATCTGCTATAGTGTAATATTCTGCTTCCACAGCAGGGGGCTCTGGTGGCTTTGGTAACTGGAATCCCTGCACAGAGAGGGGGGGAGAGAGAGAGAGAGATGAGAGCAGCTGACATCATATCTAGGCATCATTGTATTGTATCTGACTAGAATAAGTATGACTAAAAACACAATAAAGGAGACATCTTTAACTGTTAGGAGACGTGGTTTATGACTGGATATGATTATAATATATACATATAACAGTATGTATAGCATTTAACTGTGTGCAGTGATTCAGATGATCTAAGACATGCTGAAATTATACTTGTGTTGTTACCGTGCTTTAATGGTTGCTATGCCAACCCTTGCAGTAACCTGGGAGCTAGTTAATAATACTTCTTCTCATGTTGTCATTCTTATTTACTGTGTTTATGCTGCTTTTAAATGTTTTTCAGCTAGAGCCAGTTTTATGGAATATGCAAGATTATTCTTTACTGTGATCAGTTCTGTGAAGTGTTCATGCTTTTGTTGAAGATACGATCATATTCAAGAAAGTCTTACCAAGTTGGGTTCTCTTCGTGGGGGAGGTTTTTGTCTCAGATTTGGAGACCCTAATAAACAAAGAAACATCTCTTTATTTGCAATCAGGAACCATGGATGGCTGTATGTGTGCCTCACTCCTGTGTGAACAATCCCAGAAATACTTATACCACTACACCAGGGCTGTCTGCCTTTACATAAGACTGACACAGTGTTATTCAAAATAGGCACACTTCTTCTCCCTTCAACAGCCCTCACATGGCACTTGTTTCAATGTCTCTACACTATACTATACTCTATACGAGAAAGTGTGTGGCTGTAGGCAAGTGTCCGAGGGTTTCCTAGGACACAGCAGGGAAATTAAGGCTGAAATGAGTAAAACTGAGTGAAGACGATTATTAGTGTGCACTTATGTGGATACTAGCAAACACACAAACAAATAAATTGAGCTCAAAATACATTTCTGTTTTCTCAAATTAAAATTTTGGATGTTTTATCATTTCTCGACAAAAATATAATTAATGCAAAATCTCTCTCTTTGCTCAGCAGTAATGAGACACACACATATAATGCCATATGGAGCATTAGCTATTAACACAAACTAACTGAACATACATTCTTAGTATGTGAGTAAAATGGATGTCCGCACACCAAACATCTTAAAATCCCATGTTAAATCACCTCCCAGGTTAGTGTGACAGAGTACATGTTGTTAGATTACACCACCATCACCATTAGATATATCATTAGCCGTGTAGCTTACCTATAGCATCAAAGCCTACACAACGAAAGGAAAATGACATGTCTTAATGTCTCATACAAAGACTACACATCCTCCCACTCTTTAGCTGCAATGCTGTTTATTCACTGATACAGAAAATTCAAATGTGTCCTTACACATCACAAAGACTCACCAATTTCCACTCTATGCGGCGCCACTCTTGCAACAGCTGGGGACCCTGGCTCACCCCTTGTTTTGTTTTCATTTAGGGCGGCGCTCGCTGCTATTCCCAGACACGGGCTGTTGGTGTCCCGTCCCGCGCTCAGCCTCCTGCCCGTCTCGGCGTTGATTTCAGAGTTGTAGGGCATGGGCAGGCTGATCTCGCTCTTGGAGATGTGGCGCTCCGGCGTGGTGCTAC
Source organism: Chaetodon striatus (assembly GCA_029783705.1). Lineage (NCBI taxonomy): Eukaryota > Metazoa > Chordata > Actinopteri > Chaetodontiformes > Chaetodontidae > Chaetodon > Chaetodon striatus. The sequence continues at coordinate 32,295,820 of JAPZEB010000020.1, read as the reverse complement.
CCTCGCCGTCTGTCTGGATGTCCTTCTCGCTGACTGACTTCTTTTGCAACAGGTTGCTGATCTCCATGATGTTGCCGATGATCTCCACGGGGCCGGTGAGGGTCTTCTTGCGGGGGGAGAAGTCCTCTTTGACCTTTTTCAAGTAGGAGGCAGGAGCCCAGCCTTCTTTTCCTAAGTATCTGGGGGTAGAATAAAGACAGTTTAATACTGGATCTCGTTGAATTTTTCCCTGTCATCTATGGTCCAAATATGTTATACAATGTTCACAACTAAGTTTGTAATCACCTGAGAGTAAGACTTGTTGTATTTTTGTTAACTATAAATGAGAAGTTTACATCTGCATATGTAGCAGGTCCTCTTCCATGGTGTCCACCATGTTTCTACAGTAGCCCAGAAGGGACAAATCAAACACTGGCTCTAGATAGGGCCATTCGCTTTTTCGTATCTGCTACCATAGTTCCCCTACACACTTTGCACACAGGAGAAGTTTCAGTTCTGCAACCTCTGGGCTAGATGCCACTATATCCGACACACTGAACCTTTAAAGAGGTAGTGCACCAAATTTTCACATAAATGTCAGTCTATGGGGACATAAAGATTAAAAGGCATGGATGTTTACCAGGCACAGGAATGAAATGCAGCTCTTGGTTGCATTATGGGAAATGTAGGATCCAGAGTTTCTAGGGCTTGCCCGACACAAGGGACAAAAGTCTGAATAGCTGAGCCTCTTTTGCATGATTTTGATGCACTGATATAACTTGGACCATGAATCATACCTAGAATGGATAAACAACTACATTTTCACATGCTCTGGCATTTTAGTATCAACTTATAAAGCAAGGAATTTCTGTATGGATGTATGTATATTTATGTATGTTTGTCCTTTGCTTATCTCAAGAACCTTTCGTCCGATCTACTTCACACTTGGCGGATGTATTGCTAGGGATGTGCAGTGTCGAATCTGGTGCGATGTGGACATGTGACACATTCAATATTAATAAACTCCGCTCTGCGGTGGGTTTCAGGGCTTCAGGACTCTGCAGAGGGTCGATCTAAGTGTATTTCACCGATATATGTGACTGTGAGGAGTGGAGACCTGGATGTGTTTTTCTTTGCCACATATACTGATAACATTAAGAACGATACCACCAGTAAAATACCCCCACTAATTAAATCCATGCTCTACTATATAACAGGAGTGGTTATGTCAAAGCAAGCGACTAGTACACCTATTTGGAAATTACATCCACTTAGTGTATTTCACCCATGTTTCTGACTGTGAGTAGTTGCAGCTTGAGTGTGTTTTTCAGGGGCAGATTTAATGGTTCAGGGGTCCCAGGCATACAGCATCTTACTTTCACCCTTCTTCTAACTGCTAATGTTGGTATTGGCAGTGTTAGAAAACGTTTACAAAACTTTTTTTCTGAACTATTATCTATTTAGAGTGAAACTATTCATACCCCATAGTAAAAGTCCTGAAAGACTGAGAGTGAATGGAAAGCACAATGTACTCAACTTTACTAAACATCTGCTCAAGGTGGAGCTTTCAATTCTAATTTAATGCTGGATGGCTAAATAGTCATAGTGCATCATATTTTATTTGTTATATGTTGTGAGTAAAATCTGAACCTGCCATGAACCAGTTACATATCTCTATCAGGTAACTAGTAGTATAATGTTTTCCTCTGAAGTACAAGTACACAGTAAATGAATTGTGTAACCACCAAGTTACAAATTTTTAAGTGTTCTGGGGACCTTTTCTTATGTTATTTCAGGGTTCAGTGAGCTAGAATAGCAAAATAATTCAATATTTTTCATATCTAAACATCACAATAAATCTATAGCAGTTTGGGGCTCGGGTGCCAAAAAGCGTGAAGCATGAGCAGCACTGCCACAGGCCGAGCAATCAGCCCATTCTGTGTAGTAAAATACACCCAGTAAGATCATGTGTAAAAAAAAAAAAAGACACTATTTCCATTCTATGACGTAGAGGTAGCCAAAGGCGAGTAAACAGACTCAATAATATATGCAGAGAGACATTGCTACCCTATATTTCAATATTCATTGTTAGGCTAAATGAGTCACTTTAGAGTGCTCTGTGAAACAATAAGTAATGTTTCCAAATGCAACTCTGAGTCATATGCCTCTAGGTGGGCAATTTTCTGCTCAGATGAGATGTGATTATCTCTGCATCCATGTTTCATGACTCCAACTGTGACCACAAGGAGTCCCCATAACAGAGAAAGCCCCATGCTTCTACTTCCCTGTGTCAAAATGTCCCACTGGGAGCAGCATGACACTGACATACAACTGGGGGATTATTTCTTGTTGGACAGCGTGCTCTAAAATGGGTCGTTGTGCTTTGCAGCGAGGGCCGAGAAGTGATCGAGTAAAGTTTATTTATGTAGCCATAGGTAAAACTCTCCAACAAGCTGTTTTAACAAGCAGGTTACACTTACTAAAAATATCACCCATGCACACATGAGCCCGTTTAATAGGGACTGTGTGTGCATGTTGGTGTGTATATGAGCTTGCACGCTGTTACAGTATGTGCGCATGTGTATGTCACATGCCACGAGGCAGCATGTGATAGTAATCAGCTGTGCAGTGGAGCTCCACACTCTTTTGCCCCCGGGGACACAAGGAAACAAACAACTGGCAGGAAATACACACTGGCTGGGTAAACAACACACACATGTGGAAAGTGGCAGACAGGCACACACACACATACACATTTGGGATCTCAGGCAGCTCACCCAACTGAACTGTGGAGAGCACCATATGGGAATCTCAATATCATTACGCAAATGAGAGCTGCAGGAGGCCTTGATCACGGCACTAAGCGATGATGACTACCAACAATGTAACTGCTTCGATGAAGACTCACTCACTTCGGACAAATTTGGACATTTAGCTGCTCAGCGTTGATGAACTGAGCACCTTTTACTCATTAGTGTTTACTTACCTGATGTACCACCAGCCCTCCAAGTTCTTCTGGATAACCTCCACGGTGACCCCTTTCTCAAAGCTGACTTCATCCTTCCCTTGACTGGTGTGCGGCTGTATTGTCACGTATTTCTCCTCTGGAGGTCAAGAGGGGTGAAGGAAAGAGAAAGAGGGGCAAAGTGAGTGAACTGTTATCATGAAACAGTCTTAACTTAAGGGGTTAAACCACTGTTTAGCTTACATCTTTCCAGAGGGCCTTATGAGGGGAAAAATGGCGAGCGTGACCTACTTAAAATGCTCTGACTATTTCCATACCAATACAAACACAACCCTCTCCCCCTTGTTCTACACAATAATAACAACCGGCTCCCTCTGCCGGCTGAACCTCTCCCTCTTTCTGCTTCTAGGCCTCGCTCAAGCTGTTTGGACCCTGATCCAGCATTCAACTCTCTCCAGAGGGAGATTTGTCTTCTAGCAGCAGGCCTACATCAGGGCCTCCCTTGAGGAGATAAGATATTTGGACCGATCTCTCTTCTCAGATCCCTATCTGACCGCCACTCCTCTCTCACGCTCTGCTAGGCTTCCAAGACCCTGTAGGGAAGGAACTTCTACAATGGGCTTAGAAGGTAGCAATAGAAGGTTGGGGGGAAAAGATGGGAGCGAAGGAGGAGACAAAAGATAACAGATAGATCAGACCGAGCTTCCCAGCGTTGGGAGGGATGATAAATGGGCAGCACCTCGGCTTATTTCAGGGGCTGATGAGCTGGTATGGCATGCGGAGGAAGGAAAATCATCTGCATGTGCAATGTGATGACTCAAGTGGCAGAAAATATGACAGAAGAAAGGGGGAAGGATCGTCTGTAGGAAGGGATGTATAGAATAATTAAGACCTGAGGTAAAAAGGAGAATAAGCCCTTTTAGACTGCCTGTTCAAGACGGGAATGTTGCACCATAATTCCACCTTGCTGTTCTGTATAAGAGGTATGATCACGTAATGGGGGACAAAGTTGTCTCATTTTTAAAGGTCCAGTGAGTAGGATTTCAGGGGGTATATGATCAGAAATGTAATATAGTTGTTTTGTTATATAATTCTTGTATTTTTGGTACCTTAGAATGAGCCATTTATATCAACATAGGGAGCAGGTCTCATCTACAGAGATCACCATGTTGCACCTCCATGTTTATACAGTGGCACAAAATGGAAACAAACAT
>JAPZEB010000020.1:32256136-32267149 GCA_029783705.1 Chaetodon striatus | reverse complement strand
ATCTGACAGCACAGCAGGAGGTGAGACTATATGAGAGGTGTAGAGTGAAGTCCAGAGTGAGGTAAGCCAATCTGTCTAATCTCTTTAAATCAACTGTGACAAAATGCCCCTGAAACTTGGCAGCAAGGAGGGCCAAGATATTTGGGCAAATGGCTTCTACGGCTGGTGTTGTGGCTTGGGCGGTACAGTAACCCAAAGGATCCTGTTTGCAGTTTAGCGTCAAGGTCCTCCTGGCAGATCCATTAGTCTCGGCTGATGAAACAAGGAAAAAAAGGGTGTTTTTCCCCACATATATTCCCCCCTCTGTCACTGTGGCCACATAGTGGAAGGGTAGTCGCTTGAACTCTCAATTCATCCTCTGAGGTGATACCAGAAAGTAAAGAAAAAAAATATCAGTAGGATTACTGCTCATGAGGACATGTATTCCACACAATATCAAGTACTTGTTTGTGTCTTTAAGGTAGTACTGTAGAGAGCTAAAAGAAAATGAAGAGTGAAAGGGTGAAATTACACGCAACAAAGGTCCCCTGATAAAATAACCTTGACTGCGGTGGAGAAAATTAATGTTTTGTGTTCATTCTCCTCAGAACAGTAAGTGGCTGTTGATTACAAGGAGACGAGCTTTGTTTGAGAAATGGCTGCGAGCACCAGGAAGCAATAGTGCACAAACAGTGTCTCTAGGGATGATAGGGATTTGATACAGATACCCATGGTCCCCCTACAATAAGATAAGATGAGACGAGATGAGACGAGACAAGACGAGACGAGACGAGACGAGTCCTAATGACTTTGGTGATCTCATGACATTTTCTCTAGAGCCATGACATTTGTGGTTTGCCTTGATACAGGTATCCAGAGTTCCCAAAAGATGAATTCAACTGACTGTTGATCCTTTGAGCCTTATTCTAGCCCCAACAACGGCTCAAAGTGTTCACTTACATTGTGAGAAATTTCAACATCTAATTAATGGATTGGCACAAAATTCGATTAAGGCAATTATTCATCCCTAATGACGCAACCTAGGTGAACTCCGGATGTTACTGCCAATGGTCTGTTGGATGGATCACCTGGTCTAAATTTCAACCTGTTCAGTACTTCGGTTTATGGTTAATTACTTGCAAAACTGATGACTTTCCTATCAGCTTTAGCTGTACTTGTTGTTAAGTGTTATTTGCATATATTAGCATTCTAACATGCTATACTAAGATGGAAAGCGGGGTAAACGTTATACCTGCTTGGCACCAATGTCTTAGCAATGTCATTGTGAGCACAGCCCAGTCACCAGGAGAAAATGTTCACACTATACATTTCTGCAGACCATGAACATGTTACATTTGCATGTTGGGATGCTGGATGGCATGTCACATAGTCGAAATGCCTGCCAAGCTGCAAAACCACCGTTGAAACCAACAAAAAACAACACCATTTGTCTTTTGTCAACCCTTTGAGGCATTCTCACCAGTGTTTGTGGCACCATTCTGGGTGTTTTTTTGGTTGCACATTACAGCTGTGTTTGAGCCACCAAACCTGGAAGTATTTCACCAACCCATCCCTGCTTTTTCAGGAGCTTTTTTGCAATCAAATGTGGGTGTTTCAGTCAAAACATAATCTTTTCCTAACCAAACCAAGTTGTTTCTGTGTCTCAACCTAACTACACCTCACCACAGCAGAAAAAAAGGTTAAGTTTCAACATGTCAGTGACAAATTAAAGTACAACTTTAACCTCTCCATGGTTTTAAGAAACATTCAGTGCCAACATTTCTTGTGGCGATTGGGTTGATGAGCACGTTAGTAAGCTAATGTTAGCAATTAGCAAACATCAGCATGCTGTGCCTGAGTACAGCCTCACATAGTTGTTAGCATGGCTGTAGACTCATGTTTTCATCTGCCTGCTCTGCGTCATGCGTAAGATTGGCCATAACAGAACAATCTGGATTTCATCAGGTAAATTATCAATCACAGAAAAGAAAAACAAACATGCTTTTAGAAACCTGAATCTTAGCCTTCTAGTATTTCTAAGAACTACTCCTTCCAAGAGGCTTCTCAGAATTCTCATCAAGTTTTTTTGACACAGGTTAGTCAAACACAACATATCATTTAACTGGTCACATATGCAGATTTATTTTCTCCAGCTGGGACATTCCTCTCTCCAGATGCTCCACAGTTCCCATGTCCGAGGAGGAACCAGGGGAAGAAAACCAGGACAGTGGCCCAGATGAGGCCTCTACTCCTCTTTCAGGAACGATTCCGGCCTGTACCAACCCCCACCCACTGGGTGCTTCATAAATCTCACTTTACTAGATAGCAGTTCCTAAAATGATGCTAGTAAGTTGTGCTAGGATACAAAGACACAGAATTCAAACACGCAGGGGTATGACCACCCACACAAACCCAACTATACACACACACACAAACCTCCGTCTTACACACAGCTTATAATTGTATCAGTTTTCACTGTGACAATGGGTCTTCTTGACACTGCTCAGAGAAACAGCTGGGTCCAGACTTCCAAGGTCAATGAATTCTCACAGAGGCAAAACAACAACGTCCGACTCTGGAGTTTAACCCATAAATATATGAGGTCAAGCCTGCAGACACTTAAAAACTGGTTATGATATTCTGTGTTGGAATGAGGAACAGCCTATTATTGTATGATAGCATTTCTGCTCAATGTGTGGAGGAAAAAAAACAGCATTTGAAGAAAGGGGGTAAAATATGGATTTCAGTCTTACTTGGAGAGGATTAAAAGACACCACGGTTCTACGCTGGCAAGTAATGATGGGGGATGTTTAAGAAAATAAGCTCTAATTAACAGCCAGACTGTCAGTATCTCTACAGTGAAAACGTCAAAGAAAATAAGCACGCGCAGAACAGGAGGCTGCAGTAAAGCCTTGGAAGCGGGAAGGGGGCTGTGGGATATTATACTAGCTCTCAGATGTGTTTGTCTTGGCATAGCCTCTGAGTGATGTCATCATCATCATCATCATGGCTGTTGCTCTACTTCTTTGGCCCAGTAAATGACGACAGCACACATATCCACCTCTTGGGCAAAAGTTCCTCTGAGTTCAGGAGTTGCTCATGTTGCTGTAAAAGCATTGATTAATGTTAAATGTTAACATTCAAAATGGAGCTTTCAGATGGGTCTGGTGAGCAGATGCTGTCAGGGCAGATATTTAGAAATGGGATCACAGAAGAAAATGACTGTGTGGCTTAGGCACAATTATGAATATTCATTAAACAAAACATTCAACGATGCATGGTACCTCACTCCAAAGAGTTTCTGGTGATCAAAGCTGCATGAGGGAAAATGAATTCCCCCTCAAGTTAAGAGTTAACAGGAACACTTGACATTTCAAAACCTCACAAACAAAGCTAAAAGGAGGGCCGGAAATTAGGACATCCTCACCCTTGAAGTCAATTTCGAGAAGACATCGACTACTTTGCGTGTGACCAAAAGCCACATCACAAAAGACAGAACTTCCCATGCAACTTCTTTACTCTGTCAAAACTTAATTTAACAATTATCTCATTTCTGCTGACAGAGGACAAATTGGAAATGCACCAAATGCTATGTGAATCATACACGGAGAGGACGAAACGACAAGCTGTTCGAAACTGACTCATTAAAGCACGTAATCACTCAAAGATGTGGAGGCCAAGATATCGCAAAGAAAATGAATTCAAACACGGAGTAAGTGTATAGATAAGAGCAAAGAAACGAAGGGGATGCAGTGTATTTGTTCTCTTGAGTTGTGCAAGCTGCTGGCTGTCAGTGACTGCTTGCATGGAAAAATCAAATCCAGCTCTGGGATTGCTAAACAGAATTTTCACCATGGGGGGGGGGGAGCAAGGTGAAAAGTGAAGTGCTGAATCTCTTGGTGATGCAAATATTACCAGTGTTCTCTTGATCCACATTGTTAGGCAAATACTGTCACTGTAGTTCACAGTAAATATGCTGGATGTTCATGTTTGTGAACATAACACATTTTTCTTCCAGTTCAACCAGTCAAACATCACAACTCTCGTTTTTAGAGCTAAAAAGTGACTTTTGAATTTACTTGACATTCCTGTTGCCAAAAGGAAAAGTCTGGCCTCCAGCCATAACGCTGCCTTTCCTCCACACACTGACTCCTGCCAGCCAAACAGCACCTCCAGGTGGTGCCAAGCCCCAGCTAGGAGATCAGGAGATTGGGAGAAGAGGGGAGAAAACAGAGGAGCGGGAGGGAGGCTGGAGTGGGGGAGTCTTGTGGACAAAGGGGTTAGAAAAGGAGGGAGGCAGAGAGGTGCTGAGTGAGCATGCCTCTCTGTGTATGCGAGGAATATGTTTATTCTACTAATGTGTACTCAGACGGACGGAGATACAAACAGGAAGAAACAAACCAAATGTCAAGCAGTTCTAACAACAGCAGCTCTTTTTTTAACAGCTTTTCACCCAACATGTGTTAATAATAATGTTGTGTTATGGATCTCAGTGTGTGGATGGTTGTCAGGTCCACAAAGACATGCTTGGCACACAAACAAAAACAAGAATCCACTCACCGCTTTCACTCTTCTCAATCACGTCCACCGTCTCGCCGGCCTTGAGGTTGATCTCCGAGTTCTCCTGCCTCTCGTAGTTGGCCACGGCCACGTACTGCTCCAGCACCATGGGCTCTGAGCTGTCAATCCCTGAGGGGAAGAAACAGGCTGTCAGCCACCTGCCCGCCGTGGCACCCCGTGATCGCCCCCTGCAACCAACTACACTGCTGCCGCTGTGCACCCGGTATGCCGCCATCGGCCAACCCCCGCTCCCTGCCGCCGTTCCTCCCTGACCAATCAGAACGCGAGCTCACGACTTGGCTGCATAGTCCCAAACGTCTGGCCATATAGCTGAGTCGACCCCCGGCCCACAGCAAAGGACTGAGGAGCATCGGAAGGAATCAAAACAAAGGGGGGGAACGGGATGGAAGTGTTTGCAGGGGCTGCATCTCAGCGCCTAAAGTGGATCCATGACCTGAAGCAAACTTTAAGATCCAAAAAGAAAGAAACAGAAGTAAAATTTAAAAAAAAAAAAAGAGAAGTAGAGGAGCTTCTAATGGTTAGAGGGGAAGACTAGGGAGCGAATGAGTGGAAGAATGGTGAAGTTTCCCTGTGGAAAATCAACAGTGCGGTTGAGAGGAAAGGCCTCCCCTCCACTGCCTTTGGGAGCCAGCCGTTGGACGGCGAGTCGGGAGGGGGGGTGAACACACCAATCATGGCAGTCGGCACTGCTGGCCTTAAATAGAAACATATGAGTGGACTAGAGAGAAAGGGAGAGAGAGAAACAGGGAAGGAGGCTGGGTCCGTGTTTATGTGAAACAAAAGAAGAAAGCATTTCAGTTGGGGTTAGGCCACTCTGTTTTCTCTCTCCCTTCTTCTCTCTGATGTTTAACCTTTTCAGTGTTCAGTGTTTTAGTGTTTCATCCACTGAGTTCACGTGGTGGATCTGAACCTGAGTTGCAAACACTCTTACTGACTTGTTTGGCCACAGAGAGATGAGCCACACAGATTACACTTCACATCCTGTTGTGTTTGTCTCACTATGTCTGTTCGGGATGTGATCAGCAGACCCAAACTGAATCTGTGGAATTTTCTTTTTGACAATATCCAAAGTTGGTTCTTTTTGCTTGTAATGTGATAGACAATGTTCATTTACGACAACTTTTTTTTTTTTTTTTTGCGGAAAAATCTGTTGAAGTGTCATTGGAATTCTGAGGGCGAGGATTGTGTGTGGGCCTGGAGATCAGGAACAGAGCACTTATACAGTGAGAACAACTAAATGGATGTTACATGACTGAAAAGAGATGACGAATTACATCTTTTTATGTAAAAGAAAAGGCACATACTGAAGACCAAAACCAGAAGTAGAGCACACATAACACTCATTCTCAACTCCCTTCATCGGCCGCCGATCAGGTCGAGAATAGATTTTAAGATCCTGTTATTGGTGAACAAACCACTCACTGAATCAACTCCTGAAAACTTGTTCGACATGCTCTCAGTGTATATATTCCCCCTACATCACTCATGTCCTCTGACAGTGGCCTTTTAGTTAGTTAGAAGACAAAGTACTACAAGGAGGCAGCGTTTCGTATTTATGGTCCTCACCTCTGGAACAGTCTGACAGAAGAGCTGACGGCATCACAGTCTTTATCGCTTACCTTTTTATCTTAGCATAATCTTTTTAATTATCTTAAAAACCTATCTTCATTTTTTAATCTGGTCCCCATGTATTTTCTACATTATATTTTCCTTACATTATATTGTAATTTATTGTATTGTTAAATACCTTGTATTGCCATTTTACAGTTAAAGCTAATACCTTAATAATGTTTGAGTTTTCAGTCTAATCATATCTGTCCTATAATTTGTTAAATAGGTGAATCCACCTCTTGATTCCTAACATGAGCTGATCATAACAAATCATCATCATCATGGGCGGCAGTAGCTCAGTCCACAGGGACTTGGCTTGGGAACCGGAGGGTCGCCGGTTCTTGTCCCCAACCTGACCAAAATATGGAGTGTGGACTGGTAGCTGGAGAGGTGCCAGTTCGTCTCCTGGGCACTGCTGAGGTGGCCTTGAGCAAGGCACCCACTCCCCCAACCACTCGGGGTGCCTGTCCATGGGCAGCCCCCTCACTCTGATGTCTCTCCATTTAATGCATGTATAGGTCCCGTTTGTGCATGAGTGTATTTCGGACCTGTGTGTATATGTAAAATGACAAGAGTGAAAACATTGAATTTCCCCTTGCCGGATTAATAAAGTATATAAAATTAAAAAAAAAAAAAATTGAAATCATAAATAATTCATTTTCACTGTTTTTTAGCTTGACTTTTTTTTTTTTCTTAAGATTGCTACGGTACATGTTTATATTTTTTTCTGTTATTTTTAGTCATGTCTTTCAAGTGGTTTCGAGCAGGCAGTAGTAACAGACCCTCGTCGCATGACCTTATGATGAGTTCTTAATTGAAAACCTGTCTTTGTTGCATGTTGTACCCTGATGAAGACTTTTTGAGTCGAAACGTGTTTGTAATCTGTAAACTAATTAAGGATTTTTAAGTGTGCGTCGGATACTTTTTAAAATGCCAACCTATACTATGGCCTTCAATTACAAGCAGGCTGGACAGTAATTGTTTTTATTGTTATTAATATTCAACTACTTGCCCTATCCTTGAAGACTACATCATCAACTCCAAGTTCCTTGACCCTGTGAGGCACTCCCTGTCATCATATCAGTATTTCTAAGGTAACGCAGTGTATGAACTAACTTTTTCATATTAAGGTGGAGGGGATGGTGGATGAATCACCTAAGCGAGACACCTACCAAGTTGCAGACCACTGTTTGAGACCAACAAACAATATAACTGGTTGTGATTTAGCAGGTCATTGCTGTGTTTCCAGCTGCATTTTAGGCACCAAACACGGGTGTTTTGAAGTGACCTGTTGCTGTTCTTCCAGCTGGGACAGTGGCACAAAAAGCGGTTGTATTTCTTAACAAGACACTGCTGCCTTTCCGGCCAGGAAACCAGGTATATTTGGCCAGAACATGATCTTTTCCTCACCACAACCAAGTGGTTTTTGTGCATAAACCTAATAGCATTGTTGAAAATGTTACGTTTTAACATACTCCTACAAAATAATGTGCAGATGTAGCATAACGATTGTTTGCAGAAATTAACAATGTCAACATTTTTTGGGGCAATTTGGTTGCAGAAAGAAAGCAAATAATGTTGAACTACACCTTTAAAAAAAACTATCTTTAATCATTGGTCTGAGTCAGGATGTGAACCCAGGTCGTAGGTATCAAACAACATCGTCTTTCCACACCTATCAACCCACTTTAACTCTGACTGCATCAGTGCATACATCAAACATGAAGGGGAAAGGCATGTCAGCACAAGCAATGACACATAACAGAAATCACATGGAGCCTCTGATGAACAAAAACATGAGCGCTCGATAATTACTGCGGCTCAAAAGAAAAGTAAGAAGCATACTTTGTCAGCAAATCTCTCCATCTCTCCGCTATCATCTACGACTGTGAATTCTCTGCCGTCAGCCCCTTTGTCCTTTTGTAAATGGGATTGGACCTTGAACATGGATTGTATTGTAAGAGTGAAGCTGTGCAAATCCTGCACGCTTGACGCCATTGTCCTTTAAGATCTAAGAGAAGATCTCCCTTTTTAAGAACCAATCAACCCTTAGATGAAGTCTTGCATTTCCTGTGTAGCTCGCAAGAATGAGTGAATCTATGTAAATACTACACTGTGTCTTCACAGTGGCCTTGTATTATATTTATGAAAATGAAACAGGTTGCAGTGCGCTCATGTATTTAAGCAGCCTGGAAGAATAAAAAAGTTTGCCTAAGCTTTTGCGCAGTGCTTAAAACACAATTAAGCATCTCTACATGTTGTTACTCAAATAAACAGGCAGGGAACACCAGGGAACGCTCATAACCTCACTTCCCCACTGGGTGAGGCTGGGCATTCATCCCTGTCTTTCTTCAGCATTCTCCCGTGAGGAGAAATAAAGAAAAGGAACATACTGCGGAGAACGCAAGCAGCCTATGTGGAGGGAGCAATCAAAGTCAGCCTGAGGTAATAAAGCAGCACAGATCCAGCTATTTAAATGCTTTATACTGTTGTAATGGCAACCACGCCTTGTTGAGAAATGAATCCTGAAGACCTGTTACATTCTGCCTTCAATATTCCAAAACTTTTATTGCACAAGATTTGTTGTTGAAATTAGGGGAGCGGTTGTCTTCATGTTCTATACACTTTCATGATGGTCATTTTTTTTGTTTCGCTACGTCAGTTCAAAGAGGATTGGTCGTTGTTGATCCTAACTCGTACTGACACACTGATAGCTTTAATTGAGGGAAACAACATATCTGCGTCTGTCTCCATCAATGCCTCAATTGCAGTTAAACGTCTCAAACAATGACGGTTAAATGTTCACCAGATGGGGAAATCTGTGATTGTATTTGCATCAAAATGTGTTTATATCTGCATGAAAAACATGTTCTCTCCCGGGATGTTTATTTGCAATACTGACAATTAGGATTCAACTTCTCCCCCCTTGACTCATCATGCCTTTACACCTAAAGTTGAATGAGGTCACACGCAGTGATCTACAGCCATGTTGCAGACAAATGTAAAGAACCAGACTTGACACCTCATTTGAGTCTAAGGCGCTTTGCCACATGCAGACCTAAGGTGCATGTTCTGGCCCTCTGGCACCGTGCCCAGCTGCTGATGGCCGACTAGGGTCTGCGGAGATGGATGGATAGACTGCGGAGAAGAGAGAGGCTGACTTTGAGCAGATGGGTGAGAGGAGAGGCTGATGACAGCGCATGCAAAGCAGATGTCGAGAGAAAGCTGAAGTGTGAAAAGAAATAAACTGGGAAAACCAAAAGGGGATGCGGCTGGCGCTGTCACAGTGGTGCATGCATATTCAACATGTTGACATAGACACACAAGTCTACCTGAGGCCTCTTTCCTCGGGCTGTCTGTAAAGCCGTACATCCATACTGGAGACAAAGAGAAGGAAGGAAGGAGAGAAGGAAAGAGAGATTATTCAGTTGGACAGCATGCAGAAGCAACAGTATGGTAAAGCACACCTTTTTCACATCTACTGAACACAAAGTAAGAAGCAGCAGAGTCCGTGCCTACTGATCTGGGGACAGTATCTTGAGGCCTGTGTTATTGAGCTCAGTGTTTTCTTCATGCTGAGGAGTATAAAGTGTATCTGAGGGCAACTAACTGGTCACTGTTATATTACAAACAGCCAAAACTCAAACCCTCCCTCCTTTTACCTACAAGATGCTCCCTCCACCCTTCCTATGATCCCCTTTCCTCCATCTCTTCATATCTTTCTTCACCTCTCCCATCCCTCTATCTGCACCTCTTGGAATGTCTGAAATGGGCGTCAGCCACTTCTAAAGTCATTCCTGACTCCCCACCCCCCCACCCCCCCCTTCTTCAAAAACATCTCAGCCCCCAACCAGGAAATTAAACGCCATGCATCAGAAAAGACAGGGACAGAAAAGGTGGTGACCAAGATCTGGGGAGCAGCAGATTAAGCTACCTTGGCGTATATGACGCTTGATTTGAGACCAAGATAATATTTTATTGTCTGGCTGTCATCTTGTCCTGGAAGAGAGTTACATTAGGGCTGCAGCACTGCAGCACACAGCCAGAAACAGGCCATAACGATATTAAGGAACTGGAACAGGAGCAGGGCAGGGCAGGCTACTGAAAGCAAGGAGGAATTACTCTTTCAAGACTACAAGAAATGACCATAATCATTTACTATATTATATTAGGTCTAAAAAAAATTTTTGCCGAACGTTGGCATAAATAATAAAGTACTACACTTGTTTGAACGCAAACAATCTTGTTTCAGGAGCTTGTTGTAAGAACGTTTTTCCATCAGCGTTGTGTAATGTGTGGACATTAGTGAAAACTTTTCAATCTACAGGCATTTTAAGACAAAGAAGTGGGTGCATTAGCTTAAAGGAGCTGTATGTGACATTCAGACCATCAATACAGCAGCAAACAACTACTTTTTATGTAAAAATATAGTGGAGTAATGGCGTACTGAGCAGAAAATAAAGTCAGACTACCTCTTTTTTTGTAATCCGAGTTTCTCTGATACTTGTGTTGGTAGCTGGTTTGGCCGCATGTTCATTTTAGTGAATGTGAGTCCCTGTGAGTTTATCCCACTGGCCAGCTTTTTGCCATTGCTTTGCACTGCCGTCATATGGCAGTTACTGCATATCAGGATGGCTTGTCGCAGAAACGTTGTGCCCACCCTTCATTTCCCCCAAGGTAACAACATAAGCTCTGTCAGCATTGTCACCGTTGATAGTGCTGCTTATTGGTAATAGGTAAATGGACTGCACTTGTATAATGCCTGTCTAGTCTTCTGACCACTCAAAGCACTTTTACACTACATGTCACATTCACCCATTTACACACACACACTTTGACACA
>JAPZEB010000020.1:32237171-32248669 GCA_029783705.1 Chaetodon striatus | reverse complement strand
AGTAGGCTATATCTTCAGTAGCTAGCTAGCTAACCCTACACTTTCCAGGGTTTGATTTTGGTTTTGGAACAGGGAAGGAACGTGTATCGTTTTCCAACCTCTCCAGGTAACAAGTATCATTAACACACGACGTGCCCCAGGCACAACATTTAGCTCCAAATCCACAAAACCAGCCTGAAGATGAAGGAAAGCTGAAACAGCTGCATTAGAGTCAATGGAGCACAGCTGTGTTGTTGTCAGACCCTGGTCTAAGCCGGCCCAATGCTATGCTATGATTGGTCAGTCTGCATCCGGGGGCGGGACTTAGCAAAGGGTCAGTTAGCAAACCAGATTGCTGTCTCTTTTCCACTGATCTGACACTCAGCATAAATGTTGTTCATATGCCTTATCACCAAAACCTCACTCTAAGCTCAATAGCATATGAGCTAAACAAGGGCAACAGTGCTGTCAGAGCTAATGGTGTTAACCAGAGGGGGCACAGGTGGGTGGGTGCTATGCTTTTACAACAGTGCTGTCCCAATATCAGCGTTAACTGCCATATGAGCACAGTGCAAAGCAGCAGCAATGAGCTGGCCAGCGGAATATGGACCTTGAATACCACACATTCACAGCTTACCTCAATACACCTCAGAGAAGCCTACACTAATCAGAATCCAGTATTCACCCAGACCATGGCATAAGAAAGTAGAAACAATTGCCCAGGCCAATCTCACAGCTCATCCACTAGGACAACTAAACAATTTTTTCCACTTTGCTTCTCTCTTTAAAACATTAGTGAATAACAAATAGCCAGTTTACATATGCTGTTCCAATTATGCGCTGTCTCCTCAGAAAAGTGCTTTGGTGCAGTGGAAGTGATGCAACAGAAATTTGTTTGGAATTAACAGAACAACAGCAGGGTAGATGATGAAAGCAGCAGTAGTCATCATGGTTGAACAGACCAAACAAACAAACAAAAAAACACCAAAGAAAGTTAAAGTAACATTTCAACATTTTGGCATTTTGAAAAGTACACTCTCTTTCTTTCTTTCTTTCTTTTTTCTTTCTTTCTAAGAGTTTCATGAGAAGATCTTCATCAAAGTCATGTGTGTTCAGCCTAGCTTAGCATAAAGACTGAAAGCAGGGGGCAACAGCTTGTTTGGCTCTGTCTAAAGCTCAAAACATGACCTACTAGCACGCCCAAGGCTCACTAGTTAACATGATGTGTCTCATTTTTTAAATATGTTAAAAAACAGACACATTTGTGGTGTTGGGGGAGTTATACATTTTGTGACAAACAGCAGTGTATCCATCTGCCCAGCACTTTTTGCAGTGTCTCTGGCTATGACGTGGGTTGCCAGATACAGTTGGAGAACAGGTTTTGGTATGGATCTCTTTACAGGCACAATGGTGCCAAACTTGGCAACCTCACTGTGACAACAAGTCACTGTCACTGTTCCCAGCTGGTAGACATGTTTTGTTTTTGTTTTTTGTTTTTCAAAATTTGAACAGTACCATTCTGTTGTTCTCCTCTGCTGAACAGCTTCTTTAAAAAGACATTTTGCAAAGAAGATGTTAAAGTCCTGGAGGGGACTCATAGTGTGCTCAACAGTGAACGCTGAAAGGAAAAAGAGGATTTAACTAAAAGATGATGGATAATATGCTAACAGCTACGCTTATGTGGCAGCAAATGAACGGGAGCAACCACAACGAGTGGACACTGTCAGTGTTGGATGTTGAAAAGGGATGTAATGGTTACTCAACACAGGAAACCTTCAAAAGCATCTCAGGGATTTACACCGAGAGCAGCAGCAAGAAAAGACCATAAACACAGCGATGGAACACTGTAATCTTTCCATTAGCACTAGGGCCACAGAGTGTCATACTTTCTGTCACCACCTCTACACACAGTAGGAGAGAGTCGCCTTAAATGTAACGTGTTATCATTGTAACACGCACATTTTCTCCTGCTATGTAAATGTCATCATGATGTCATCATGTCTGCGCGTGGCAGGATGCAGGATGCATCCACTCTGCAGGAAACAGCGGCTGGAAAACCAGTTTAATACAAACTAAATAAAAATCAAGATCCAGGGGTATTTTTCGAATGTAAAGTTGTGTTTGTGTGTCGTGGAGCTAAAATCTATGCCACTGTCTGCACGTATCTGCTCTCCATCAGTTAGCATAGTTTTCCATCTTAATTCCTCACAACTTGTCTTCTCTATCCAAAAATGTAGATTCAAAAAAATTTTAAAAAAAGAATCTCTAAGTTAAAAAGTGAAAAAATTGTACAATTATGGACATTCTCCCCAATACATATATATATAAAAATGTAAGACAAATATAATTAAAAATTAAATACATGTAAAAAAAAAAAAACTGACATGTCTGGTATATGGAAATTTAAATTTGTTCCATAATGTTGACAACACAATTTTAAGAATAAGCCATAGGGGAAATGATGTACTGAGGGCACCTCGAGAATGAGACACCTTCCCTTCATTAAGGGACAATGTTCCTTCAGTTTCCATTCACAGAAATTTTGCAGATGTTATGTAACTGTCCAAGGGTTTAAAAATAGCCAACCTCTTGCCACACTGACTGAATCTGTTACCTCAGGTGGAGCAGAGATCACTGGGTAAGTGGGCTGGCATCCAACTGGGCAACATCCCAAAGATTAAGGTTTGCTGACACAGTGGGTATGAAAACCACCTGTTTCAAAGCATAATGCGCTACACTAAAGGGAAGTAGAGAAAAAAATGCCAGCTGGCTTATCTGCAGCAGCAATCAGCTTCCAAGAAATCAAATCACTTTAAGGAATGTGGATGTAATTGAATTGGTGGTGAGCTCCCTCTGGGACTACGACAAACTGATTCCCTGCAGGAGGGTGAAACAGTTCCTGTGCTCTCAGTCCAAAAATAAACTCACAATCAATTTCAGGAGTTGTTTACTTGAAGGAAGTCACATTACTTAAAACTGCTATGAATGAGGTAAAAATCAAGGGGCCACATCAAACAAACTACTTTTTGCATCGCTGTGCTTCTCCTCATAACCAAAAGCTATCTCAAGATATTTCCATTCCCCAACACAACCTTTAAGCCTCTTAAATATAACGACAAAGGAGTCTTTTAGGGCATCTGTAGCAAGAGAATCATATTCTCCATTAACCACAAGCTATTTCCTGCATTTTCTCTTTCAATAATTCATGAGAGGTATGACTGATATTTCCCTAAGTTTCCTCAGTCTACCTAACCATAAACACACAGGGCTCCCAGATGCATATATTAGTGACTCACATGTACCAATGCTTTTGTTAAGCAGCTATACTGCAGCTAATACCCTCTAAGAGCCATACGTTTGCTAAGATGGCTAATGAGGCTAAAAATCCTTGACAGTGAGGAATGGATGAATGGTCTTTTATAGGTTTGTTGGCCTGTGCCACCAAATTCACATGTGGCTTACAGTTTAAGAGATTCAGGACCTGTCCATAGTCGGATGTTTTTATTCTGTATTATACTGAATTGCATGTGTAGCATCAAATGGAGGTATTACAGCTACGGATGTCAGTTTTGATTAATTTTTCTTTTGATAGCCCTTTGCCCATTAACCTGTATTGACACAGTTAATTTTTAAGACAAAAAAAATGCAAAATGATGCGAATACAAGAGGCCTTTTCTTTTATGCTGGCACTCCTGTGACTTCAATACGTGCTACGTGCTTTTAGAGTTGGTGAAATTTCAGTGCTTTGTGATGTAAATGAATTGCCTTTTATTTTATTTTATGTTGTCTTTGCTGGCAAACAGCTGGCTAGCTGGTTAACCAGGCTCCCAGGATGTGCACCAGACTTTAAAGACAGTTTTCATAGTCAAACAGTGAAATTAAAACTTCCAAGTGTGTTACGTGATGCCATGGGGCCTAAAAAGACTCTTTTCCATAGACTTACATTAGGAATAAAATGTCTATAAATCAGTGGGTAAATTTTTTTGGAGCTTCACAACCCCTGCAAAAAGACTTGCTTCACTATCTGGACTTGATCCATCTGGTCTGATAACATTTGAAAAGTCCAGTAGAGCCACAAGATTAAATCATTTTATCCCCATTCAAGTTAACGGAGCGCTAAACCGGAAGTAGCCGGCTTGGCCAACAGAAGTCTCCAGTGCACTTGCTCCATAGGCCCAATGTCACGGGCGCAGCACCGATCATTTGGGACATTTAATATGTGGCAGTTGAACGTTTCCACTGACCTACTTTTTCATAGAAATGGACAAAGTCTTGCTTCCAATGCTGTATCGAGGTCTCTTAATACATGCATGGTGTTAACATGTAGAAATATTTGGCCCACTGCCCACTCTCTGGTCTCTGCTGTATGCAAATTTTAGCCTTGGCCGCTCAGCACTGCACACCACCTGGGTTGGGTGAGAGCTAGCTAGCAGCACTGCTTATTTGGTAACACCATCCTGGTGGCAGGACAGTATTGTTCCAGAAACACGGTGGCCACCGTCCCCTCTGCTTGCCCCCAGTGATTCAGCATCTTCATTTTGAGCTGCAAACCCCCTTTAGCATTGTTAACTACGTTAGCACCAAAAGCCATGCTGATGCTGCTAACAGTGCTAACAGTGATGATAGTGAACAATGCTAAAGGGGGTTTGTGGTTCAAAACTGAGCCACTTACTCAGGGTGGGCACAATGTTTCCACAGCAACACTGTTGGGTGGGGACCGCATGACTAGTGGTAATCACTGAATGAGCAGCACCTCTTGCTTGCTTCCACCAGACTGTGTTGGTGCACAGTGCAGTAAACTTAAGAGTTGCAGAGTTAACCCACAGACCAACATGTGTAACCAGTCAAAAATATTCTCAGTGGTTAACTGCTGATATCCCTATTTACAGTATTTGTTAAAGACCACACAGAGCAGGATGAAATCAAAGCCCCTTACAAGCACATACCTTGAAATGTATTTCTGTCAAAGTAAAAGCAGTCTTCCTTATTGAATTGTTAAGAATACTAAACATGTGTCATACAAAAAGCTTCGCCTAGAACTTCAGCTGAAGACTCACAGGCAAACAATCCCTCAAACTGCCACATCAGAGAATAATACTTTCTCTTAACAAAACATACGTTAATGACTCTGTTTTGACATCCCAAAGAACTATCAGGCAATTCTGAAACCCCACCCTAGAGTGCGAGGAAAATCTATGGCCAGAAGGAGAAGGCTTGACAGCTTTTTGATCCCACCCCAAAACACAGTCGACAGCAAGTCAGCGTCCCGCAGCGGGACAAGTAAACAAACCACACACTGATATCACATGGATAACAGACAAGTCGCAGAGAGAGTTAAAGAGTCATACGTCATGCAGCATAACATCCTTTGGATCTTAAGGAGCGGCTCTATTAAGAGCAACAAGTTGATAGAGAAATAGGGTGAGTTAGCTTTTGGAAAGGAAAGTGAAGAAAAACAAATGACTTACCCGACTTGCGCTTGGATCCATAGTCCCTGAGGGAGAAACAACATAGGAGGGACATGGTTAGTGACAGCAGATGCCGCTCAGTCAACAACAAAGCATGTGGTCACCACATATGGGTTGTGACACTACTACACGGCAAAAACTGGCAACTGCACCAAAGCAGAAAAAAAAAAAAAAACATGCATGCAATCGGCTTTAGACCACTAAGAAATGCATGTGTTTGAAGGAGAGGGAGAGACGGAGAGTGAAGGATGGAGAGGAGGGAGGAATGACTTTGGCCAGCTGCCCGTACTCCCCGCAACAGACACAAATTAGTCATGTGACTCCAAAGCGGCACCACCATCCTCTTCCTATACTCCTCTTCCTCCCTCCCTCCCTTGCCCTGTCAGAGAAGGAGGCGACCTCTCCCCACATTAAGAAGAAGGAGGATCAGTTGCTTAATGGATTCTAATGGGATTATGCCACAATGCTAAGCTATAGATGGGGGGTGACACATAGCTGTGTGTGAGGTTTGCTGTGCTGAGCGTGTCTGCTTCTGCCCTTGTCAATAGTGACTTTCGGACTCTGGCGGCGTTGCAATTGAGTTAAAAAAGATAGACGGAAGGAGAGATCAGGTGAAGACAGCCTGTGCTATTTATAAAAACGCAGACCTGACAATCTGTCCATCGTCACACCCCATTCTCCCTCCCTTTCAGCCTTCCTCCTGTCCTCTTTCTTTAATGCTATACTAAGAATCAATGTGTCCTTTTCCCGAGGCCTAATCAAAACCCTCATCTAACCTCAAATTTAGCCACGTCATCCTGCCGCAGTACAGATGAAAATGAGACACAGGCAGAACAATAAAACTAAAGCACGATGCTGTAGTGAAGAGCTGAATCCCACTAGAACCTTCTCTCCCATACCCTCTGTCATTTAAAAATAACCACCATATAGGCAGCGATATCAACCCCCAGACAGCAACGAGGGATATAGAGACCAGAAGGTGAAGTGTTTTGTGGATGACTAATAACAACATGACTCTCATTTCAAGAGGAGCACCAGATTGCAGATAATGGCTGTCGGTACATCTCTGTGTAACAGAGGGATGTGTGTGAGGCAAGTAGGTGTATGTACACACATTGGTGTCGATGCTAAGTCAGTGAACGTCTGCCCACCAACAGGCGATGTGTGTAATCGATTACGCGTGTTCCCATAAGATTCAGGATCACTACCCAGCTGCAGGAGCATCGTTCCTTGGGACAGTTGACCTCGCTGGCCCTTGTGAAACAGCCCATTTCATTAATGAGGGACCTCTTATCTTGCCAGATATGATGCAGAGCAAATAGGCCTGGAAGTTTATATTGCAGTGCCAGGAGAGAGGATACTGTTCAGGGCAGCGTAGCCAGCAGTCAAGGTAGTGCCCTCTCACTGCATGAGGTTAATGAAAACCTCCTCCTGGCTCTTGCTGCGGCCGCACTGAGGCTAATAAAGAGACATACTGACACAAGTGCTCTACAAGAAGACAGCGTGAGGGCAGATAGCACACATGCATGAGCAAAAGCCCTGTCTCATTTCAGAAACAGCAGCTCCGGATTCTTGAGTGTCACTGTGCTCGTCCTCGCTGTCTTTTTCTCTACCCGTCAATCCATTCCCCTGTGATCTGATGTGTCCGTCTCTTTGTGACTGGCCTCAGCAGATGAATAAAGCCTTTATACCGACATCTCCACCATGATCGCTGCGTGCTAGCAGCCAGAATATGCTTCATTGTCACCAAAGTGGGACGCAGAGGGAGCGGGACTTAACCCCTCGCCTCACCCCATCCATCTCAAGCCATGCTGGACACACGACCTCTAATACATGGGGAATGGATAGTATTCAAGTCAATGACCAAAAACTTTCAATCAGTTGTACTGCGGAGTGTCTGGATGTGTCTCAGTGGAAAGTATGCTGTGGACAGGCCAAGCCTCAGAGTTGGCAGGGTGTTTGCCAGGATGTTTGCCCTTTTCGCTCTGGGCTTGCCGCAGTGGCATTAAAGATGCTGATATCCTCTGTTGGGGTGCAAAGGAATGTTTTACATATCCAGGGAACGTAAACTGCTGTGTTCACATTTCCATTTGCCAAGGACTCTGAAGTTGCCCGCTCTCAATCTTTAGCTGTCTCTATCAAACTAAAATAAAAAATTGGCAAGCTAAGGTCTAAAATTAGGTGCTACCTTCAATTTCAATGAGTACAGGCTCATTTATGGTCTAAGATGTATACAGACAGGGACAAAGCCTTGTGTCCATTCTCTGCATTCATGTTGTCCATACTTGTGCATGTTTTCTGAAGACTCACAGATATAGACGAAACGGAGCAGTACCACCAAAAATCATTGGGGAAATGTAGCCTAGTTTAAGCAAGACATGACTGTTAAACACAAAAGAAGCATCTTAATAATGGCAGAATGGAATGGATTGGTAATATAGGTAAAACAATTTTCTTCCCAGATGTTGCAATATATTTAATGGCCTCACAGACTGCCATCTACAATGCTGCCTAGGTTAAAAGGTACATTGTTAAGACGTTCCTCCAACGTTGTTGTCAGAAACTTTTGACTCTGCCATCTAATGGCTGTATCTATTTCAACTTCAAGACAGATACAATGCTTGAAATTAACATATCTATTTCCATACATAAAGTGAGAATAAATTAGCCTTAAGTCTTACTTTCTAATTCTGGATAAAAAATACAGGAAATTCCTCAGCTGTAGAAACTCACCTTAACAGGAAACTTCCTATTGGTTTCCTCTACTCCCAGTCATTCATTCCATTTCCCAACATAAAATACTAGTAAGCACTTGTTGTTGTCCACCCTTGTAGGACTTAACAGAGAAGCAGGGATTCAGGGCAAGAGGTCAACAGCAACAGCCTTTACAGCAACTTGTGCTATTTACCCCTTTATAAACCTGGATGTTTGTCTGGTTTACTAACACTAGAAAATGTTGGTATGTTTTTGCAAACCACAAATACATTACATTTGTATGTTTCAAACATATCACATCAATGTTTCTAAAGTGACGTAATAAATGAGCTTACTTTGTCATGGTGGAGAGGATGGTGGATGATGTGTCACCGAGATAACACCTAGGTAGACACCTACCTAGACACCTGCCAAGCTACAGATCACTTTTGAAGACCAACAAACAATAAAACCAGTTGTATTTTTGGGAGCCACTGTTGTGTTTCCACTGGCTTTTTAGGCTCCAAATGTGGGTGTTTTATAGCAACTTATCGACAGGGATAGTACCAAGACATCACTATGATTCCAGCCAGCATTGTCCCACCAAAAGTGGGTATTTTAAGCAGAACATGATCTTTTCCTGACCATAACCAAGCGGTTTTTGTGCTTAAACCTAACCACCATGTTGTTGAAATGAAAAAAATATATAAGTTGCATAATAATGTGCCCATGTAAATTACCCGTGGTTTGCAGAAACATACAATGCCAACATTCTTTTCTTGCAATTGAGCTGCTAATAAAGGGATGGAAGAACAAACTGTCATAAAATAATTTAACAATTATTCATTTTTCATGCTACTGCTTATGTTGTTTTTTCAGTAGTACAGAAATGATACACATCTGGTTTAAATAAAGAAAAAAAAGCCTGCTAACAGTATATGTATACATGACCAAAGTACAAGTGACCCAATGTGTAAAAGGATTTCCTCTCTATCAGCCTAACTGCAGAGGTAGTTTTTATATGCATGCTGGATGCCTGCTGGGTTAATTGAACAAGCAAACGGTAAATGATCTACACAGAGTGACAATACAATAGGTGCAGGCGTGGGACCTGGAAATGGCTGGTTGTAACTTATCAAGGAGGTGAGGACAGGGGCCAATGAATGAGTTTTGTTTGGTGGGGAACAGCAGCAGCATGAAAAGTACTTTGCTATAGCAAACTCCCAGGGAGCCTGTTAAGCTATTCCTGCTGTGCATGGTTTGAAAGGCAAATACGACCTCGAAGCTCTATAAACAAGTCCCAATCAAGAGAAAGGCAGAGGCGTAAGCAGTTTCTGGTCCAACTGGAGATGTCTATACAAATCACTCAGCATCCAAGTGAGTGTCTAAACTGAATCTGCCCCTTATTTAAATCTGTGAGGGTTAATTGTTGTAGATAAATGATCAGATGCAGTCACAGAAGATAGAGCTGTTGAAGCCCTTTGTTAATCCTGACACTGCTGATTGGATCGATAGCATGTGCTTTTTACTGTTGTTATGGAAAGCAGGCCAAAGTAAAGGTTAGCTTGTATCACGTGTAGCATTAAGCATTCACAAAGGGCTTTAGAACAACATGCCTGCATGACATCCAAGCATTATCCCACTGAAACAGCTCAGGAGGCAAACATTACTCAACACTCAGCCACATTCGCCATGCTAACAACTAGCAACTAGCTAGCGGCTCATTAGCACCAACATTAACCTAGTTTTGAGCAAGAAGGGACATTAATTCTGCAACAAAGCAAAACAGAAGAAAGATGTTTATCTTGTTAGCTAAGCAAGTAACATTTAACATCACATTAGGACATGCCAGTGGGAGTGCAGCTGACTATTTTTGGCTTTGTTTTCAGAGGTATGGGTTTGGAGGCATCTGCAAAGCATTAGGGCACAAAGGAGGGGCAGGGGAGGGCAACATGTAGAGAGAGGGTGGGAGGATGAGGAGGGAGAGCAGAAACACAGGGTCCAGACTCCATCCAGTGACCCGAGTCCCTGAGGCTGAAATCAAACGCTTCCCTCAAGGGGCCGAGCAACCAGCACCGGCTGCCAGCTCTTTTCCTACGTCTCCTAGAGGTACGCAGAGGAGGAAGCGAGGGGTGAAAGGCGACGTGAAGAATACATACTGCGGTGGTGGAGAAAAGGGTGTTTTATGTGGCTAGGTGGAATCTCAAGGCCGTATTTTACAGCCTGGAGAGAAACGCTACACTGATTCTAGTGACAGTTTGTTTTTGCAAAGAAGCTGGCTTTTACAATTTTGAGTACACTTCCAGTTTGAAGAGAAAAGAGAATTTCACAGTCTTGAAGTGATTTGCTGCTGGTGAAGTGAGATATTTAACATGCTCACATCAGCACAATCCAAATGTGTTTAACTACTAGGAGCCAAAGAATCTGCTGTGATGCGACTAACATTCACACAACTTTTTATCTGTTTTAGAAATTAAGTTAAAAAACTATTTATGGTGACAGAATATTACACGCACAGACTAGTTACGCACAAACGTGCAATTCAGAGATTCTGATACAACTGATTTATACCGTGCCCTATTGCCCACTCCCCTGGCTGCTCAGCTTTCACATGAGTAACACTGTTCTGTTACTGAGTACACATGAATGAATAACTTTATTTATATAGCACCTTTCACACACAAAATGCAGCACAAAGAGCTTTACAATTCGGCAGCAGAGACAAACAGCAAAGAAATAAAACCATTCAATTATACAACACTCGTTCAAGGAGAAATGAGAAGAATATATACATTAATTAATCAATCAATCAAGTAATGATCAAATAATAATGAAAAAGTACATATTAAAAATATTAAAACAGATAGCTGCTACTTAAAGGCTATATTAAAAAGATATGTTTTGAGTCGCTGTTTAAAACTGTCCACTAAGTCAACAAGTCTAATGTTTACAGGCAGGGTGTTCCATGTTTTGGGGTGTAGTAGCTAAAAGAAGCATTGCCAAAGGTTTTTGTAGTGACATAAGGAACAGTTAAAAGAGCAGCTGAAGGTGTCAGGAATCCCAACTCTTAGCTTGTTTTCATCTGGTTTTGTTTTCATGTCTCATCACTAACTCTCCTGCCATTTCAGATCACGCCTCCCTCTCAGCCTGTTCAACCTGCTCATTACCTGCACCTGGTTTTCCCCGCCCATCTCCACACCTGTGGCTCATTCTCCCATCAGTCCTTCAGTATATATATCAGTCCATTTTTTTTGTGTTTTTGCCAAGCTATCCAGTTTGCTTTTCTTTTGTTTTTTCCTGATCGCCTGTTTTTGACCCTGCCTGCCTGTTTTTTGGACTCTCTGATTTCCTGGTTTT
>JAPZEB010000020.1:32208317-32219173 GCA_029783705.1 Chaetodon striatus | reverse complement strand
GAGAGAGAGGGAGAGAGGGAGAGAGAGAGAGAGGAGATAATGGGGGATGGAGTGAGGGAGGTAGAGCGAGAAATAAGAAAAAAGGGGAGGGGTTGGACCGGAGAGAGCGATAGATTGGCTCACTATCAGCTATGTGACTAGAAAACAGAGGGGAAGTGGGCTATATGGCCGAAAGTATGTGGACACCTCTGTCCACATACTGCTGAGCTTGAACCCTGATTTCCAATTAGGAGAGTGAATAAAGCTAATGAGCTGACAAGACACGACAAAGTCATACGAGCCAGATTCAGAGTGCTGCATCCACAGTTACAACCATTCATTGATTCATTCATTCATTTTCTGTAACAGCTTATTCTGCTGAGAGTCGCAGGAGTGCTGGAGCCCATACCAGCTGACATCGGGCGAGAGGCAAGATACACCCTGGACAGATGGCCACACATAGAGACAGTCAGCCATTCACATCTAAGGCCAATTAAGAGTGTTTTTACATATAGTCCTTTTTAAATTAACTGAACTCAGTTCTCTTAGAGCGCATTCACACCAGGATAGTCCAGGGAACTCGGTTCGATTGGGCAGGGAATGCTGAAAAAATTCGCACTTTCATTTGGTTCGGTTCACTTTCACGCTGCACTTTTTAAGGCGAACCAAACGGCCTGGACAACATCACGCAGTTATAGTAAAACAGCTGCTCATTTGGGGGCGGTATTGCCCAAAACGACCACTGACCAGGAAGAAAAAAAGCATGGGGGAGAAGAAAACCCGGCTCATCGATTGGCCGGGACCAAAAACGGAAAGCCGGCTTGGTCACCACAAAAACACCAAAATGCACTGCGCTCTACATCACTTCCTGTCTTTGGTTCACTTCCTCTCTTTGGTTTGCTGGATAGTCTGTCTGCATTTCAAGCGGACCAGGGTTCGCTCGTTTGGACCGCACCAGAGTTTGAATAAGCGTTCACACCACTCTAAATGAACCGAACTATCCATGGAAGTAGACCAGGGTTCACTTAAAGTGAACCAAATAGTGCCAGTGTGAATGCGTCCCCAAAGTGGACCAAAAAGTGGACCAGAGAAGGGACTCCATGTCCTCCATGGGCCAAACTACTCCTTGTCCTGCGTCCTTGCAAGCGTTACAGGCCAATGTGGTTTCGTCTTTGTTCTCAAGCGTCCCAGTGCAATAGTATGTTATACAGAGGGCTAAATACAATGGCAAGGAGCGATACGAACCTGGAGCGCTTTGTGTTCACAGGGCACAGGTTAAGTGAACCGCACTGCGGACTTGAAGCGAACCTTCAAGAATTCTTCTTGAAGAATACCTTCTGTCATTCAGGTAGTAAAATATGCCCATGTGTTTATCTTACTGTGCTCTTCCATAAACAAATCAAATAAAACTGAACTGAACATTATGCCAACAGAAGAACATTTACTCATAGTATTAAAGTAAACATTTACTTGGCATTGTTGAAAATCTTTGATTTGCAGTTGGAGCAGGCCAGATTATTATGGCATGGATTCAGATGTAGCAGATTCATTCTGTAAATACGTATCCAGCACAGTGTTACAAAAATAGGTTTCAAGATTAGTAATGCGGTTTGTGCCAAATTCCTGCCCTTCCTATGTTTTGTATCTTAAAAACATCAGACAATGTTTGCCTCTTTTCAAGTGGCAGGAGTGAAAATTTCTCATCCTAAACATTTGTTGTGTTGTAGTTTCAGGATGATAAAGACAGATGGAGACCAATTAGATACAAATTAAGATGTAGGCTCAACACGATGTTTTTTTTTTTCCTTGGCAACTACAATATTTTTCCCAAATAAAATAATGTACAGATTTTAAGACATTCCGTTATCTGAAATGACTTCAAACTTACTGCATATATCTGCCCTAAATGGGAAACATATCCCCCCTGGGGGAGCATGCCCAGGATCAACCAGGATTGGGCCAAGACCTGATCTGGCTCCGCCCCTGTTTACTGGTTTGGTGTTGAAGAACGCCTTGACTTTAACCCCATCCAGTACCTCTGGGACGAACTAAAACAAACTGGATGTTATCACCCAGTATCAGTGTTGGACCTCACTAATGGTCATGTGGCTGTCATTGCAGCAGATTAACATCCGTGGTTTAGGGATAGAGACGTAAGTGTTGAGTGTCCACATACTTTTGGCCACATTGTGTAACTGCAGAGAGAGCGAGAGAGGAGTGATGGAGAAAGACTGCAGGAGAAAGACTGCATCAAGGTGTAAAGAGAAAGAAGGAAAAGAGAGAGGCTTATAGTGACAGACAGAGAGATGAATAAATGAAGACGGTGAGACCGGGTGGGTTCAGACGGAGGGAGAGAAATTGAAAGTGAAGTGAGCGGCACAGCGAATGAGATTGAGAGGGCGAAAGAGTGAGACAGAGAGGGAGAAATGGGGAGAATACAGAATGAGGAGAGGAGATTGTGTATAGAGTGCAGAGACATCAGGGAACCTTCTACCTCAGATGTTCCTCCTTTTATCCTTCCTCCACTACCTTTTCTTCCTAAACACATTAACACTAATCTTGAAACTTAATTGAGACATGATTTCTGGTGAAATCCATGTCAACACCCACGTCAAAAAACTGTGCTTTGACCGTTAACTGTCTGTAGAAGCTCGGTTTATGTGGTCATTAGCCATACGCTGTGGCTATAGTGATATTGTTTATATAAAGTCAAAGTCTTAGTTCAACCTAACCTCACGTGCAAATGGAAAACATATTTCTGTTAACCATAAACTCAGTCTGCGCGCACACATGCATTCACACACACACACTCACAGACACACACGCAGTCCGTAAGTCATGTCCATTTGGCAGGAACAGACAGTAAAGAGCACTGGAGGCCAATCTTGTCCTCACTCGTCTCCCCTCCTGTCTTCTCCTTTCATATCAACCCTAAGTCACTAAATCATACTCTTCGGACTATGTGGTGTACTTTTATTATGCTGAAATGCATTTATGAGGTACCTCTACTGTGGTATTTCCATTTAGTGCTACTTTTTTTTTACTCCACTACATTTATTTGACAGCTGGAGTTAATTTCAGAAACATTTTACATAAAAGATTTTACATAAAACACATGATCAGCTTATAAAACACAACTAGTTGAAGATTAAACCAGCGACTGTCACGTCTCAGATGTCTAGGAGTTGTTTTTTCAAAAGGTAGCTCACCTGTGGTGCTATTTTTCAATCTCTGTTGTTGCCAAGTGTTGGAGATATCAGCTGTAGAGATGTCTGCCTTCTCTCCAATATAATGGAACTAGATGGTGCTCGGCTTGTGGTGCTCAAAGCCCCAAGAAGAATTTATTTGAAAACCTCAACAGCAATGTCTCTTTCCAGAGATCATGACCTGGTTACTCAAGATATTCCACAGATCTTGTGATCAGTTTCATGTAAGAACTATTTTGCTGTTGAGTTGGGATGTTTGTCATTAAGATTTTACAGATACTACCACTTTTATCAATACTACTTATCGGTTCGGTACTTTATCAACACTATTACTGGTTCTTTTTCATTTCTAAATAACTGTTTGTTTGTTTTTTTAATTAATCAATTAAAAAAGAATAAATTCAGAACAGGATGACTGAATATTTTAAAAATAACTACATTTTTACAACAGCAAGGTCACCATATAAATAATATCCCTGACAGGACAATACTGAGTTAAGTTTAGTCACTGTAAGTCAGTCCTATTGTCCTGCTGTCCTCCTGTCCTGCTCCCTCTCTGCTGATGTGATTCACTGCCTGCAGGAAACATTGGCGCTGGTAGAGACAGGAGGCGCTGTTTGTCTCAGCCAGCAGCTTAGTTTTAACAGAATTTTCCCAATTTTAAGTTAAGTTGCAAACTAAGCTAAACAGTTGGACTACATACAGACAACTGTCATTTTAGTGTGTTTGTAATTCGCTATTAGACAAACTAGGGCGCTGTCCTTGTGTAAAACATAATGTTAGCAGCAGTGGATGAGAGACTGTTGACAGAGCCGAGTGAAATATTGCTGTTTACATAGTTGTGCTTGCTATACATATGCATTGATAAAGTATTGGCATTTTACTTGTGAAGATTTAATTCCACACACAGTTACAAGCGTAGCTGCCATCGTTTCCACAGCTGCCTCTCTGCTGTTCACTGACTTAACTCCGTCTCATGTGGGTGGGTGTGTGTATGTGAATGAGGTCAGCCCCGGCACAGAGGCTGCAGGATGATAATGAATTAAACCAAAATGTTTAATAGTACCAAGAAAAGAACTGATAACGTCGAGCTTATCAATGCTACAGTCTTTGATAATTTAGCCCAGGGGCTCATTTAATACCAGGTTTCAGTACCCATCCCTAAGGCAGACATCTCTACGGCCGATATCTCCGACACTCACAACTCACACCAAAACAGTCTAGACTGATAAACAGCACTAGGGTGAACTGTCCCTTTAAGGGGACGACACAGTGATGCAGTGGTTAGCATTGTGGCCCCACAGCAAGAGGGTTCCTGGTTCAAGTCCAAGGTGGGGGGCTCGAACCAGGGTGAGGGAGCCCTTCTGTTCAGGTTGCACATCCACCAAAAGATTATCTACCATCCTTCCTCCACTCTATGTTCACTGACAAAGCCACACTGCAGTCAAAGAGCAGATCATATGTCTGACTTAACATCTATATTTAATGATCTGACCAGCTCCAACCAAAGGAATAGCTCATGAACCGCACCAGGGTGCTGGACCGTGGAGATATGCGGCGACACATGTACGGCATGGGATTTTCATTGGAATCGGCGCAGACTGAGCTATCTTCATATTTCATTCATCGGATCCTATATTATTGAAAGAGCCTCGCGGTTGTGATTGAAGAGTCCGTATCTCGCTGTGCACCCACAGCTGGCTGGACTCAGCATCCTGCAATCTCCAGAGAGCAGATCCTCTGAGAACACTGGGTAATTACTCTTCCTCTCTGTTGTTTGCCTCATAAACAGGATGTAGGAAGTAAACAGTGCGGCACACTCCAGCACCGAGCCAAAAAAAAAAAAAAAAAACAGGCTCGCTATAGCAACTGTAAACATTAGAGCCGCTCCAGGTTATTTGGGTAATGAGGAAGCCTTTGCCTGTGCTGAGCTAAGGATCAGGTTCATTTCAGATGTGTGTAATTGCTTTTGGATTCCAAACTTCTTTTGGTCCCAATTACTAAGCTGATACTGTGGCTAACCTTTCCTAATGCAGGCCAACGGTACTGCTCCCTAATTGTGTGTACAGAGACAATCACAGGAGCCCAAATCTGATTTTATGCACCCTCTCCCTTCTGTTAGTGTGGCTTTGTGCCAAGAGGAAGGAAGGAAGGAAGCGGGGAGGGCAAGACGGAGGAAAGGATCCGAATCCGGCATAAATAAAAAAAACTAATAAGAGGGAGAACAGGAAGTGATAAGGCGAGTCTCCCTTGAACTAGCGAATGACGAAAAGGCCGTCGCTTTCAAGGTTTCTTTTTTCCTTCGGGAAGGGGACGCTAATTTGAAGGAGAACTTTCTCTCCTGAGTTTATCAAATGAGGGGATAAGGTCGTTAGCGAGTGTGACTTTGAAATAATGGAAGAGCTCAGAGTCTGTCTCACACAGTGCAGTGACTGAGAAGTCTGATGCACAACTAGGTCGCTCCGCTTCCCTGACTGTGGCACACATGAAAATAAACAACCCTTCAAACTGTGGTAGGAAAAGATCATAACATTTCCCCACCAAGACGAGTCCTTCACAGCCTCAGAAAACTCAAGCGTCAGGGCGCATTACAGACTCTTCAGATTTCTCAGAATAGCACAGACAGTCTTCACTGCGAGAAAGCTTTTCCATGACCACAATTAAGTCTCATGTACCATGTTCAAAGCATGTGAAAGGACGGTTTGAGCCGTGACCTTTGACCCCCTCGCAGGCTGGGGGACATTCCCCAGAGTCAGATGTGGAACTTAAGGATGTTTACAGTAAGGCCTCCTTACCCTGCAGTAGTCGTCGATGAAACGCAGCCGCTTCATGGCCACGTCTCGCACATGACTCCTCCGGAACAGGATTTTGCCTGGAGGGGAGGACAAGGAGAAAGGAAAGAAATCAAAGTGCATGAGGAGGTGAAAGAAAACAGGGAGAAAGTGCAATGATAGGTGCAAAGAAAATGGAGATAACAGACAGGGAATAAAAACACTTGACAAATGCATACAGTCCTCCTTAAAAACACAACAGTTAAAGCTCTGTCTGCTTCCTGTAATACCCGAGCCGAGCAGCAGATGTCACTAATGTACGGCTGTGATTCTTTATGGCTCAAGCAATCTCAGTCCCACACTCAAGGCCCCAGCTGTCCCCCCTATGGATTCCATGACCTCTGCCTGTGACATGGCTTTCAATATAACAAATAGGATTTAGTCATGCATTTTAAGCACCCCTCTCATCCCACCCAGGGGGGAACGTTAAAGTCACACCACGGAGGATCCCAGCCCCCTACAATCAAAATGTTTCCATTGCATTCTGTTTGAGAAGTGTAAAACGATGAGTGTTTCTTGCATAATAAGCTCATTTGGCTGTACTATTTACTTATGCAGTATGGTAAATAATAGCTTTTTAACCACCATCAGGTCTGCCTTACCAGATGAAACTGGACCATGTCAAGCAAATACGCTATCAGTGCTTTAGCATAGCTGGTCCTCACGTTGTTTGTTAAGAATGAAAATTAGACGAGGTAGAATTTTAATGGTCACAGTACTGTCTCTCAGAAACTGTAGTGGACTTTTAAAGATAGAGTAGGACCTAAGGAATCTATTGGTACCAATCATGTTTATCTTATCAGGAAGGGGGTTAAATGACGCTGCAAAGATAGGCTTAATTCTGGCGCAAGAAAAACTGGTAGAGTAATTTTCACAGAGGTCCCCTGACCTCTAACCTTAAGATATTTAAATTAAAAAAAATGGGTTCTATGGGTACCCACAAGTCCAGACATCCCCACACTGTGCTACTCTCATGCAGCTTTGGGCAGATCCAAGCAGTGCAAATGTGTTATTTTT
The DNA here is from genome assembly GCA_029783705.1 of Chaetodon striatus. NCBI lineage: Eukaryota > Metazoa > Chordata > Actinopteri > Chaetodontiformes > Chaetodontidae > Chaetodon > Chaetodon striatus. The sequence goes on along the minus strand of JAPZEB010000020.1, from coordinate 32,212,140 downwards.
GCCTATTGTATTTGAATATTTCTGCATACTGGGGTCCCCAAACAGTCTTGGAATTGCATAAATTGTGTTTGACTGGAAAGCTGAGACTCTTGTGGATTCAATCAGCCTTATCTTATTTATGTGTGATGATGTTAGAACCCCATACTATCCATTTCAATGTAAAGAGACTATGTTTTTAAACTTGACCTCACTGTATAAAATGACCTAGGGTGACCTCTACAATAATCACAGCCTCGTGCTTTACAGCCACAAACTAGAAACATCCCCCATTCACATAATGTGTTGCTTTAATAGGTATATTGGCAATAAAGGGGTTTCTCAGCAGTTCCCAGAGCAGTAGTGCTCGACACCCAATTGTCAGTAATGTAAGTCTTACAGAAATCTCCAAATGTCAAAAGTATTTGACACCAAATCACAGCATGGATTTTCTACGGTGCTCCTCAAGGTGTTGGTGTCTTAATGTGGTATTTCGGAGGGATTTTTAACCAATTTTATCAATCCTCAAGTCGTCAAAAAAATGCTTAAACTGAGCACCAAATCTGTGTAACAAATGATATCAAGACAAAAATTGCTGCAAGAACCTTTGAGACATAATCAAGCATGGGAATGGCCGTCATATACTGCCATTACAAAGCCCACGTACACTCTAAACTGGTGGTTCCCAATTGGTCCTGCCATGGGTCCAGATTTTTCCTTCATTAGTCATTGGTTCAAGAGCCGCACGGTTTAATATACTCAGCATCATACTTGCGTTTGGCCATGTTATCAAGCTAGTCTCTGTCAAGTAGATATCTGTTAGTCAATCACTCTACAGCAGGAAATGGCACTTCAAAATAAAAAACCTGAAAGTTCACTGTACTGTCTTTTAGAACCTGACATGTCACTTGCAGTCCATTCAAAATGGGCCTGCAACCCACTAGTTGGGGACCTCTACTCTAAACTTTCAAACTTTCAAAGTTTGAATAAGAGCCGAACCAAACACAGTCTTTGCTACATATTTATGACTTGGAAAAACTGAGCTGCATCTCAAATTAAGCTTCAGGTTCCCTGCTTTCAGATGATGTGTATCACTTCTATGCAGCATATACTATTGAGCTGCTATCTCCCCATGGAGATCCCCTGTCCACCCTAAAAAAAAAGACAAAATGGGTCTATGGTAGGGAGAGGTGGAGCTAAAGAGGTAAAGTACAGTTTTGTGGTACTTTACTTTGGTATCTCCATTTTCTGTGACTTTATATGTCTACTCTGCTACAATTCAGAGGCAAATATTGTATTTTTACCTTTAGTAACTTTGCAGATTCAGATTCTGTGCAACATATTATCAACAAATACATTATTTTTGTACTTTAGGTATGGTTTGATGCGCATACTTTAACTTTAACTTTTACTTTAACGAATACTATCCCATGCAGCCAGGGCAGAGGAGTTTATCCTCAAACAAACGCACGCAGTCAATAATGTTTGCATCTGGCGCCACTCACTTCATAGACAAGAGGTAGGTGGACGTTTGGTTGGTTTCCAAATTGGTTTTGTGTGTGAGTATGTGTCAGCAATAGGGAGAAAGACTCAGGAGGAGAGGAGGAGGAGGAGGAGGACGGCTTGAGGGGAGATAGAGAGCATTTACAGTAGATGCTGGGATCATGTGGTGGCCACGGGGCTTAAACAGAGCATTTACTAAAATAAACTGTACTAAATAGACAAGAGCGTGTTCCTCCCATATTAATCTACGTCTAAGTCTGCAGCACAAACATACAGGTGTGCACACACACACGCACACACAAGACATCGGCGTGATTAGCAGAATCCCTGTCAGCCTTCCTGCCCCGGACACTGAACTGCTGCAAACGCCATCATCAATCACTGCCACGCTGTAGGTCGCCATGAGCCTGAATGTCACGACTTACAGCAGCAGAGACACGCATGTGTGGCACGATTCAAATCCACACTAGGACACACACACACACATACTGTATATCTGTGTAATCAAAGGATCATAACCTCAGTTAGAAACACACCAATTGATCCATAAATGTCCTAAAAACAGAATAATCTCACAGACAAACAGGCGTGCAAACACAGCTGAGATCTGAAAGTCACAGAGAGTGCCTCGTCAGCATTAACACGGTAACACACATGCATACACACACGCATGCACACACACATGCAGCACGGGCAGGCATCAGTAACCAGCTCATATTGGCGCCCCGCGAGTGCCAGCCATACATTATTAATATGGGAGCCTGTTCAGATAACTGGCGCTCTGGAGCAGGCTATTACCTGGGAGAAATGGGATGATCCTCTTCTTTGGGTCTTTCTGCCCTCCCTCAATTGGGAACTTGTCAAGTATCTGCATCTGTGGAAGAAGGAGGAGAAAGAGCCATTTTAGTCACACAGCCTCAACGTTTTGGTAAATGTGCTTTCTTTTCTGAGAGCGAGATAAGAAGATCAATCTCGTGTCTCGTGTGTTGAGTACAGAGCTGGAGCCAGGAGGCAATTAGCATAAACACAGCTAGCCTTTCCAAAGTTTAAAAATATGCCAACCAGCACTCAATATGCAGTTGTGATTGTTTAATCCACACATAAAGAAAAATATAAAATGACAATAAGTGGTTACACGGGGAGTTATGTCCTGTAAGTATTTCTCTGCAAGCAACGGCCACGAGCAACAACTTCCCTGGGTTAGTGTGAAGTTGCCTGGCAATCACTGAAGACATGGACAGGAGTGCTGGACAATCAAACATGTTCAGCCATTCATTCATTCACTCATTTTCCGTAACCGCTTATCCTGTTGGGGGTCGCAGGTGTGCTGGAGCCTATCCCAGCTGACACTGGGCGAGAGGCAGGGTACACCCTGGACAGTTAATCTGTATGTCTTTGGATTGTGGGAGGAAGCCGGAGTACCCAGAGTAAACCTGACATGAGGAGAACATGCAAACTCCGCACAGAAGGGCTGCGCCCCACCACGGGTTCAGACCACGAACCCTCTTGCTGTGAGGCAACAATGCTAACCGTTGTACCACCGTGCCGCCTTTCTGTTTGTGTAAGATCAAATTAGGTACAACGCAGCTTTAGAGGTGCTGACAAACCTGGGCAAGCCATTTTCCTGTCATCTAATTCTCTCCAAGAAACCAAAGCATTGAAATATTCATGTAACAAATATGAAAACAGAAAACAAGTTCTTGTGGTTGAACAGGCAGTACGTTTATAGTTTGGAGGTATTTTCTGACCATCAACAGCTAGCCTAGCCACTTTGACTGGACACAACACCTCAAAGTCCTGTCCTCACGGTGAAGCTGCCCTGTTGCTTCCTTAATGTAAGCTTACCAAGAGCTACCTAGCCAGCTAGGAACACACAACATGTAGGCTAAATAAAGAGGCAGGGGATAGCCACTTCCCATTTGATGTGTGATGCCACAAATTCCCCAGTGACTAAAGGAGAAAACACAGTGGCAGACACTGTGGTTGGACTACACATTCTCACCCACGCATACCAGCCATTAGTAATCATTTCCCCATTCCTTTCTGATTTTCTGTAATCTCTTCTCTTTTGGCCACTTCTTAAACTTTGTGCCACTTTCAGGTGTATCGTAGCGATGCTGTCACTTATCACTCGTCATCACAAAATCAGACTTCCATTCATCGTCTGTGGAGCTTCAGACTTTATACCTGACAACATCACAAACTTGAGACTTACTATCTGGTCTCTGGCTTTAAAACACAGAAGACTCAAAACACTCTTTTGCCTGATATTAGACAGAATTGTCAAAGCTCCGTTTCCATCTTCACTCTGACATTGTGTCCACTCTAACAGATTTCCATGGGG